>KZ538002.1:288924-353825 GCA_000934665.2 Catajapyx aquilonaris
CCCCCCCCCCCCCCCCGGATAGTGCGGGGGACTCCCTCATGTCATTGTTTAATTTCCCTCGTTCTGATTTTTCGAAATTATATCCCTCTAACCCCCACCCCACCCATCCCTGCACCCACGCGAATAAAAAAAAAAGTCGGAGAAAAGTTCAATACCTATTTGAATGCAGAATGGATTAGCAGTTCGTCATTTAGATGATAAAACGGCAACGGGAAAAACGCATTTGATTTTTCAATCAGCCAGCCACCTCCATCACGCCCCCGGAAAAAACCCCCGGATCTTCCTAAGCCTATTATGCCAGACCATATTACATCTGCCGCGCCCATAGGCTACTTCAGGTGTAATCTGGCGAAAATGCAGGGGCCTGGGAGAGCACCCCCTCCCTCTGGATACGTCACAGGCGCCATTGTCTGTCCACCGGGATGAGGATTTACAGAGATGAGAGTGTGTGTGTGAGGGAGGGTGAAAGACATGTCTGCTTCAGTCTGTCCCTCTTATCTGGGATAATGCATATGGAAAGTGTGTCCAGATGGCTCGTCCTCTTGTTCCGGGAGGGAACCGTCCGTGGTCTTAACTCTCCTAATCGCCTGGGATGTAATTCTGATAGAAGGCTTTCAAGCTACCTGTATTGTTAATTCTTATTTGCACTGGCGGATGGGGAGGAAGGTCGGCCGAATTTTGCCCGGATAACCGGGTGTGGTTAGCCCCTACACCTATCTCCTAATGGATGGCAATTAGGAAGAATTGAGAGGAGGAGGAGCCCAGGCCAAGATTGAGGAGGTGTCTGGTGTGGGAGGTGAAGCCAACTGTCACCAAGTCTGGGGACATTAAAAATCCATCAGAGGAAGGAAGGTCTGGCCGGTAGGGGGATGGTATTGGAAAATAGCATCATTTGAGGGTGGCAAAAGGCAAAGGAGGGCTAAGGAGTGTCAATGGACCGCCTTTCTTGTAGTGACCGTCATGCACAGCGCGACGCGGTTATGATTTATGTGCCAAGAACCGGAGGCGAGCAAAAACCCCCTGGAGGCTGGGGGGGTCCACATTTTCACTCCCGGTGGCTGCTTATCAGTTCGGGGCCAACACATTCATCACCGCGCTCTTTGCCTGTCACTGGAAATTAACTTGGGAAAATCGCGTCTCAATCAAGGTTTCAATCCCCCAACGCTTTTGTCGCACCCTTCCTAATGGCGCTCTCCTGGACGGGTATGCAACCCACAACCGCCCAGGCCCTTCCTTGCATGTATATCATTTGTCGGGCTTTTGTTCGGAGCAGGCGGTAGCATATCAGGGCTTCCCATCATGCACAGCGGGAGTGGGCATCACATATGGCCGGCACCTTACCTGCTTCTCTACCTAACCCGGTTAACTGCAAAACTCACTCACGACTGTGTAATTATGTCGCATAAACAATGGAGCCGACTCGTAAATCCAACAGCTCCCTTGCAGGGCGAATAATTGCGTTCGCGCCGGTTTCCAACCCGAGGAAAAAAAACGGATCACCTTTGCGTGTTTTCTTGGAATGCCAACCCCCCTGTTCTCTTTAGTGGGTGTTGGCCACTCTACACAGAAATATGTGGTCACACCTTGTCACACCGGATACGTAACGTTTGGTCATAGTGTCACATTGCGTGCAATAATCGACCACTGGCAGTGCTGATCCCCCGGAGACTCCTGCACATATGCACCCCCTGCTACTCCCCCTTCGCATGATTAATAATTGGCAATTTGGAAACAGATGAAGTGCTTTCTTGCCCACGCGTGATTGTTATTTGATGACGAATTGGAACGTAAATTTGCAGGGGGGCCCACTGGCCATTTCCAAATGGAAAATATAGGCCTACTGGGAGCGTGTCACTGCCGTATATGCACCGCTGCACTCTCCAGGTGCATGCTGGGAAATGCAGCGCCGCCATTCTTAATGCCCTCATTATCGTTATTACGCTGTAGGCAAATGGAAACAGACGAAAGTGCAGCGGCTTATTTTGCGAACACATGCGGATTCTCAGGCCTCCGTGAGACACATGCAAACTGGACACACGTGTATGACTAATTGCGCCAAGGAAACAATGTAATCTACCCCATGAATTTCAAATCCGCTCGTGTTTTCCTAAAATGTATCCTAGCCTGTATGCAACCAAGCATTTCCCCAACCCAATAACCTCCTCCTCCTCCTCCTCCTCCCCTCTAATGCGACGACACTTTATCCTCACCCTACCATCATGGCCCCAGGGTTTCCATATTGGCTGCTATTGCCAGTGCCCATATTCCGGGCCGAGATAGACGCATTCCGTCTCTTTTTATAGTTCTCAGCTCCCCATTTTGATCCCCAGTCGGAGAATTGCGTAATGGGGCGCCAGACCATATAAAAATGATACAAGAGAGTAGGGGGATGGAGGGGAAGGGGGGGGGGTGTCCTCCCCACAGCCGCTTATCAGCATGCGAAATGCCCCTTCGCTATTTACAAGGCATTTATTCTTTCTCGGTTTGTGGAAAAATCCATTTTGCAGATTTGCTTCTATCAGTCATAATGCCACGTTTGCTAGCTGCAAATGCCGTGATAAGGGGTATCAAACCCCCCACTTCCACAGCGTTTATGCCACGTTTGTGGATAGCACGGGTTCAGTTCCGGGGAAATGATTTCCTCTTTCCAGAGGGAGGGAGGGAGGGACGAAATGGAAGCGGGGAGGTGGAGGGAGGGAGGGAGGGAGGGGGACGAGATGTGAGGGATTTGTTGAGATTTGGCCATAATGCACTACAGTTCCAAATACACTCTGCAACGGGCAATAATACCGTCATAGCCCCGGAGCCCAAAGGAGCTATTTTAACGCTGACGCAGAGCGACGGACCATGGGGGCCTGGTTTCAATAAGATAATGCCAAAGCGGGTAAGGGGATATGTGCTGTGTGTATGCCCCGTGTGCTGGGGGATATTGCAGGTGACCGGTGGTTTTCTATAGGTGGCGCACGTGCTGCATGGCCGGCGAAAGGCTTAGGAATTCAATTTTCATTGCTCCCCCCCCCTCCCCACATGGCACATATGCCCCCCCCCCTCCCTGGCTCTTATCGCCTGCTTCGAAACAAATCGCCGGCCTTATTTGGGCAAGTGGACTATCGCCACTTTTCATCGGGGTGGAAATTTTCGCTGAGCTTTCGATAGGACAGTGGTTGTTGGGGAACCTGTAAATATGGCTATCTATCATTGCAGAGTAAACCTAGGCCCGAGTGTGTATCGGAATCGTACAGACCTGGCCAGCCTGCTGATTGGCTGGGGGTGGGTTGCGGGTGGTATAGGGATGGACGTCTGAGCCCTGCTTGATGACACGTTTAGCCTGCAGATTAGACATGGAGCGCGGCATATATGTGCATTTTCAAATGAATACTGAGATAGGAGCTTACGAGCTGGCACCATTTCTAAGAATACGTAATGAACTGGACAAAACCTTAATGACGAAGAATGGCGCCATATCTAATTTGGGAGCCGAAGCTGAGAAAACTTGACGATTCGAACTGAACGGTGTGCAAATTACATTTCAAGTCCTGTCTTGCTGCCGAGATTAAACTTTCATCGACGTCTTTTTCGATTCCTTTCCTCGGAATCCTAATGACCTCTGTCTCTCTGCTGCCTTGTCGACCCTAGTCAACGCGTATAGGTCTGGACTCCCTCCTTATACATACTATAGGCCCAAGTAAGGCATCAAGAGGGAGGAGGCTAAATGCCCCTGCAATTTAGTAAGACTTGCGCTTGATGGGCCTAAGTCAGTTTGTGGAAATAGGATTTGGGACTGCCGTCTGATTCCGTCTTGACAATCGGATCCCTCCCTCCCTCCTTCCCGCCCGCCTTCCCCCACTTCACTCCTGTCGTTTTTTTTGTTCCTCAGTGCCATAGTAATGAGATTGGAAATGGTAGTTACGACTGACTGCGGCTGAATCCCGGAAGCCTCCTCACCGATTCTCTCTGAAGTTTGCCCCTGCATGTGATATACATAATTAGCGCAGGAAGCCAAAGGAGAGATAAGTCACCTCTTTTCTTGACATGTGTAGCCAATTCAAAAGCTGCCACTCTCCTAGCCCGGTAACCGAGGAAGAAGGGAAGGGGGCTCCCTAAGGCTTTGCGTTTTTGATAATGGCTCTTAACAGGCATAATCATTCATAATAAATGTCGAATAAAATTTTAAAAATCCCCGCACTCCCTCCATGCACCTCCCTCTCCTCCCCCCAGCCCCCTCGTATCCACAGCAACCTCCTGAGGGTGCCAATCTAGCTGACTGCACTAATGAGGAATATTTGAAACACGATCCTTGAGCCCATCTTTTGCTGCTTGCAAAAGCCTGGGCCCTCGCTGCTGGAGAGAGGTGGGGGGTGGAGGAGAGGGGAGAGGCTGGTTTTGCCTTGCTTCCTCTTCCCAATGCACGGGGGCCAGAATCATTCCGGCAAATTCGACTCGGTTTATTAGCGGCGAATATTCGACTCCTCCGTTATGGCCCTTGTTTCTCCAGGATTGCCGGATCGTATGGGGGGGGGGGGGGATCGTGTACAGCTCGGGGCAGAGAGCTGCTCTCTAAGCTGGTTTTACCTGGAAATCCAGAATTTACACGTCGTCCAACAATTAGGAACGGATTTGAATGTAACCGTATCTCTCACCCGACGCCATGTTTAGTGCCGCCACCGTCCGCGTGGGCTGCGCCAAGACCCACTGCGCAATGCCTTGGCTGGGCCTGTACCAGCAGCGTCTTAGACAACAATTAGTTCCCGTAACAAACAAGTCCCCGAAGGATGTTAGAAATCCGGAAAAGGGATGGAGTTTCGAGTAACACCGAAAATCAGGATGCGATGTTGCGGAAAGGAGAGTAATATCCAAGTGCGGATGCTCGGGTGCCACCCTTCTACCCTTGGGTAATCAAACAGAAATCTGATTTTGAAGGATTGGGGTAGGCATAATTACAGCTGATGGCAACTCCCCGTGTTCCTGCGAATATTCTTGGGGGGAGCGGAGAGTATAGTTGCCCCTCCCTATACACGCACATACACCAATACACCTCGGGCTCATTGTATTGGCAAGTCCTGCGACTTAACTGGATCTCGGGGAAAGGGGCCGGCAAGAGAGGGGGGGAGGAGGAGGAGGAAGGAGGGAAAATGGGAGCTGGGGAGGGCAGACGAGAAATTAGATCTTAACTCCCAACGTATGAGAGTTGGGGAAAATCAGGTATCAAGCTTGGAGTTATTTACTGCAATTTCAGGCCCCGCGACTCACATCGCCAATACCTTAATTAGCATAGATTACAATGCGCAGTACTGCTAGGGAGGTCGTGTCTTCCTGCCCTATACCTAGCTCCCAAGCTTTGCAGAAAACAATATTTCCCCCGCACTGATGGAGTATGACTACACCTAATTATGAATGTAATAAATTGGTATGATGAGCATTTTCGCCTTCTTGATGAAACTGATAATATTGATTGCGTCCTAATTAGTGCCGACTATAATTAAAATTTAATTATAAAGAGAAATTGAAATTCTCCATTTGGGCGACGATTCCAAGCGCGGGATTTTGCCTGCCTGTCCCTATAAGACAATTTTGTCTTCGTATTCCCTTTCGGTTGGGTATATATGGGGAGCTGCAAGAGGTGGAGGGTGGTACCTTGCGTGAGCGCTCGTAATGGAAACTATTACTAGATTATTGATGCCATTTGGCTTTTAGGGAAAGATTCTCCAAATTGAAAGGAAGAGGACGTGCGCTTCTAAATGCCTTCAATTTCCCAACGGCCATTAGACTTGTGGTCGAAGTAGATGGCGACGAAGTGCATTGTCTTCGCGACGAAGATACACATCCCAAAAAGTCAATAACCCACTTATATATAGGGGGGAGAACCAGAGAGGTTCGGAAGAAGAGAGAAAAAAGAACTTGCAGCAGCCTGTCACATATAAAATTGTCCGGAGGGAAATCTTTCATCTCTTTAATTTCTTAAAGGCTGCTGCCATCACATTAAACTCCTTAGTTCATCAGTCCCGCCCCGCATTTCCCCCCAGTCCCTCCCCCGTGCCTCCCCCCTCCCGCGCATTCAACTTGTCCTTTTTTCCCTGCCGGCGTAAAAATTTATAACTTAATAATTTTAATAAATGGAGGACCACTAACAGCAGAAAGCCCGTAGGGATTATTACGTAAGAGATATACACATCTTGATAAAAAAGAAAGAAAAAGGGAAAGCGGCATTATTCCTCCCCCCCCCCCTCAGTTTCCCTAATATTCATCCCTGTTATCAACAATAATTGTCGTTCCCTGCATTAAAAACCGAGGCTGTCAGCAGCTTTTAGGCACCCGTAATGCGATTAGCCCTTCTGCTCTTTATTAGAACATGGGATTTAAGGAACGTTGGGCCAACTTCTGTGCGGGGGATGGTATGAAGACGGATGTGAACACCTATCCTTCTACACTTTTTTTTGGGGGGGGGGGTGGCTACGTGAAGATTTATACTAATAGGCCTCATGTAGGTGCTTTCAGCAGACGGCCCTACAGGCCAACTTTCCAAAGTTGGCGGGTTTCTTAAGTTTCACCAAAATAACAGCAATGTGGGCCGGGAAAAGTTTGCAAAAGAGGGAGGTGGGTGGGAGGGAAGGCGCAGTTGGCGTCTGCCACTGCGGAAGAGGCGCAAAGTGATGAAAGAAGTTGAAATGGGATTTGAATTTCAATTACAGGGCTTTTCCCTGTCTTGACTTTGAATGGTTTCGCTTTGGAAGACATGCTTGGTGCCAACTGGCGAAAACCAAGGGGGAAAATTTTGGGCCTGTTCGGCTCTGAGGGTTATGTAAATAAGTCCCCCAAAATATTTGCAGACGCCGGTTACAAAGTTGACTCAAAGGCGGTACAAGTGTACGTTTCAGGGTAAAGTTCAAGTATGTTAATGCTACTTAAATACGTTTAGTTACATAATGTACAGGGTTGACCTCGGCTCATACCTCCTGACCCGCGAAAGGTCACATAGGATTGTGGTCCAATAATACACAGGTTCGGGACAACCTGCCTGCTGTCAGGCCGTTACACGACTGACTCTACACACCTAGCAGACGCCACTGCCCTCTAGTGAGGTGCGTCACAACACATACAGGGTGTTTCAACTTTTTTGCTGCTACTTTGTAAGCAGTGACTTGCAAACGGTGATTTTTCGGAGGAACAGGGAGTATTCCCTGCGAATCGTAGGTTGAAGTGGCATACGTGCTGTCCTCTGAAAATTGAGGGTCACACATGCCATGGGATGTGTGACCCTCTTTTTTCCCATTCCCCATTCCTCCCACATATCACCGATTGCAAGTCACTGCTTACAAAGTAGCAGCTACGTGCAATTTTCCGATAACTGTTCGGACAAAAAAGTTGAAACACCCTGTACAATTCTTCCGGGTCAAATGATTGGTTCGAATGTAAGAACCACTTCCCCTTGTAAGTAGCTGGATGTCAATTCTACTGAATAAGACTTCCCCAATCGACCTGTCGATCCAGCCCCTGCGGATTGATTCCGGTTAATTTAATCCAAATCCAATTGCGTTCCAATTACATACATTCACTTCCCGAACTAGTTAGGAATGTTTCCAACTGAAATCCGGTGAAACGACCATTCTGTAATTCCTAATGGGCTTTTTTCCTCTAGCTTTCCCCCCCCCCNCCCCCCCCTCAAATATCTTCTTGTACACAAATCCGAATCAGATCCATCCATCTTGCACATTTTTTTTGGATATGACAAAGGGCGAACGGCAAAATAATCTCCATAATCAATATTGAATTTTAAGAAGAAACCGCATGGAATATGACGAATCTAAGGGGGAAAAGAGGGATCCGGATTTATTGCTCCGGAAAGTGAATCCCCCGATTATTCCATACCCAGATTTAAATCACTGAACATCGATAGAGCCCTTGGGGCTACAATGCGAATTACAATAATATTCCAGCACTATTTACTGTTAGTGATACAAGATTCCACATATGTGTCCATATTCTTGGATATGGGTGGGCATTTTAGGGTGAGGGTAGTTTGGTAGTCAGTGTCGGGGAAATGGGCTGGGAGGGTTGCGGTAACTGCCGCAATTAAATCCCTGATAGTCGCAATGTATTTCCCACACTTCAATGCCAGATTTGGGCCCCGGAGCAATGCAAGCATGCGGAGAGTTGGGTAGGTTGGGGGGGCGGATGGGTAGGGTGGGGAGCTTGTAAATGGCTCTTGGTTTTAGAGCCCAGGCGATGCGCGGGTTTCGGCCTACGCGTTGATTAGCGGCGAATATGGGCACAAGTGTTAATCGGCAGACCCCAAATCGCGGAATTGAGGACTGGAGGCGTTTACACCGCCTGGATGTGATAGTACCCGTTTTTTTTTTTTTGGAGAGCCCACCAGCTAATGTCAAGGGATATTGATAGCACTGCTATTTCGTGTCCATTTCAACAAAAAAGAGAGGGGGGTTGCATGTGCCTTTTGCTGCCATTATTGCATGCGCCTTTGCGTTGACATTGTCAGAGCTGGACAATAAGGTAATTCCGGAATTAAAATCGTGCCAACTGCCGCTCTTTTGTGGCGATTTGGATCAAAGATGGCGCCATTTTGAATAGACATGACATAATTGCTGCAAGTTGAACGAACTTCAGCACCACTGGCCACAATTTTAGTAATTAACCAAAAAAATTGTCGGGTGATGAGTCAGGACAGTTGTTCTATTAAGACTGGATCAAAGATGGCTCCATTTTGAATAGATGACATATAATTGCGATAAGTTGAACGAACTTTCACCACTGGTGGATTTTAATAATTTAAAAAATGGCCATATGGGTGCGTCGGTGCAACATTTCTATTACAGGCTGGATCAAAGATGGCGGTGTGTTTTTGTATGGGAAGGATTTGAATCAGATGATGGGGGGTTGGGTTTCTTTTGGCTGTGGCAAAGGAGCCGAAAGTTGATGGGGTAGGCAAGTCGGCTGTCTGTTGCCAATACACTCCGCCTTGTCGCTGATTGTGAGCTTGGTAATTGATTCGACCCTTGTACAGAGGCTAATGATGAGCCCTCAGCAGGGTGCATATGTTCATTTTGGCGGGCGAACCGAGGTGCATGGGTTGGGGGAATAAGCCTAATTTAGCATGAGAATACAAGCTAATTAAGGCCAAGTATCAACGTCTCCCGCCGTTTTTATATCCTTTTTCCAACCGCCCTTGTTTTGTCTTGCGACCTGAAGATGGTGGAGGGGAGAAGGGGAGGAGAGAAAAAAACTTATTTGAACTTGGGAGGCATTAAAGTTCCATTTTTCTTCCGGGGAAAAGGAGCCAGTAGGGAGGGAGAGAATTTGGTAGATTGTGGAAAACTCCATTTAGGACCTACTGATGTCTGAATAAATCTGAGTGACTGATTGATGCCCATCCTTCCAAGTAACTCTGTAATCAAATTTTTATGTTGTATTTTATGCCCAGATCTAGGAAGTATATGGGATAATATACTTGCATCAGAAAACCCATCTTTAACAAACATATTTGTGTCGGAGACACAGTAATTTTACCATTTGAAAAATTTGAATATGGACACCTATACATAGATGTAGAGATTTAAAAAAAAAAGTCCGAAGTGGTAATTCAGCGGGTACATTTGAAACTACCGGTTGGGTATGGAAAATCCATTAATTGGGCAACCAATCACACCGCAACACTGCCATTCTCCACCCAAATGGCAAAGTTAGGTGCATGTCTGAAATGCAGATGTACTGATAATTTTCGCCATCCCCGAAACTGAAATTGGGCAAAATTTGGCTCCTCTCTTCCCGAGTTAAGCTGGAACAACTGAGGTACCGGAGAGCAGTTGAAAATGGAAGATGTGCTACCGGAGGTACTTAATGTGGAGACACGTTTCCTTTCTGGTAGGAAGGGCATAAGGACCAACTAGGGGTTTGGTAGAGGGAGGGCGGTGTAGGGGATATACCATTGGCACACGCCACTTTATCTCCAGTCACGCTAGAACGCTTTGCAGGCTGTCATGCTAAGACTGGGTTCACATGACTTGCCTTAGGGTCCCTGCATTTTCAACGATGCAGCTTCTGCTTCGTTTTTTTAAAATAGATAAAAAAAGGCAACCGAAATACCCTGGGTTTATTCCACAATATTTTGTCCCCCACCTCCCCCCGGATTTTGCTGTCTGGATGGAAATCACACGCTGCGGCGCTCATAATGACCAAAGCCCCACTCTTTTTTGGGTGGAGAAATCGAATTTTCAAACCCCCCCTCTCTACCATACCCTACCCTGTCCCCCCCTCTCTCTCCGATAAAAGTCTGTCAACCACATGTCAAGAGGCTCTACTTTTGCAATGTTTTCATGATTGATGCTCCGGTGATAACTACTGTACTCCACCGTACCCAACCCCCCTCCCCCAATTGCAGTTGGGACAAAGGCGAACGAGGACCAGTTGGACTCGGTTAATGTCACAAACACGGGCTTCACAGGGGAAAATTCATTCCATCACGGTACATAAGACACAAACAGTGTGTCATGGTTGACTTTCATTTAACAGCGGGTTTTCGATATGCAAAAATAGGTCTGGAGAGCGTCCCTGGGGGTGGAAAAAAAAAACGCAGGCGGATCGTCAGACTTTTGTAACTCCCCCAAAAAAACATTGAGTGCAGATCAAAGGGGCGAATTCTAATATGAAATATATGCTGAATAAGCCTCGTCATGTTGTAGAGAAATTTCAAAAAAAAATAATAATCGAGATACTAGAAATAATGATGTAAAGGTTGCTGCTTCTTCAACAGCAAGTCTGCATTGAAAATTATTCCCCTACAATGAAGTGTTTTTTAAAAAAAAAAAATTGTGGCTAATACGAATACATACAGGGTGTTTTAACTTTTTGTCCGAACAGTTATCGGAAAATTGCACGTAGCTGCAGTGACTTACAACCGGTGATTTGTCGGAGGAATGGGGAATGGGGATGGCATGTGTGACCATCTTTTTTTCAGGCTCGACCCTCAATTTTCAGCAGGCAGCACGTATGCGACTTCAACCTACGATTCACAGGGAATATTCCCCGTTCCTCCGAAAAATCATCGTTTGTAAGTCACTGCTTACAAAGTAGCAGCTACGTGCAATTTTCCAATAACTGTTCGGACAAAAAAGTTGAAACACCCTGTATTTACATATACCTTTCAAGGTAGATCCTGTCAGTTAAATCGAAATCAATGCTTGGAATGACTGAAAAGGACGGATTTGACCGAATCGCGTTTCATTTCACCTCTATTCTGGTTCAAGTCCATCTCTACCCATCGGCCAAAGTCAGATTAATTACAGGGTGGCAGATTAATACCAGTGATTTGAGCCCAACGTCAGTTGATTCCTGACAAGAAGTGTGTTAGGTTTATTTACGTGTGCGTGGGAAAAAAGAGAGCGCCTCCTTTTGTAATGCCGTACACTAAGTCCAATTTATTCTGATCAGGTGGTATCGCCTCCAGTTATACATCTCTCTGAAAACAGGCACAAAAAAATCTTGCCCTTACTGTACACCTCGCCTAGATTTTTCCTAGACACTATTTTTTCCACATGAAACACACGCGTCAAGTCACAATGATAAGTCCGCAGCATCTTTTTTTAAAAAAGCAATAATGCCACGTTAATGACTTGATAAGCATTTCAAAGTACTTTCACGTCCGTATTCATCACAGTCCGGAGTCATGCAAGGCGCTGCCATTCATAACGTGCTTATCTAGCCTGCGTTTTTTTTTTTCTCTCGCTTCTAGTTTCTTTTTTGCGTTTGAAGCGCTGACACTAAAGAGTACGGAATTGAAGAGGTCAGTTCTTTTTGGCCATAAGTTATTCCTTGTCAGTTTGAAATTGACATGCAGACGTAATAATGAGCGCCAAAATCTTTTGTTACGAAACGGTAATTATGCATAAAGCGCGGATTTCGGGTTTCTTATCCCGCCTCCCATATGTTCTAGCGAAAAGTGATCCATCTCTGGGCTGTAATTAAATGGATCCGCAGACAGCTGGTGATCCGACATAATGAGCCCGCTCTTTTTTTGGGTGGTTTTGAGGGTTTTTTTTGGGGGAGGAAAGAAAAGGCGAAGAAAACGAAATGAGCAGCATTCCTTATTCTTCCCGGTTCCAATTCCGTGCTGGAGACGTCATTGAGAGAGAGCACACGCCCCTTTTGTGAGGGTTTTGGTGGGTGGTTTTTAGAAGCAGAATGTTTTGGACGATGCCGCACTTGCTGTTGTGTGCCGTATGAATGCTTGTCAGTGCTTTTGCCGACGGATGATCGATGTCTTTGGGCGAAATTGACTGCCAACCTAGTCTCTCCCTTCTTTTTCTATTGAGATTAAGCTGGAATTTCGAAAACTTTATGATGATGAATTGGGGGAAAGGGGTGGGTGGGAGGGGGGATCTGTAAAGAAAAGGGGGGGAACAAGAGGGGGGGGGGGGTTATATAGATGGATCTGAGGATAGAGCTTTTGCCTTTTGTGAGCAAGGAACGAGCTTCCATGACGGAATGTAAGGGGAATGTGGTGATGACGAGCTGTTTGCTTCCCACACTTGGCCAGTTCTGTGGCTAACCGCTGACAACGGGACATTTCTCAAGGGCACAGGTCGCCAAAACACTATTATGAGATCAGGCGTCGATCGGCATTTTTGCCAATCCACAGAGTCAGACATGCCTCGCTTTCTCGGATGTTGATTGAGGGACGCGCGGTGTAGGTGGCAGCACCCAGGACCCACGCCAGCAAGTGGCCACCACCGTAAGCTGACTTAATTTCGCCCCTTTTTGAAACCCTCACAAAAGTTGTTAACTACCCTACAAATCTCCCACATCATTTCCCCACTACATATGCCTGGTAGAACACCCATTTTTGTACCCCGACCGACTAAGTTGCGCCGTCTTGACAAAGATGGTGCAAGATTACAGTGACATAAACCCTCTTGCTTGTCAGTGATTACTGTAAAAACGCCAGCACTTGGTTCTTAACTTGGCACGCTCCTGGTACACTAAACGTCAGGAGGGAGCAGGAGATGTCTCGTATAGAAGTGAAAGACGGGCTCTGAGGTTAGCCTAATATGACTTACGAAGTGGGTGCTCATTAAGCTAACCTATGTAGATAAGCTTTTTTTCCTGCCGTCACTGTGTGTGCATAGCGTTCATGATTGTGTTCATTTGTTGCAGGTTACGAGAAGAAAGAGGCGAGGCAGAGCGAGCTCTGGCGCTAGACAAGAAAGCTCGTGATCTCAGCTCTCATAACGGTAAGTCACTTTGATAGGACTCGACTACTTATCATTCCAACTAATACACCAAGCTGCCAGCAGTGGTTATTTGGCGCTTCAAAAAATTATGACGATGTGTACTATGTCCTGTATATCAGATCCAAGTATTTAGTGACAATAATATTGCCGGAACAACCTGTCAAGCCTACACAGCAGTTTTTAAACAAAATTCTAGCCTAAATCTTGGCATTTCACCCCAAGTTTAATTACGGATACAATGTATAGGTTAAAACCAATCATGCAAACATAGCATTGTTTTTTTGGTGCCATTCTAATCATAAGTGCGAATAAACTATTGAAATTGGCGATTCACTCGGCGTAATAATAAAAGTTTCAAATTTAAAGTCGGTGTTGCCATATTGTGCAAGGAACCCACAATATACCGGTGACGCACCGGCGCGGCGGTTATGACAGGAAAATGTCATTGTAAACGTTGGAATTTTGCACAATTAATATTTATCAGTTGAAATATAGGAGGATGCTATTAATATATAATTATTGAAATTCCACAGGAGTAAATAGCTGTAGCGTATATTGTTTATTTAAATTACACAAACAGTCCGCGTATAATTACCCGAAAATGACAATACACTAATAAAACCGAGAGACTCTGTTATCGACTCCCCCAGCCAGTGGCGTAGCATGGGGGCAAGGCAAGTATTGCCCCCCTCCCCACCCCCAGCACAAGTATTGTATTTTAAGAAAATACTGGTGGAATCAAAGGAAATGCATTTAATGCTAGTGTAAATAAAGGAATGAATTCTCGGAAGGGAGAAAAATGATCTTTTCCCAAAGAAAGCAGAGTAAAGATGAGGGTAAATCCAAAATATTGAACGAGTTTGCTGCATTAACAACGATAATTATACAGAGTGTTTCACTAGGTAGTCCGCCCAAAGAATCGACTGTATCTTTCTTCCTCCTGTACCTAGATACATGATGTTTGATTTAAATCCTACCTTATAGTTCATGAGAATGTAGTACTATTCGCAATAAATGCTGTGCTTGACTTTCAACGACCTCCACACGCACTCGAACGCGACTCGACTCGACGGTTCTTATTATTGAAGGCCCTCCGCAGCACATTGGCAGTCAGGATTGCTGCACCAAATGTTTTGGACCAATACACTGATAGATGACTTCCTTTAGATAAAGAAAAAAAATCGAAAAAGTTAAGCACAGGCTGCTGGAATGACCGGAAAAGTCACCATAATTTTGTCACAAGAAACCGGGTATCCTGTTTCCACCTGCCAAAAGAGCCGCGAATGGGGATATTTGAAGACTAATTTGTTCTTGCAACAGTGGGCCTCGAGGTTAGAAGACTTTGAAAGCAACAAAAGTGCAGCAATCTGGACCATTTATGAGGATATGCTGCGGAGGATCTTCGATAATAAGAAAAGTCGGGTCGAGTCGCATTCGAGTGAGTATAGGTCGTTGAGGGTCAGGCACAGCATTTATTGCGAATAGTTCTGTATTCCCATCAGGAACTCAGTAAGGTGACTTTTTAAACCAAACATCACATTTCAAGTAGAGCGGCAAGAAAAATATAGTCGATTCTTTGGGGGGACTACCTAGTGAAACACCCTGTATTTCAAATATTTAAACTCCCTGGTTTAACCTTAAAAGGTGCAGTAGGATTGGGTCACCCTCAATAAAGGCAAGACAGCTTGCTTTTCCTTAAAAAAATAAACAATTCGAGTATTGTTGAGAAGCAGGATCACTTCCTCAAAATCAAATTGGTACATGGACGAGATCCCCCAGAATAATTAGTCCCAGCTTCCAAGAAGAGACCCTGTCCTGTTTTACAACCGTCCTGTCACTCATGAAACCTATAGACGAAGGCTAACAGTCCCTGTTTCATCTGCAAGATTTGCACCACGCTCCATTGTCAATCTAGCACTGTGGGGCGCCTCTTTCCTTGACTCAAAACCAAGAGGACCAATTTTGCTTTATGATTAATTATTAGCACTGTTAAAATAATGACGTCTATACACGCGCACACTCATGTAAAATGACACAAGAATGCATCACTTTGTTGACCTCTGACTCCATAATTTACAGATGTATATTTTCTAATTTTTGCTTACTTTTTGTCTCAAACTTTTATTATTATTATTATTATTATTATTATTATTATTATTATTATTATTATTATCATTATCACTTCGTCAATCCAAGGGGTGGTGGACAGGGCGCCCCCCAGTTGGCCACTATGTGAACTGCATATTTTCATGCACATTCCCACTTGCAACTTTTCTAGACTTACTGTTAGTGAAACCCCCTGGAAGTGAGTTAATAGGATAACCCATTTGGATTTACTGGAGTAAGAACTGTCTGAGTGGGAGGGCGCTCGATTTTCATTGTGATATAATATATCGTAAGGAAAATCGTCGAAAATTCTGAAGGGCGCAAAACTTCGTATAAAAAAAGTTTTTTTTATATAGATACGAAATTTTGCGCCCGGGGCGACCGCCCCTCTGCCCCCCACGCTGCGCCACTGCCCCCCATCCGCCCTAAACAAGCGCTTTAAAAAATGCTGAGAAACACAATTTGTAAAAGATGCGTGTGTGCGTGCATGTGTGATACGTAATATGTGTGTGTTGGAAGTTCATCACCTCTCCAAGGGTGGAGCATTATTTATTCAACGCCATCATCCCCCATTCTGGAAAGGGATTCGAAACGCTGCTGAGGAGGCCCAAAATAATAGACATGGTGACCCCTTGGGTGGGGGTGTAGAAGAGGAAAAAGCGCATAAACGATCTGGATTCCTTTTCGCCTCTTTACACCGCCGTACTAACGGGCAAAAATTATAATCGGGAAGAAGGGGGGGAGGGATAGGGAGGTAATTTTTCACTGCCATGCGGTTGTCAACAGGGCGAAAACAAAGTACCCTTACGCGACCGGCATCATATGGGAAATGCTGGCACCGTAGCCGAAAACGTGACTTCGGAAGATCATCGAGAAGAATCAAGAAAGTAGGGGGGGGAAAAGGTGGATCGAAGAAGAGTTAGATGGGGGAGGGGGGGGAGGTTTTTCTTGTCCCCTCCTCCCTCCTTCAAGTTCTTCCTTGAGAAGCCGCTCCATTCGACACGGAGCGGCTCCTGCCATTTTGGACTTCAGATAGCGCCGAAGATTCAAAATAAGGCGTGCCTACGCGGGCATGAATTCGGTACTTACGGGCCTGACATCAAACCATTCATTTATTCTACAACATCCAGGCCAAGATGGCGCTGAATTTTTGATGACAAGATGTCGCCTATAGCCATACACGACCAAATATTATGACAGAATCGAACTATTTATATATAAACAGTGGTGAATCAGGCACCGTGTAACAATTAGAACACTGGCTGTCTCAGAAACCGGTTACATCCAGAGAGAAAAAATATGGAGGAGGAACCGCGGTGGTGGGGGGCACCATATTATGATTGTTGTCGGCCGAGGCTTCTTTTGATTGACAGCATCCCAGGGAGCAATCTTGCGGGTACAGTTTCCCACACTCGGTGGAGGCTTCCACTTGAAAGCGAGACAATCAACATGGCCTCACATTCAGTTTAATTACCGGCTTGAATTGATGACGAAAGAAAAGTCTCGGCCAGAAAACGTGTCTGTCCGGTGCAAGGCTCCGATTGATAGCGCGGCTTTTGCTTAAATATTTTTGCATTGTTTCCCGTGTTATTAGCCAACCGGACTCATCAGAAGGAAATGTCGGTTGCGTGAGGAATTTTAAGTTATGCAAATTTACGTGCATGCCGATTGTTGGAAGGGCCTCTGCAATTATGACGACTCAGGGGCTAATTGACGGGCTTTTTCTTCGGTTGTTTTGCTGTTTGCTCAAGTCGATTGTAAAGGTGTGTTCACAAACTGGAACCGGTGTTTTTTTTTTTTTTTTTTTTTTTTTTTTTTTTTTTTTTTTTTTTTTTTTTTTTTTTTTTTTTTTTTTTTTTTTTTTTTTTTTTTTTTTTTTTTTTTTTTTTTTTTTTTTTTTTTTTTTTTTTTTTTTTTTTTTTTTTTTTTTTTTTTTTTTTTTTTTTTTTTTTTTTTTTTTTTTTTTTTTTTTTTTTTTTTTTTTTTTTTTTTTTTTTTTTTTTTTTTTTTTTTTTTTTTTTTTTTTTTTTTTTTTTTTTTTTTTTTTTTTTTTTTTTTTTTTTTTTTTTTTTTTTTTTTTTTTTTTTTTTTTTTTTTTTTTTTTTTTTTTTTTTTTTTTTTTTTTTTTTTTTTTTTTTTTTTTTTTTTTTTTTTTTTTTTTTTTTTTTTTTTTTTTTTTTTTTTTTTTTTTTTTTTTTTTTTTTTTTTTTTTTTTTTTTTTTTTGAACGAATTCGAGATATTTGAACGTGAGCGAGAAGTCAATGGACGTTTGTTCGTTTGAATGGGAAGGAGCCAAAGCACGCGCAATCAGCCAATAGGAATGAGTCAGGCGAGTCTCTCAACCAATTAGCTTCTCGCTCACGCTGGGAGCGTGGAAATGTTCTCGCTTTGCCCTGATATACCATTTTTCTGATGTTATAAAATGTGCAAGGACCTTGCGAGGCGTACAGGAACATTTTGCAATCCGTGCTGTTGTTACCTGTCAGCAGTCTTAATTACTTCCGCGTTAATCAGGCAGTAAAAACAGAAATCCTGAATTGTGCGTCCGATTTTGGGTTGGGCTATTCATTTTGGCGGAAAATGCCCGTTACCAAGTTTGGAACGGGAGATGACTAGAGTGGCAAGAAAATTTCCTCTTGTGGGATTTTGCTTGAACGTGGTAAACAAAAATAATCAGCGTAACAATTGCCGATTTGGCGAGGAACACGTTTCTGATTCGCTTTGACGTCACTCCCTCCCAACTTTTTTCTAGTTCAATCTCCGCCATCATAAGTTATGTGCTGAAATGTGTTGCAAAGTTGATTCGTGCTGCCTCCCATCTTTTTGTCCGTCCAACTGGACAAGAGCACCGTGAGAGGTTTTTCCGTGGTAAAAAGATTTTCGAAGTGGATGAACCTTCCCAGATGCGAAGACTTCCGTGCGGTTACCCCGCCCAACTCCTCAACAAACGCTGTAATTTCTGTTTCGGGAGGTCTCTAGTAATAGGACTTGAACACAAAGAAGGATTTTTCAAAAAAAAAAGAAAAAAAAGATGCGTCACTTAATATTGGGAGGGTCTCCCATAGGGCATCGGTTGAAACATTCTAAGAAAATGCCAAGTATCCGGGGCGGGCTTTTTTTATATTCAAAAAAGAGTGATTTGCGTGAGGCGATGGGATTGCTCGAAACCTCTAGTTTTTCGCTCGGAGCTAAACAAAAATGCCGTCCTATGAATAAAAGATTTTGTTCCGTGAGCCAGTTTTCTGAAGGCTTTTTCTGATTGACTTTGGCTTTTTTTTCCAGGAGCGTCCAATGGCCCCAGCCCTGTTCTGAACCTGTCCAAGTCTGGTCCAGGAGGGGGTGGTCATGAGCACAGCGGCAGTGAAGCCGGACATACCGGACCGGAAGACGACGAGGATGATGACAATGTCAGCGACGTCGACGAAGACGACGAGAAAGACCAAGGTGAGCTGGGTGTATACAATAAGAAAAAAATGTGGCCGTGCTTATCGTGAATGGCAGTTTACGTAAAGAGTGCGGCTGAAGAAGTAAGAAAAATAAACAGCATTTCCTCTGGGAAGTGCAGGATGTCCAAATTTCAACTACAGGCTGTACCATATCGCATAGTACATTGAATATGCAAGAGATGGCAGTATTCTTGCAGTGGTTCGACAGTATCTGGAACTACATAAACCACAGCAACCCCACCCATCCCAACTTGGTCTATATCACTTTTTGATGTGGAATGCAGGAGGAAATTTTTTTGGCGAGTGTTTGCGCGCCCGAAATCGCAACAAAGCCGGAAATAAAGTGCATGGCTTGGGCTGAAAGCCAGCAGCTTGCATCCCCCAACAAACACATGACTGTCGGCTGCACAGCCTCGGGCAAGTGGCACGAGTGGAACAGGCCATCAGAGGTGTCACCGCTTCCATTCTGTGTCCCCCTCGTCTCCTCTCTCGACACCCACCCACCCACTGTTTCCAAAAAGAGCTTGACGCTAATCTACCTCCCCCCTTCCATTTTGCGTATGGGTGTGTGTGGGTGCGTCTGCGTGTGGTAAAACACACAAATATGCATTACAAGAGAGCAAAAGCCATACTTCTGTCAGTCTCGTTGCGGCCGCAAGTAACACTTCCAGTGTAAATGAAGTGTTATTTATTTAACTTCAACCCCTTCGAAATCAACATGTCACGGGGTCATTATAAATCGCGAAACAGCATGTGCCCGGTGTATATTTAGGCATGTGTTTGCGAATTGGGACAAGAGCTGCACCTTTTCTTGCCATTTTTTTAAGAGCCCTCTGGGTTTCGCAAGGAGGAAGCAGGTATACGACTTCATATCGCACTCGGTTATCGCAGTGAGCGCCATCTGTTGCTATTAGCAGAAAACTGTCGATATTCCCTTTGGTTTGCATAACCTTCCACTCACCATGTTATCCTTTTGTAGACCTGAGCGACAGCCCCGACGTGGGCAATAACCTGGGCAACTGCGACCGCACGGCCGGATCCCAGGCCGCGGCCCTCAACTACTCCACTTTGGTGGGCGCCTCGGGTGACCCGACTGTGGCCATTTCCTCCACCGAGACCCTGCTCAGGAACATCCAGGGCTTGCTCAAGGTGGCGGCAGACAACGCACGCCAACAGGAAAGGCAGATCAACTACGAAAAAGGTACATGGCAATTTTATTTACATTTTGACATCATTTGGGACCACTTGTGACACACTGGTACTGTACAACGATTGTAACATTTATTTGGAATCAATGCCGCCGGAGTCAATTACCTTGCGATATTTAACATCAACCTGCAAACGCATGCAAATTAAGTCCAACCTGTCGCCGTTTCGTAATAGCCCGAAATTTTTTGGCGCAGTATGCCATACAAATCGTGGCGGGAAGTGGCAATCAAGGCGCCTCACTTGATTGTACACCACAAAATACACTAGTCGCATCTATCTGCGTCTAGGGGCAACTTTTTTTTTTCTTCTTCCGAGGGGAAGAAAAAGGCGTGCCCATTCTAGCATCTTATAGGAACTCTCCCCCCTTTCCTCCTTCCCCCCCTTTTGCCTGGGCCCTGGCTTTAATGAAATGCGAACTCGGGCGCTGGCGGGCACATGCCATATCGTTAGGGCACCCCCAGTATATCACAATATGCACTCCCGGATTCCGCCTGTAACTGGGGCGCCCCCGGAACATCCCTCCCCCTTTTTCCACTTGTTGTTTTTTTTCTGGTGTAAGTTCCGGGACTGGGCCATAAAAGCGCGCATCTTCGCTCGCTTTTAGCGGTGGAAACGGGCCACGGGTGTGATTTCTATATCCATCTAAGATAAAAGGATTGGCCAAAGGTTAGATGAGCAACTTGTATAACGCTTCCTCATTTCCCGGGGCCCCAGCTCTTACAACCTTCGCCCCAGCTCGGGTCAGAGCTATAGCCCCCCCCCCTCCTCTCCCCACCTCCCCGCTCTCACTGGCTCTCCTGAGGAAATGCCATGCATAAATAAGGGGGTGGAGGGGGAGGAGATGGGGAAAATATTGGGTAGAGAACGGGGTTCGTTGTACCGCAAAATTTGTAAATATGGCCGAATAGTGGTTAATTCGAATTTGGGGGACATATATTCCAAATCATCATAGATATCAGTCACTTCCTGAAGCTCAAAATAGCCTCCGAGAGAGGCGTTCCTCCCTTCCTAAGGAGCGCCTCTCTTGGAGGCTATTTTGAGCTTCAGGTCTGCTACCGTACTCCTGGAAGTGACTGTACGGCGCACATCACTGCACATCAAAGCAGTATAAGGTCATCCAGTAAGTTTACTTAGAATGCGCTTATAAAATAATCGCCCGCAGTCCTGCAGCATTCGTGTGTATATAGTCAGCGATACAGTATGGGTGCGCAGTGCTTCAAATGGCACAAGAAACGACAGATTGAATCTTGATAGCTGTATTACCCAGCCGCGTTACATTATGCAAATAATCACCCCTCAATATTTAAAGGGCTGCCTTCTTTTTCAACAAATTCCGTCCCGCTTTCTCATCAGACATAAAGTAATCTTTGCATCCATTAAGTCCGGGGCCAGAAGCCAGGAGAATTACTACCCAAGTTGGCTCACAAAATTTCATAACAACCCGGGCTCTGAAAACCACAGTTATTCCTGCAGTTTACTGTTATAGCTCTTAGGAGAGGTCCGTGGCGATATGAAGAAATCATCCCAAGCCCCTGCAACCCAACCAGCAGCTGATAATTACCCTGCTGAGGTTTCGCATTGCCAACTCCTCAGGAGCCCCAACAATACCACCTCCCCTGCTTTCAATTAAAAAGATGCCATTATTACATGGGGAGCCCAGGGAAAAAATGTGTATGGAGGGGAAGAATAAGACAGTTGTGAAGAAAAAAAAATCAATGTCTTCCATTACCGAGAAAAGTAATTATTTTGATATAAATCACGAGGGCTGACAGTTGGTGGTGCAATTTTGATTAAAAAAAGCTTTAGGGGCCTGTAATGTACCTGAATATCAATAAAGTGAAATGAATCCCCTTCCCAGGCTGGGGCGAGCTGTTGCCTCCCAAATGTAACCCAGGGTGTGCCCTCCTTCTTTTTTTATTTCTATTTTTTGGGGAGAGGAGGAGGAGGAGGAGGGAGGGTGGGGGGGATGCATTTGACATATCAAAGAAGTTTCATCAACAAGAAAATGTAATTTGCGAAATAGAAACCCGGGAGTTGGAGTCAGGCGCGCGCGTGTTGGGCTGGAGTGAAGTGAAAATTAATGATGAAGTGCTTGCAACCCTCCCCGGTTTTCTCCCCGCCTGCCCCTACCTACAGCGCAGAGATTGTGATTCATCAATAGTTGAGAGTCCATATCGCACCGCAGCACAATTTTCTAGGTCCATAAATTTGGAGCGGTCAGAAGTTCTAATGGCAGATTTCCTGCACTTCTTGGGTCTTCCTTGTGTTTGGCTGTAGATTGATGAAACACATCCTGCAGGCAGGGGGAGGGCGTCTTGAGGGGTTATTCCCCATCCAGCCAAGTCCTTCCGAATGCGCTTTTCCTGTTTGTGTGCCCAGGGCCATTATAGAGAGAGCCATCAACGCCCAGACCTCAACCCTTTTGGCTCCGAAACCTAATGATGTTACGGAGGAAGCAGCTCCCTGCCTGCTGCCTCCTTCCATTGGATTATGTACCTGCAAGCGGGCGTTCCCCAGCTGTCTCTTGGGCTAATTATCAATTAGCCCAAGAGACAAAATTGCAACCAACGCCGGCAGTTCATCACCTTTCGACAGGGTCGAGTTCACCTTTTCAGGGCCGCTCACCCAAGACGCTACTGCTGCATGTCATGCCCTCCAAAGAAAACCAGGAGGAGCTATTTGCCACATTCCGGATATCGATAGTACCGGTGGTCATCAACGGCCATGACCTGCTATTGTTTCGGGGGGGAAAACAAAGTTGGAAATTGCAACCCCCACCACTCTGACAATGACAATCAAAATATGCGGTGGGGAAGTATAAACAAAAGTGACATCATAATAATTAAATAACATTCATTTACATTTTACACAAATCCAACAGTAACTCATTCCAGCATTTCTCTTTTGTCCGGTGTATTCCATATTAATTTACACATTTTGCCGCTTTCATTTATTGTGCAGGCCTATTATGTGCGGGCGGGATTTGCAATATTTTGGGGAGCTAAATACTGTAGCCGATATACAAGAAAGTTTTTGTTTTTACAAATTATTTATTGTACATTCGGGAGATATCATTAGCCCATTGTTGGCACGGTTCAATTGTTGGCGCCGAGCCATTTGACAACCGATCACGGGTTTATTGGGCAAGAATGTTGACCCAAAGCCGGGTGTGTAAGTGCAAGTGCAAGCAGTGTAATAGCTGGGCTTTGGGAGGTGAAAATACCCCGGCCAGGCCTCGGCATTACTCATTTTCAGCCACCAAAATTCACCCGCGCGATGTTTATTTGTTTGCCTTTCGGCTAACAGGAGGAGATAAACTCAAAATAAGTGGTGATGGAAGCAGGGAGAGAGAGAGATAGATATAGATGGGAGGGGAAAAATGGCACCATCGGTTCTTGTAATCCCGGAGCCGCAGAGTTTTTGATGGTATGCCATTTATTTTCATGCAGAGAATAGTCGACGCTAGTTTGCAATTATGATGCTCAACTGAATTAGAATCATATGAACGGATTTCGCAAGCCGCATCGACGCTGAGGTGGCAGAATATGAAGGGGGGGATGTGTTTTTCGAGAGCTGATCATTTTTTTTTTGCCAACGCTCCGCAAGCATTTGCAAAGATTTACATTCATCACGCGATTATCCTTTAGGAGATATGCACACTTGTGTCATTTTTAATTGCTAGTGCTACCCGTGAATACCAAAAAGCCCAGCAGGTTCTCGGAATATCTTGGGCAATATACCGTATACAGCTTAATTATATTTAGTAGAAATATCCCATATTCCAACCAGATCTGTAACTGGCAGCTATGTCATGATAACGAGAATCGCCTGTTAATCATTATGTAACGAAGCCGACATTTTCTCAGAAATTCCCAAGGATATTCCAAGTGACCTATTTAGTATCATCCTATACACTACTGTATATCGGAGCACCTTTGTAAAGGTCAGTCTGTTGCGAAAAATGGGACGCAGTTTTGTGTTACAGAAAACAAGGCCTGCAATTTCAGTCGTGTTTACAAATTGGGAGACCTGATTTTTGAGCATCCAGTCAAAACATGACCTGAATTGCTGCTGAGTAGCAAAAGGTGGGTCCGAATGGTTGCCTAAGGTTCGGGATGACTCTTTTCTGCCCCTCTCCTAAGTCAATTTTTGCAAAAACAAAAATTTGGAACGCTAATTTCTCCGGGTAATTAGCTCGGAAATAATAATTT
This sequence comes from Catajapyx aquilonaris, assembly GCA_000934665.2. Taxonomy (NCBI): domain Eukaryota; kingdom Metazoa; phylum Arthropoda; class Diplura; order Dicellurata; family Japygidae; genus Catajapyx; species Catajapyx aquilonaris. The sequence continues at coordinate 313,139 of KZ538002.1, forward strand.
CAAGCCTACCGTACCGTAACGTCGTCGAAACCAGTGTCATTTAGCCGAAATGGATCAGCGAGCCCGGAAACAAATGAACTCTTGCGTGCGTTACCCCCCCAGTCCTCTCAAGCCCCCCTCCCCGCCCATTAAAAAAAAAAACTCTCAAACACTCAACCTTGTGTACGTATGGGTGCTTTGTGTTTGCGATTCAATGTTCTAGCACCAACATCAGTGTGGCGCATTTAATCCTCGCAATACTGCACATTTGTTTGACAGCTCGGGTAAAATCCCGAAAGTTGAAACTTCTATAATCTATATACCCGTGGCTTTCATTGACTCCATAATGCTAAAGCAAATGCACACTGAGTATGGTATACCTACAGCGATCACATTGATTAACATCCGAGTATATATGGGATTTTTTTCTGCTCCACCCCCCACCTCTCCCCACCACCACCAAGCCCTGACTCCCACACACTTTCAACCCTGGTCTCCCCCATTTTCATGTTGATCGATAGTCCCAGGTGCTGGATTTAATTTCCTTCTACGGTCCCCTTTGACAAATTATAATTTCCTTCGGATAGCTGACCTGCATCGTTGGTAATTTCCTCCTGGGCGGCCAGAGTGACGCTGGCCTCCAATTGGACGTGTCGGGGACTTCCATCTAATTGTTGCCAATCCTGGAATATTCAAATTCCGTATTGACACATGGGAATCCCGGTTGAAACAATCCGTAAGAAAAACAGGCCTCCCTTTTGATAGAGAGACACACCCAGCTAGGTCCTAGTGCAAACGAAGAGGCCCAGTTTCTCTTTTGAAACCGACATCCAGCAGTGCTGAGTCAAGCTGTCGTCGAGGGAAAAGGGCTGGGGCTGAATTTCAAATCCTGTTATTCCTTTCGATTATATTCAGCGCGTATGTGAATAGCAAAGTGCCATTTCTTTCCAAAATATTTTCCTTTCATCTCCCGCGATATAAAGTTTGCATCAGGCTGTTTTAATACTTGGATTTCTAATCGAGTTTCAGGCCTTATGCAAATAGTGCAGTTCATCCGGCACGATATCCACCCCCGCCCTCAGAGTGTACTTTTCAGGACACCCATTATCTGGAGTTGTCCAAGTAGCCTAACTACATATCTAAGAAGCATCAAAATCCGGTATAGGAAAAGTGCTTTCCGGATAATGCTACATATTTATTCTTTCTGTTTTTCCACATTTCGTATGCGACTGTTCAAAACCCACCCCGGGAACATTATGCTTACCATAATGTTCCAATTGGTGGCAGAAGCAGCTTGGAAGCAGCAGGAGGAAGGAGGATGGCCTTCAATTAGGGAACACAATCATGCGTAGCCATTTATGCTCCATTTCCACAAGATATTAAAATGCGGCGGATTTGCATAACAATAATGCTCACTGCGGCCTTCATATTGCCCGAGGTGATGGCAGGGAGGGGGCGCTCAAAGTCTTCCATGTGTGTTTTAGATTTAAATGCTAATTAAGATCTTGGAGAAACAAGTAAATCATTCTGAAATCTGAAAAATAACAATGCCAGAGGTGAGTTTGGGGGGAAGGGAGAGTAAAGGCCTGAGAGAGAATCCAGTTTCTAACTGAAGGAAGTTTCAGCTTTTTGCCTACCTGCTGCACACTACAGAGTTGGCCATGTTTTTCTTACTCCGCCATTTTTACAGTTCAATCTAATTTTACACACAACTTGTGCTTGCTTGGAAATCTTTCAACACATTAATGACTTAGTTATGCTCGCAAGTAATTAGAATCTCGATCAAACTGAAAACAAGCCGTGAATATTTTGCACTCTGTAGTCCCCATGTATTTTTAATCCTGCGGTTGCGACTGGGGAGTCCACTAGGGAGCACCATTTTTGCTTTTCTCCCTGATGGCGTCTTAGGCGCTGATTATAATTCTCTTCCTGTCTCTCGCTTTACAGCGGAACTCAAAATGGAAATCCTGCGGGAGCGAGAGGTGCGGGAGAATCTGGAGAAACAACTCATAGAGGAGCAGAAAATCAGAGGTAAGTCGTCCATTTTCCTCTAGAGGGTTTTGGGGCTTCGTAAGACTAGATTGACATTTGGGCAAAATGTCAGGGGCTTCCATTGATCGAGGAAGTGGTGATAAATGCGTCTCCAGGTTCACTTTTTTTCTATCCTCCATCCCTGTCTAACTGGCCTTCCCAAAGTTGTGCAGCGCCACTCAAAAAAGCCGATCGAAATCGACTTTGCGGCACAAAAGATTCTCCTCAAGGAGTTGTGCCAATGGGGGCCTGCCGGATTCTAAATGCCGCACAATAGGGGGATAAATCGTTATTCCACCAGAGGGAGGGATTAGCTTTCACGGGGCATTGTTGTCCTGGACGAAAAATAGGGTTGTTTGTAAGCCTTGCGCTTGGGCGGTATTGAGCAATCAGGAGTTTGCACCAAAGGACTGACTCGACTCATAAACACCAACCACACTGTAATAATAGGGCCGCCAGGATGTTAGTCGCAAAACGAAAATAATGATGTTCAATTAAAACGATTTGGAGGAGGGGGGGGGGGCTTTTCAGTTGTTCTGTTCAATTCTGCTCTAATTAGCGGAGGATTGAATAACATGCGGGGACCAAAAAAAAGGTGTTCATTACAGTGCTCTTCAATAATGGGTGTCCCATGCCAAGTGAGCTAAGAAGGGCGTGGAGGTGGGGAGCCACTAGAATACTGTCACATTAGCCCTATATTGGCTGGCCTTTTCCTTACATGCGTTTTAATTTCCCAAATTAGCCGCCGATTTAAATTTCCCCATACTTTTTGAAGTGAGCCTTAATGAGGACACGAGTCTTAAGGTAATTGGCGGCATTTTTCCCTCCCTTTTCCCCTCCCTGTCTTTGACCGGGTGGTGAAGAAAGGACCAATTAAGAGGCTGAGTCACGCCGCCATCAGCACTGATCTTGTTAGTCCAGTAAAAGGGAAAGATTGGGTCCAGAAGAGGCTGAAAATGTTGTCCGAATGGAGCGAATCCTAGGACAGGGGGGCTATAGCAAGCAGGGGCTGAGTATATCTCTCTGAGAACCGGAGCCGGGACTAAATCGGTGGGCACAAAGCATCGCCACGCAGTAATTTGCTGTCGGCTTCATCCTCTGCAGGACAATTAAAGGTAACGCATCAAACGAGTCCAATCCGATTAGCGAAAAGTGGCCGCCGGAGCGCGCAGCAGGCTTGTGTTTTGCGGATGGGGGGAGGGTTTGTTTCCAGGCTTTGGATGGGTGGACTGCTGCTACAGGAGAGACCAAGAGCCCAGGCTCCCACAAGGACTCAGGTCATGACCCTGTCGCGGTCATGCCTCCTGCGATTTCAGTTTGCAGATTGGTGATCACATTGTTTGCTTTTGGAACAACCGACTCTCGCACGCTGTGTAAGCTGCCGCTAGGAGGCGGGCCTGACACTCGACAATATACGCAATTACCATAGAAATGTTTACTTTTAGAGTTTATTTACTAAATATAGTTACCACGACGATGAAGACGATTCAGGCTGCAAGTTTGCTGAATAGCCTAGTCGGTAGATGTCGTTGCTCCGGAATATGCATATTGCAGAGCCACCACCGGTGTTCCAGTGAACGCCTAGGAGCCTTGCAATTGAAATCGCCTTCATTTTTGCCCGAATTTATAAAAAAATTAAACATACGAACTGCAGAACTAGTGAATAATTCCGAAAGAACAGCAAGCTGACATGCCAAAAAAAAATTGGCGACCGAAGGCAAAAAGTAAATAACAGAAACCAACATGCAAATAAGAGAGAGCAAACAGCAATGTTTGTAGCACTAACCAGAGGATAAAGCAATGCATAATATGGCAATATTGCGTGTGCAGTAGTAAATTAGGGCTGGTCATCAAAAACCATGACGTTGACAATCAAAATATCGACACGTTCGCAAAGGCGTCACAATGTTGGAGAGCTGCTGATTATTTTATCCCCAGTTATGCGCACCCGACGGTTTAAATGTGGGATAATTTTTGCGACCGCGGGCTATCTTCATATAAGATTCTGAAGAGTGTCTGAACTAACTGGACAATCAAACTTATCGCGAAACTGATCTGAAAAGGAACATGGTAATCTTGCATCGACTTATGGCAAACTGACATTTTCATGTGATAAACAAAAGCATGCCAGGAGGTAGTCATTTAGGTGTCAAATGTGACAGTACACCTACAGCACCTGCATAAGCCAGTATTCAGTGCCTATACGCCTTTTCGAGTTAAAAAAATAAATAAAAAGCAGCGAGGCGATTTAATAATCTCCCTTTGATGTTGCTTCTTTAAGCCCTCCTTAGAATGCATGTGTATGTTATCAGGGTAGCTCTTTGACATTAAAAAAATACAGCTTCATTATGGATCTAATGTCAAAGTATCGACACTTACCACAACGCGGTATAATTGCGGGCTGTGTATGAGGTATTATCCGTAGTAATAAAAAATGACAAAAAGGGTCAAGTTGTTCTGTCCATTGACAATAGGAGCATGAACAGGACCACATTTCCACAAGCCCATTGACGCATTGTCAGGAGCCCGAGGTGGGGGAAAAATTTTCCACAGGAAAAATTTTTGTAAGCAGAATTAAGCAGAAAGCTTCTGGGTGGAGAACGGGCTCTATATCGCATTTACAGTGCCTACCAAATCCTTTTTGTTAGTTCTGCTAATCCCATAATCAAAGACCACTATTGCATTAAGTAGAGATGCGCAGAGAACCGCACAAACACACTATCGAGAGGGATGTTCGGCATTGTCAATTTAACAGTCCCCCGGACCCGGCAACATTATTCAAGGGCTTCCCAATCATGGTTCGTGTACATCAGACTCACCACATCAGAGTGTGGACACAGGTTGCTCCATCAGAAATAAAATGAGCTACCAAATGGGCCAGGTCCAAAAACTGGCCTTATAAGCACGGGTTTTTTCCAGAAAATGAGGGAAAACAGTTTTTATAATCATGTTGACATATCAGCATGTGAGAAGGTGTCACGTGATATGCACCTATGTCCCTCGGGGCAAATGCAATTTCCGGCGAAATATTTTTGAGACGATTTTTCACCCAATGGTGGATGACATATGAGCAAACAGAAATTCATCATTGGCCCCCAGGGTATTGATAGGGAATAAGTCAACATTGGCAGCGACACACTCTGGCAGCCCAATCCATTCCTGGAAGGGCGGGCTGCGAAGAGTCGGCAAACCGACTGTCAGGGTGACATACGAGGAAATTCGTGGGTCACCAGGGGACAAAGGAGGGTGTGGTTATCTTTGCTTTCATTTTCAGGAGAGTTCTTGTGTTGTAAGGAACATGCTCCTTCGTGCATCTCTGCACATCCTGAGGTTCACTCACTTATAATTTGGCATGGAAATGTAGCAATCATGTCCGGCAATCTTGCAGGCATCATTGCCTACGAAACACTTGATTATAGTGTCAAATGCCTCAGGATGTGTGACGTACGTCCTCTTTTTCCGCCTCCCCAGCTTTGTTCCGAAGAGATCCGACAAGAAGCGATTTTCTCCGAGGACAGGTGCCATACGGCTTGGCTCGGACATGTTCCACTCCAGTCACCCTTTCCCCCACTTATGCTAGGTTTGGAAAATACTGGGCTTCCATGTTGTTGTTATGATGGCGGGCGGATGTGACGGCGTCAACTGGCTGCCACTTACCAATCAAGCTGACAGCCCATGACGCCTTTCTCCCTCCCTCCCTCTCTCCTCCACCCCCTACTACTAACCCCTTATTCGCACTGATCACCAAGCCCTTTTTCCACACTTTCACCCCATCCAAAGCTTCCATTGCTCTGGGAAAATTGCGCTGATCCTCTATTGTGTCGGAAACTGAAGGCGTTGCCTGTCTCTTTTCATGTGGATTTTTTTGGGCCCCCCTAAAACCAGGCGTGGAGGTAATGATAGGCAGAAAAAATTGGGGGGTATTTATCACGGCTTCAATTTTTACCTATTGATTTTCAGAGGCAGAGGGGAACCGAATGTCTGCCCATTTCCGATCGGTCCAGATCAGGAGAGCTGTCCATTTTGTTACAGCCTCAGGCACAACCATCAAACTCCTCCATTTTTATAAATGGATCAACACAGAAATTTTCCTCAACTCGTGTGGAAAAATCCAGTCATTTTTGAAATCACATGTGGACAAATCTAGCCAAATTTGAATTGACATACTTTAGGTGGACAAATCCATCCAATTTTGAATTGACATATGTGAACAAATTCATCAATTTCCTGAATTCAAACGTGTGGATAAATTTCATTTTGTGCATCAGCATATACTGAAATTAATTTCCAGTCAGAGCACTATGCATCCTGATATAACCTTTATAAGTGCGGGTGAATGCCACTCAGGGCAGCATGCTAGATAGCATTATATCAAAAGCACGTTTCAATCATAACCCTTATGTGTGCATACTGGCACTGAAGTGGGGTAGTGAATGCATTAATTTCCATTGCCTAGTTCCATTATTATACGCTTCTGGCCAAAGAAACGTCAGTCAAATTTCATCCCACGCTCAAGTCTGAATTGGAATGTGCGTATTACCATTGGGAAGGATAGAAGGAAAACAAACGTACGGTCAATCAGAATCTACCGTGTGGTTTCATTTTCCTTTTAACCTCCTCCTCCTCCTCCATGACTGAACACCACCCACCCACGCCCATCTCATGTGAGTGAAGTTTTGTTTGTAGCTGCGTGTGGATATCTGTGGTTAGAGCAAGCAATCCATCTAAAGCTTTACAGAAGGCCAGTATTTGGTAGAGGAGGGGAAAGGCACTCGAGATGATTGAGAGTGTGACGTCACTGACGTGTAGACGCAAAACACCCTCGATATTCAAAAAGCTTGGTGCAGAAATACGCCTTACGAATTCGCCTCATCCACTCCTGAATAAGCAATAAAAGTAGATCAGAGGTGGGTGGTAGGTAGGGTGTGGATCAAAAGCCATCCATCTGTATTAAACCCTGATCGTTGCAATTATGGTCCTTTTTCCCCCCGTCTGGATATTACGGGAAAACTCACGAAATCTTATTTTCTACCCCCCGTGTGTTCTTTTTTTCCTCTTCATCCTTGTTCCCTCTTTCTTTTATACTTTTTTTTGTTCCATTCCAAACGGGTGATATTTTAGAGGAGCAGGTCTAATTATAAAGCGCCCGGTTTTCTTCATCAAGAATCTCTGAAGATTTCATCTCAGTCGTGTAATAGCTGGAAGTTTTCAGCCATACGCCTCCGAAGGGCTAATAATAAAAGGATAGGAGGGGGCAATTAAATGTTTGACGTTCAACTTTAGTTTCGGAATGAAGGCAGCAAAAATCTATTATGATACCATTTTGCATATGTAATGAAATGAAGCCAGGGCGTAATTTCTGCCGAACAACCAAAAGTCATTACGAAAAGCGCAATTGGTTAAACGACCCTCTCACCCCCATCCCCCCCCCCTTCACCTTCCCCACCCTGCAGCCCCCACCTTCTGCTGCGTAGTCAGGGGGCAATGTTAGATACAGAAACGACGCGCGTTTTAAAATTCTAACAAGGTTTTGAGCAAGCGTTAGAGTAGAGAAAATAAGAAATGGGAATGGAGGGAGGGAGGGGTCTAAGATGGGGGAGAAAAAGTATTTTATTTAGTTTCTCCCCCACCCCCCGCTTCTCCCCACCCTCCCCGCCTTTTTTTCCACTTGAACCGAACCGGGCAATTTAAAAGAGTTGAAAACTGTTGCTTTTCCCCGACCAGTGCCGCTTCCTTTGTTTCTGCAGTGCTATATCAAAATGGAAATGAAGCAGCTTTTGCAGGGAAATGAGGTTGTAATGTGATGCTCTTATAGCTTAATATGATTCAGCATGGATGGTGGGGAGCGGGGAGGAGAGGGGAGGTATTTGGGTAATTTTGCAATGGGGGTATACCCTGGTTATAGGTTAGAGAGAGGGGAGGGCAAGGGGGGGGGGGGGTTGGCAAACCCGGATGCAGGACCGAAACTTCTGTCAATGTGCGGTGAGAATCCGGTGACATAACTCGAGTCAAGCGGCCGCATCGATATTGGATGAATGCTGCAAATTCCACTTTAATACTCACACGGGGAGCCCAATCATGTGCAATACTTAGTGTTAATACAAAAATGTGCGGGAGGGCCGATTGAATTATTGGTATATCCTCTTTGAAATGTTCGGTCAGTTTGACTCATTACCATCAGTTTTTGAGGTTGGCGGTTTTGGAATAGCGTAAAAATAGCGGTGATGGTGCGGGCATATCAAGTTGGAGATTGGGTGTTCTGGCCATATTGGACCCTTGGTAATCTTGGGCTCAAATAAGCATCCAGTGTCGATGTGGCTGGGGGGTTGCGCGGGTGGTTGTGCTGTACAAAGGGATTGTCAACCTGGTAATGCGAACACTATACGCTGCCAATAGCATTTCAAGTCAATGCGTCCGTGAGGACAACAAAAGGAGAGCCTGGCCGTAACGTAGCGTATCCATTGTGTGCCAAAACTGGCAAACGGCATTTCTGCTCAATAGCCGGCATTATTTAGAACGTTATTTGGAGAGGCGGAATGGCTTTGGGCTCTCGAACAATGCCGAACAACACAATGTGTGTAGTCTCGCGCTTTTTTGTGTGTGTGTGCGACTCTACGTGTGTTGTCTTCCCCCTCCGATGATTCTTCTTTCACTCGGACGCTGTCCAGTTCGAAGGAAAAAAATAATACCCGATCGACTCAAAGTGTGGGCTGAGACACGTGACGTCGAGGGGAACATTAATTTGTTCCCACGACATGAACGTCTTGGGGACGGTTTATGTACCGTGCCGTGTAATAATTCATTTTTTATTACGAGAGCCTTGTAACAAAGGAGTTTTTCGCACGGGCAGCCACAAGTTTTGAGAGGATTCCTGGAAAGACGTGAAGTTACGCCTAGGTCAGATGGACGGGTTGCATACCCCAGGCGTGTGATGTTGCATAACAATTGTACACAAGTCATGATTGATGACAAAGAGGGCCGGAAAGACTTTAGTGTCACCACCAAACCGCATGAGCCGGGGGGGATACAGCTGAATCAGCGTCCAATCGACTCCCATTCGATAATTGTATATGGCGCCTATAGGCACAGCACCAGTCCTCCCCCTACCATTTAATAATTTCCCAGTTAATTTTGATTTAGTGCCATTTCAGAATAGGATTGTTTGATAATTAGTCAAACGTGACTCCTAATTAACATGAAAATGCTCATTTAGCGCTGTCCATATGTTTGTCTGCTCTTCAACTACCAACACTTGCGGCATGAAAATGTTTACATTCCTATTTCCCCAAATGAAATAGGTTTGCCAATAGAATGCGGGGCCCGCAATCCATTCGGGTTGCAATGCACAAAATCGAGCCTTTTTTCGCACGAAAAAGGTCCGTTTCCTCCCTCTAAAAGCTCAATCAAAAAACGGAATTTCAATCCTCCCCCATCTACCAATAAATTCCTACCCATCCCCACCTCCCACCGCTATTTTTCTATGACGTAACTGGCCCTGATTTACACATGTGGAGCGGCAAGATGACGCGTTCTACTAACAAGATAGTTGGCCCTCCCAGACAAGGGTGTATTAATTAGCGTCCGATTGGACTAATGTTAATTGCCGGGGATAAAGCAAAGGGTGTTTTTTTGAAAAAAGGCTAGAAAAAAATATATCTGGGCTCCTGTGGCTGGTTGTGGGAGGATTTGAAAGGCTTTTTCCAGCCAAACTCGGAATGTAGTCAAGCCGGACTGGATCCTAAATTCTCCTTGGCCAGGCACTCGTTCGACTGGGGCACAGACCAGAATTTTTATTTCGGTGTCGTGATCTGAAACGAGGCGGGGATTTTTTTTCGGCTTCTTGAGAACAAATTGGAATCGCCTACGTGAAGTAATAACAAGAGTAAGATCACCAGATAGGGAGTTCCTGCAATTACATTACACATTAAATGAAAAAAAAAACTGTCTGGAGTCCTTCAATCCATCCATATAAGAGTCTCGAATTAAACAGTTTAGTGTGTTTACATGTCAGCATCGAAATTGCCTCGTCCCTCAGGGTCACTCAGGGTCGTGGTACAAGGACACCGGTTTAGTAGGACTAACCTCCAAAGAGGCTGCTACCAGACTTACGAACCTGCTAGCCTCCTACTAGGTCCCTACTCGTCACAACTCGCTTACAGCCCCATCTATAGTGGATGAGGGTGTCAGTGTTTATCGTACTGTACAAGAAAGTACTTTTGTAACGAACCGTAATGTTTGTGTAATTTCTCACAAATCTACTGACACATGTTTTAACCATGTGGAAATAGTTTCGAATTTATGATAGAAGTGGGAGGCACTGTTTACATTTCTGCATCCGAATGGCCACGTAAATTGACCCTTTAGGTCTCTTGCCATATCTTTTCAACTGTTATGATTCTAGATCCTGCCAGAAAAATTAATTTTGGTCCCCGGTATTTATGCTGAGATGATGCCATTCCTGGGTCCATAAGTTTTGGGCATAACCTGACTGCTGAAAAGACGGCCTGACCTCTGGCCTGACTAGCAGTAAATCCCTCGGGATTCATATCTTCCCTCCACCTTCCCCCACCCTCCCTCCGCCCCATATCTTTTGCGGAATGCGTCGAAAACTACAGCCTTATTTACAATTCGAATTGGTATTAATGCGAGTTTAGGAGAGATTTACGTGATGGCCCTCGTGCGAGAAGAGAAAAGAACACAGCCAGAAAAGTAATCTCGACCTAAGACCGCTTGGTTCCCCAGACTATTTAGTGCCCAGTTGTAAATTACTTCAAAGGTTATATTATAGTCGGTAGTAATGAAAATTTAGGAGCAAGTTACAGATGGAAAACCGCAACCACCGCCTCGAAAACTCTTGAAAACCATTTTTGAGGCGGCGTTTGTCATTTGATAAGCAAACATTTCCATAAATATAGCGCCAGGAGGAGAGACTTAGTGATGCCATAATTTGGAGAAATCCTTCCCGATTTTAACTATCAACAAATCACCCTGTTAATGGGTTGCGGGAGATTAGTAGTCCCCACGTCAAGCCCCCAGAGCTTGTCGATGCCCAACTTTTACAGGCTAAAAGTTAACTAAATGTATTGGGCCTCGTTTGCATGCAGGACTTAAATGTCCGGAAAAAAAACCATGTTGTCTCATTCCAGGAAGGGTTCTATAAATGACACCCGGCCGGTTGTTAAAACCACGTTTTATGCGCACTTTTTTTTCAGACCGCGTTTTTTAACGGGTGTCATTTGCGGCCGACTTATCCGTCTCTATTAGAGCCAAATACTTTGTGGAACCCACTGACAAAATCTGCGCCTAGTTTTTTTTCTATCTATAGGTACAACAGCCATTTTGTGCTCTCCCGCTGGTGGTTACTATTTAGAAATCCCACCCGAGACGAACTCCATACAAAGAAAATCCAAGAAGTTGCGCACCCCATTATCCGCACTATCACCAATCTAGGGAAGTGCATAACCCTGACTGATGAGGTGAAGATGAGCCCGTTCATTTCCGAGCTCTTGATGAGAAATGCTTCTGATTCTAATTGTACCTGAAATAGGTGGCTTTGGTACCATTCCCACCGCCGTTACTGCTCTCTAAAGTTCCACTCATTACCGCCAGGACTCGGATTTCAAAGTTGAGGTTTGGGCACAGGGTCAGAACTATAGGCATGACCTGGCTCCACACCTCATCGGTCACCACACAGAATGGCGGCGGGGGGTGGCGGGGGAGGGTGGGGGGAAAAAGAGGGAATAAATCACGAGTGGCGTGTCCAAAAGGGGTTAAATGACGCTCCTTTCCTCTCGGGCCTTCCGCTCTTTTCCTGTGGGGGCCCGCCGTCCTCAAAAAGCTTTCTGCATTTTGGGGTTGGCCGCACGCGCCACTGTGCCAGGTACGAGTCATGCTTTGGTAAATAATGGCCAATTGCTTTTGCACCCCCACTACCAGCCTACCCCCCCCAACATCCAACCACCCTTGCATGACTTTGACATCCAAAGGCGTAATCGAATGACAGACACGATTTTTGAAATGGCTGACATCTATTTTTTTATGGCCAAAGAAGTGTACTTACAGTGTGGGTACAAACATGTGTCACGAACTTTGGACGTGTCACAGCCTGGGGCTTGCTGTGCGAGGGCGGGGAAGAGATTTGTCGTGTGCATGCGACTCTTTTGAGCTGATCTGATGGCATATGCTCATAATGCATGCAGTCACATATCGAAATCGTTCAAAGAGGGTTTTTTTGGGCAAATAATGGCGATGACCAGTTGGCTGCTTTACCGGCTGGTTTTTTTTCTGTACGCTTTTCTGGCTCAGTAACTTTGTTGAATTAGTGAGGCTCGTTAGCGCTTCCCATGGTAAATCCTCTTGCGTGAGCAAAGGGCAGGGCCAAAAGATGCGATATATTTAATCTCTCTCAAAAATTTTTCATACCTTCACCCACCTGATAATAACATTTCTCCTTCCCCTTTGAATTTTTTATCACTTTCCTCCCCCCTTTTCCTGCCGATTCTTTGATCTCTCACTCTTGTCATCCATAATCAACTTTCTGCTCAAAAAATTAATAACGCACAGGAAACTTAAATTTCCAACAAGATTTACTGCCTGCGATTCCCTTATGCTGGGTGAAGGCGTTCACGGCGATGCCTTAATAACCGGTTGTTAACGTTTGCCTAAGTCGGGTCTCAGGCTCACAGAGGAAGCGGCGCTCTTCATTTTGAAAAAAAAATCGTGTTATCCGGTACATCTGTGTCACTTGAACAAATGATACCTTTGGTACCGCTCACACCTTCTCAATTTTTGATGAGGGTAAACACAGGTTGGAGGAACTCGATTTGCAAATGGCGAAAATCGAAAGTACAGGCTTTCAATTAGTGTCAGAAGTTGGGTCCATAAAGCATGAGATGTCTGGACAAGTACTTGTGTCTAGACGCCGAATAATTTTTTTTTGTGGTGGGCTTGGGGGGTGTTAATTCGACCATGTGCATTCTGACCACATAGTTAGCGAGGTGAGAATTACAGCCTAACCTTTTCCCCATTTTTTAAGCGATTCTTCTGGGAATGTTAATCCTTCTGTTTCACGTCGAATGGGTTTTAATCGGTGGGATCTTTTCAACACCTTGCGTGGGGAATGAGAAAAAAAAGTCCAGTTTTGTTGGCCACCACCATCGTTATTTACCTCGCGGGTTCCTATCCTCACATGTAACGCTTTTTTTGCCCTGTAAAAACGACCAAGAACTTTGAACCCAACTAATGAGCCTCGCCATATCTTGATGACCTTTGAAATCCTTCCTGCATATGAAATGAGAATCACAATCAACTTTTATTTATTTATTTATTATTTATTTATTTATTTATTTATTTTTTAGTGCAAGGTCAAATCATTGCCTCGGGATATTTTTTAGACTTTGTGGATTTTTCCGGCATTGAAATTATTTACAGTACAAATTTTGTAAAACTGATGTTTGATGTGTCGTTATGCTCAAAAAAAATTCCGGAACACTGTTTTTGAATATGGTTTGGTTTTGATAACGACCTCCTCACATGTTGATACCCTTCGATCATCAAACCATTTTGAAACAATTACAGCTTTGTTAGTGATCTATGATGACAAACCGGAGGCAACGTTGAATATGAAAACACAGGCTACTAATGGTGTTGAAGTAGGGAGGGGGGGGTGCTTTGTTGGGTTGATTATACGAATTTTCAAATATGATGTGAGGTGGGTGCTGGGTAGAGGGTGGTGGGAGTGATATAAAAGTCCGTGCCGTTGGTATGGAAATCCTGTAGATCCCATCTTTTTTTTCTTCTCTTCTCTTCATTCATCCCAGAAAAGAGGTTCCATAAGACTCAAGAGCGAACACACTTTCCTCAGCGTGGCTTTGCTTCAAATTGCAACCCACCCCCACCCTACTTTCGATAACCTCACGCCTCTCGGTTATCTGTCACCCGGCAGCCCAATACTTGCGGGGCAGATCTGTCGATGAAACCACCTTGAAATTGATCCTCAGAAAAAGAAGGAAAAAAAGAAGAGGGGGGGGGGTGTAGGATAGGGGGGAAAAAGTGGCTCTCACCATCAAAAAGCGAGCGCCTGACATCAGCACAAAATTAAAGTATTTGCTATTCAAACATAGAAGCGAGTCGCATATTCGATTTGCACACAATACTTATCCCTCCCCTTCCACCCCCCTCTGAACTTATTGATCCTGTCCCTCTTTCAGCATGTGAAATATTGGGTTGGAATATAAGGCAGCACTTGATGGGTCTCTAGAAAAGGGGTTTTTCTTGGCGGAAAAGCAACTTCGGGAGTCCATTTGGCCGGATTGGTGGGAGGGTGTGGGGGAAGGAATGATGTCAAAATCAATAGAAATGTGACATGGTTTGAATGCCTCATCCGGAGATGATCTCCTGGGGCATCTCATCCTCCACTGGGAGAGATGAGAGCTAACTGATGGCGTGCATCTGATCCTTACTGCCATGGCCCCTGATTATGTCTTCCAAGTTTGGTGCCTCCAGGTTCCTGATATTCGCTACCCGTGGGTCAGATATTAACCAATTAGAGTCACCTCTATGCACATATGGATTCGAGCCATATTTCCCTCTGTTATACCAGCTCTTTGATCTCTCCATAAAAATGGAACATACTAATGGGTGGCAATAAGTGATAAATAACAATGATTCCGGAGCGGTGGATTTGACATTTGCAAGCGCGAGTACCCAAGGCTTCGGGGGGAGAATTAGAGAGGGGGGGGGGGTTGCTTTTTGCCTCTGATTTCACCCACACACCCGGAAAACCCACAACCCAACAAGTCTGGCTCTCAGAATAAACAGCAAAAGCTAGAGCGCTCAATTGCACGTCAGCGCAAAACGTTGACGGAAACCCCCACCCGGATTTTCCCCCGGACTAAACTCTGCCTAACACTCTTGTCGGCTACAAATTACCGTTTGCACACCGCAACCTCTAGGTTAATTACCACATCACACACACATACGCACCCCTGAAAAAAAGAGTCCTGCAAAAATATATCTTAACGTTTTTGTGTGTGTGTGTTTGCTTTTTTTCAAAAAACTTATATGCCTGTTAAACGGTTCCAATCTCATTGCGGTTCTCCAATTTTTTTCCTTCTTAAAAATGATGATGGAGGCGCAACTATATCAACAATAGTACTAAGTGGGTTGTGTATATATCGGGCGTTGATGGAACCAGTCCGTCCGGCTCCCTAGTTTCTCCTTTCAGCTCCCGGATAATTGCCGGATAAGAGAAGGACAAAGAGTGCTTTTCCTCCGAGAGTTACTCCGGCGGTGGTGGAAGCAAAATGAATCTTTTCATGTCTTTTCTCCCCTCCTTTGTAGGGCAGCAGGGGTAGGGGGCCCCCGCCCTCCGGATTTGAAACCCAGAAGAAGAGAATTCACATTTGTCAAATATAAATACTACCTCTATTTGGGATCGCTTTTCATGTTTTATTTCAATAAGCGGTCTGAATAGAAGCCCGGCGTCTACACATCGCCGGAGAAAGACGGGTTTGCCTACAAAGGGAAAGTCTAAAAGCACTTGCTGCCGTTTCCGCCGCGTAAAAGGCCCAGTCTTACAATGCAGACATATCAAATGTGAGTAGAAAGAGAACTGGGCCTGGGTTTTATTGACATCAAAAAGTTTTCCCTTCCACTTTTTTAGATTAAAGGAAATGCAATTTGAAACCCTTGCATATTTAAAATAAGACTTTTGTTCCCCTTTTGTCTCAAGAATAAACAAAAGTAATATCTATTTGAAAGCTTTTCCTCGGCAAACGAGCATTGATAATCTTGAAAGGACTTTTTCGTGGGGGGGAAAGATAATGGAGCCATTTTTTACATACCCAACCGCCATACAATGAATGACTTTTTTTTATCCATCTTTCAGTCGGATGAAGCCATTTTAAGACGCCAATTACATCTAGCCTTATTTTTGCTAATTACCTTCCTTGTTTGAACACCGTGAGAAAAATAAGACACGCAGCATCACTCCTGGGGGCCTCTGAATTGATGAGCAGATCCCCCTGCAGCCTCCCGAATGCAGTTACCCGTAAATAGTGTATAAAAGCGGGATATGATCCCCCCTCCTCTCCCTTGGATCCCATGTTTCTTTTGGCCGTGAAGAGTCGCGCGGATGAGTCTATCACCCAGGAGCCGATGCTCATAACCGGAATCATTTGGCACAAATCCCCCGGAACCCAAATCAAATTTTATTGCTGCGATTCCCCATTTTCTGTCGAACGTGTCAGGCACCGGGGAGGGGAGGGCCATATGGAGGGAGGGGGAAGGAGGAGAAGAAATTCCCAGAAATTTATATGTAGTTTTTTAAAGGGGGGTCGTGGAAAAGTGCACAGGTCAGGAGACGCCAACATTGTTTCAAACGGAGGCAGAATTTTGATTGAAGCGAGAGCGTCGGTGGGGGATGGAGGAGGTGGGAGGGGAGGGGGGGACAGTTTCCATCTTGGCTATAAAAGTGGGAGGGAAATTCGACAATCAGTCGGGTGGTGTCCTCAGGGGGCAGGGCAATCAGCCTTTTTTTCTGGGGGATGAGAAAGGTCGTCTTTACATCCCTCTGTCGCCCTCCCCCTTTCCCTCCCCCCTCCCTCCCCCCTGAAATGCGATTTGGTCAGCGGCCGGATTGGAGAGCAAATGCAGTTAGGGAAAGGTTCCCCGGATTTGTCTCCCACCCGCCCACCCAAGGGGTCAGGTGTCATCCAAAGCGTGATGAAACGAATCTGTGAGAGTGAATATTGATTCATTGGACAGGGTTTCTGGCAAGATTGAGGACGGTCCCTTCACCTCCAGGCCATCCGAGGTATGGAGGGGGACCGTCCAGTCCAATATGAAGCGTACCACTGACTTACACATGGCCCAAAATTCAATGAGCCCAACCCTCCGCCATATACATTTGACTAGAATGTTCCTCCAGGCATGGATAGGCAATTATTTGGAAGGGACCAGCAGGGTGACGTGCAATCCATGGAGAATTGGCAATATTGTTGCGAGTGGTAAAGTGCGAGGGGGGAGACTCCTTACAGGACCTTTTCCAAAACAACCCAATGTGCGCCAGAGTGCACCTTTGTGCCCGAGTCCGGAACGCTGCAAGTGGGTTGTTCACCAGAGCCAGTAATGTCATTACCATGGCTTGCTAGTTGCAGCCCTCCCCGCTTCCGAAGATGCCCACAAAACTGTATGCCCTCCTCCCACCTCCTCCCCTGCACTTTGTATGGCTGCAGTTGCCATGCCCAACTCTGTCTTGATCCCTATACTGGGTAGCGTCAAGTGACGGTGACGTTCGAGGGCTTTGCTGCTGGGCCTCTCTCATTCCTTCCGGACACGGCCGCTAGAGCGTCACTTCCTAAACGGCCGCCAGAGCGTCGCTACCTACCTACACAATTTTTCTTCCAAATTCACGACCGCACCTGCCTCTCTAGGAGTACAGTGGTAAAGATTCGATGGTTTTTCCTCCATGTATCATCGTGATAGAGGCAAAATGGACCAGGTGTGAACTAACCAGCTGCCGGTTGGCCCCCCGAAAAGACCCGCACTTGTGTTTCTTTGTGCTCTTTTCGCCACCATAATGCGCAAAATAACGTGTTTTTATAACAATCCTTCCCCCCGCACATGAAGAGTCGTGTTCGTGACTGGCGAAGAGCTTCGACCTATCATAAACTAAGTGTTAGGGATGGTTGTATGGGGACCAACCGCACGAGGGAAACCACTTAGGTTACTCCGCATTTTTGGGGGTGTAAGTGTCTTAACTAGCCTTCCCCCACTTCTTCATTTTGGTGCCCCGTCATTGACACCGCCCACACGTGACCAACAAGTGATTGAACTGGTTCGTGAAGACACCATGAGTGATTTCTCGCCGAATGATCAAGTTACGCTGGATTGCCATTATAGGGTGGAAAGTGCCCTTTTCGGTAGTTAGCACGCTTTACGCTCGTTTCCTCAATAAAGTCTCACGATGCAGATGCTATCTGTAATTAAGAAAATTCTCTTTGCAATTTTGGCCATATCGCATGTAACGCATGCATGTCGCCAAAATAGCCACCTTTAACGACCTTAGCACTTGCCAATTTAATCCTAGCCCTAATAGGTCCAGTACATAAAATGGAATATTGCAATTCGAGGATTCGAGGCTCTGTCCCCCCCTCCCATTCCCTTTGGAAAGACAAGCAAAAGGTCGGTGTTTTGCGTGCAAATGAACAAGTGCGCAAATCCAGGGATCCCTTTTCAGCAGCGCATAGATTTCATGCTCCAGGAATCCGGGGGAGCCCTAGACAAATCCCCCGGACTCACAATTCGCTCCACTTGATCCAGCATTTTTATACACCTTCCTCTCTCTCTCTCTCTCTCTCTCTCTCTCTCTCTCTCTCTCTCTCTCTCTCTCTCTCACTCCCCCTACCTACCCCCACCCAGCTCTAATCACCCACTGATGAAGCCCTACCAAATTAAATATATAGCTTCACCTGAGATAAATGCAATCCGCGCCGGGGAGCCGCCGGCCGACCGGGGAGACCTCTTTTGTTTTCCTTAATGAAACAGTCGCACCATTTCGCGCGTCGGCAAAGAACAAAGACGACGCTGATGGTGACGAGTTCGGTCCGGCGCCGGACAAAAAAAAATACGGGAGAGAAAAAGGGCTGACCTCCTTTGTTGTCTGCCCAGCATTATTACAGTGGAAATCTTCTCCAAACGGCGGAAAATACAAACTGGCCCGTAATTACTCCCCACAATGAAAATGGCGGCCGGGGTGAAATGAGAAGAGGGGGTTATATTGAAGTAGTCCCCCACCCTCCCACCCACCCCTCTCTGCTATCCCTGGAGGCTATGGACTTACTGTAACATTGGCTACCCCACAAAAGAGGTTAAAAAATAGGTGCTGGTACAATCTGAATGGCGCCAATCGGAGCCAATCAAAATATAGGTGGCGGGCTCTTTTGAAGGAAGATTATGCTTTTTGGTGGCACAAAAGAAATCCAAAGAGGGGCCCGTGGGGGGTCATGGACTTCGGGGGGGCCTCAAAAACAAGGCTGAAAATTAGTTTGGGTGGGTGGTTAACCGAAAAACAGTGAATCGTGCCTTCTAAATATTAATCATTGCTGCCAAACCGTGGAGAATAGGCCCTCTAGCTATTTTTTATCTGCCTATTGTTGATATTTGTGGGGCTACCATAACGAAAGATGGCGCCCGGAAAAATGTTTGATTGGGAAAGAAGCGGTTGGGATTTTTGTCACTGATGCAAACTGGGTAAGGATGAAGATATGAGTGCGCTGCGGGATCCTGGTTGGTTACCTGTCACCTTTTCTACCTCAGCTTGGGAGAGGCCCAGCAGGTGACCCGCGGATTCAAAGGGACCGCCCAAAAGGCAACTTGCGAGGATCCTGGTTTCCTGGTGCGCTTCTTTTCTCTCCCTGCAGCTCCCTCGGGACCCAATTAGGCCTACCGATCAGCAAGAGAAGGGGCCCTGTCTAGACCCATCTTATATGGATGGGGATTTCCAACAGAACTGTTTGCCCAATTGTTACACGGACATATGATTGCGATGAACATATGCCCATTCAATTTATTCCGGCTGAAGTTTACTAACATATACAAGTACTTTTATACAGAAATATTGCTCTCCCGATGTTGTTTTCATAATTTTAATATGTATACAGGTTTGGAGGGGAAATCATTAAAATGTAAGTGAAACTCCGCAATAGCATCCGCTGCGAATGCAAATGCAGCAATCAATTTATTCGGGCCAATTTTCCTGCACAATAGTTTACTTGCAGTCCGACCTCTATGTGCACACCACTATGTTCAGGATTAGCAACGAACCCAGCGGAAGTAACGAGCACTGTTTTTCAGCAAAAAAAAAGCAAAAAGTCAACAAAAACCTAACAACCTCGCATTATAGATTGACACACTCCCCCCTCACTCCCTCCCCCTCCCGGTAATTGAGTTTCTGATCAAAAAGGAGCTTGAAATAATGCAGCGGGCGTTTCAAAGAGCCTCTTTGGACCATGAAGGTCTTATCCTCCTGGAACGCCTTTAATTAGCGAGATTCGGGGATTTTTGGACCGCTCTTATTTTTATGTCCCGGGGTGTGCCAGGCTGGTACCAGCCAGCCTGTAACATGGTGTGTATGTCACTGTCCGTCTCCGATGTGTATATGTCCCCCTCCCGGAAAAAGTCCATCGGGATTAGGTCTTGGTAGGGATGACTCGTTCCCGATGCTTATCGTGCGAATAACGGAGCCCCAGAAATGAAATGGTCATTTTCGTCAAGGTTTCATAAAGCGGTTTACGCTTTTGCCAGTGGTCTCGGAGTGGCCGACCGTACTTTTGTAGGCCATTTCCTGCGGCGAATGGAGTCCATAACTCAGGGGCTTAATTCCACTTAATGGTACAACTGTTCCTGCCATTTCTATACCCCCCTCACCCCCAATATAAACGGAGAAGCGTAATTGGCCAGACTTCAATCGTAACCCGGACTTCTTTTTTTTATATATGGCGGGGGAAGACTTGATGTTCCTCAGGAGGATGAGTGACAGGTCAACAAGGGCACCAAATGGGCATATTTTGGCTAGTTTCGCGCCGGGATTGGATGTACCAGTTTACGGTACGACTCTAACGCGAACTAGATTGAATTTCGCGCCAACGCTAACTGCTATCTGCAC
This sequence comes from Catajapyx aquilonaris, assembly GCA_000934665.2. NCBI lineage: Eukaryota > Metazoa > Arthropoda > Diplura > Dicellurata > Japygidae > Catajapyx > Catajapyx aquilonaris. Next base: position 333,816 of record KZ538002.1, read on the forward strand.
GAAAGAGGGCCATGTCTTCGTTTATGGCACCCTACAGTTGTCATCTCTCAGGATGAATTGATTTAGTGATTTCATAGCCAGGTTAACAGTTCCTTCTTCCATGTAGATTGTGCCTAATGGTGAGGTCTTATGTTTTCAGTTCTGTACCAGAAACGGCTGCGAAAGGAGAAGAAGGCCCGTCGCCGCCTGCAGGACCAGCTGGAAATGGAGATGAAGCGACGGACACAGTATGAAGAGGCCCTCAAGTCCACCTCGGCAGACACCCTGCGCATGCTGAATGGTGAGTAGGCATAGGCGTCATGGGAACATAGGGCATCATATCGGCCCTCTTTCATCCCGGAGGAGCCGGCCTTTTTCTCATTGATTATCGCCATCCATATACTCCTAAGCGTCTTTTTTCGCTTACTCCATAAGTAGAAACCGGTTGGGCCAAGCCAGATTTGTGCCCTGCGTCTTTTCATCCAGGCCGTCACCGGCAAAAATTTAAATGGTGTGCTCAATATATGAGACCTATCATTATGTATCCCCGCAAGAACACAAAGCCAGTATTTTCACCCGCTATTTATGACATGCCAGCAAATGCGTTGGACACACAAAGCAGATGAAATAATGTTTATCAATACTTCATTTAGTCCATGACTGAATCGCTATATGCAGGCAAACATGTAGACAACAGAGCGTTGTGTGCACGTTTAATCAGCTCTTGTCAGGGGAAGAAATGTGCCGCAATCATGGCGACATACGTACCGTCCTTGTGTCATTTGCATGCCCACACCACAGCATTTTTTGCACGCTGCCCTTTTTTAGGTTTCCAGTCTAGAAATATGTGTGCCAGTAGTCTCCAAAGTTGGGACAAGAAATGGATATTATCAGGCATTTGTAGTATGTACAAATTGATCGTAAAATTAGTGAATAAAATTGATGAATATTCAATCTGTCAGTAACATTTACTTGATCACATATAATGAGGGTGTGTCATACAGGAATATGTCTTGAAAATGTAGGTTACGAAGCGAAACAATCGACTTTTTGCGAAAGTGCACTATCTACGTATCTGACAAATAAAGAAATCCCAAAGCACACGACAGTATTTAACCGACCTTCGGGTCACGACTACCAGTCCGAAATCGGTCGGGTGACCAGTTTAGGTATTTTTTGTGCGCACCTTATGTCCGTCATTCGGTGCTTAGAAAAGCACCGTCAGCAGAGAGATGTTAACTGCAAATTGTATATAATTTACCGTCTCATATCATAAAGCGAGGGGCATTGTTCGGTTTCAAAGCCACTTCTCGTTAAACCTGTCCTATTCCGTATGAAACACGTTTCCCAGAGCCCCTTTCGTGCTCGGTCGTAGGAAACAGAAGAATTTTTCCATCGCCAGCCTGCATGGAGCGGGGATGGAAAAAGAAAAAGGGAACGATTACCACGACGTGATAATAGTTACAACCCCCCCGGTTTTTTTAATGAGGACTGAACGAGGTAGTGCACACAAGTGGCAGTTGCTGCAACGCATACTTTTTCGTAGAGAAACCTGTAGGACAAGGGGAGATATTGGGGAGGGTTGGGGTGGGATGGAGATAAGTGTATCTTAATAATAATTGCCGGGGCCTTATCATCCAATCAAGAGAGTGCACGACTCGTATTGCCGTGATTTGATGCAAAAAAAATAAGTAGCCAAACTGGTAAACGTCTCGAAATGTGTGTGAGACCAGCGATATGGGAGGAGAGAGAAAGAGAAAAAAAGGCAGGGATCCAGCTGCATATCAAATCTCGCTGGTGGTATGGTCACGCACTGGAATGTGTGGTTCCATCCACCATAATCACGTGAAAGAACTTGTAGCCGCTTTGTTTGAGTGTGTATATGGAAGGTGCTCCAATGAATATCACAAAAAATTCTCGCTATAACAAGAATTACACGGAGGCTGAGTTTGTATTTTGATTTTCTGGCCTGATTCCACCCAATCTGCCTCTGTAGTGGACTGTCCGGCAACCACATGGTTTCAGTAACTATACAAATAATTTGCCAAATTCAATACCAGTCACAAAATGACAAAATTTTAGAACATAATTTATTTGTGCACATAAGGAACAATTTATGGCATCGACGATTGCTTTAAAAAAATTAATTCCGACATTGCATAACCACAAATTGGAAGTGGTACATATTTGTATGTGAACCGCATAGTGGTGTCGTACCTGCACAAGTGTCCCTCTGGTGCGAGAGGGGCTTCTTCTAGTGGAACAAAATCTTCCAAAATTTCCACCGTGTGGCCTCCTCCCCTAATTAAATGGGCCGGGAGTAATGCAGACCACTCAAAGTGATTATATTTGCCAATATGAAGGGAGGTGGGGAGGGAGGGTGTGGAGCAGCGGAGACCGGTCCTCATATCCCCTGCACATACACTAGACACTGTGCATGGGATGGAATAACAAAGTTAGGAAGCCTCCCATAGTGGAAACTTTGCTGTTGGCGTAATCCTCTGTTCCTCCGACACACTCATATTCCGCCAAGTTGCGGCAATTCCTGATGGCTTCCATTGAATAGACGGTCGCCCCGGATCCCCGCAACAGCATTATGGACTGCTACCTATAGGAAAAGCAGTGATCGAGCACGCTTTCATTGGCTGGGCTAGGAGGAGGTGGAGGAGGAGTGCCCCCCCCCCCTCCTCCCTGGAATTGCATAGTCTGCTGCCTGCCTGACTATACGATATGCTATGCACCGCCTTTGCTGGCTCTAATAAAGCTCTAAGTCCAAGGATGGGGATCAGCTTCTAATCACAGCCGCGCTTCACTAACAACTCCTAATTTTACTTCGGGTCTGGAGGGGATTTCAATCATGGCCTGCAAGAGTTTTCTCACGCAAAAATCTAATCGGCCTTGCGCCACCCACTTTCCTGCAAGTTGGCTACCAAATGTAACATTGTAATCCTGTAAAATGGGAAAGCGCGCAGTTGGGAAAATTTTCTTGGACATAATTATTCCCCAAGCACGACGGCTCTTATAGAATTAGAAAGGATGCTCCTGCAAAGGACCCAAAACCACTCCCGGATTACTCCGAATTCAGTTGGAGCTTTCCGGGTGTTGTAATAAGGGCGCAAAGTCCGCACCGGTCAGTCTGAGAAACTTATCCCGGTGGCCACTTCATACATATCGGATTGATAAATTATTCCTTGGCACAGATGCCGAGGGCAAAGTGGGGAAGGATTTGCCCCGGATTAGTTGGCACAAGGACCACGGACTGGGCCGGAATCATGGCGCTAAGCCACATCTCTCTTAGGCCGGCTTAGCCAGCTTCATGTCCACCGCAGGGCCCCAAGTATGAGTGTGTGAAACTAGAGGCCAGCTACTTCACCAAAATCCCCCCACCCACCCACCCCTCCTTTCTACCCACCCACCCACCACGCCCTCACTCTCCAGTACAGCTCTTTGCCCGCATGCATGTATATTGATCTTCTTCAAAAGTTTGGCTCGAAGGATAGCCTCTTGCCTAAAGATGGCCGCCTTCTCAGGGACTTAGCCCAACGGGCCCTTATGGCAAGCACCCATACTTACACCAGTAGTCCCTGATTTTTGACACTGTCAGGTACTACCCACGATGAGGGATCACTCCGACCTAAAAATTGCCCCCTCAAGATGGCCACCTTCTCATCCAGGACTTACGAGTTAGCGCGCGCGTACTTGGGTATGCTGGTCCTCAGGTATGTACTTGGCGCGTTGAGGATCATGGTGGGTACATACCATCAAAATTTGCGACCTGGAACATGGTCCACTAAATCCCCATTGCTGACCATGACAATGAATAGGCCTCCCTCCAGTATATTGCAGAGAGAGAGAGAGAGAGAGAGAGAGAGAGAGAGAGAGAGAGAGAGAGAGAGAGAGAGAGTACATATTCCGATTTGATCTCCGTAATCCGTGCCTGGGCAGAAGGAGCAAAAATCGTATATCAGAGAGTTGATCCACTTTGGCAAGTGGATATTCCCTTCCTTAATACATGACGGGGCCCTCTGGAAATCCCTTCCGTCCAAACTCTCCTGATGAGCACGAGTGGGAAATTAGGCTGGAGAGACAGACAACACCTCTTACATAGAAACATTATGCGGAAATGATCCTATCGTGACGGATTAAGTCTTTTCCCTTGCCAGGAATCTGTAAAAGTGGTTTTTGCTCCGGGAGCTTGAAACCCCCTCCCTATCCTCCTCCGCCTCCTCCATTCTGCTGCTCCTCCTGCTCTCTCCCCTTCCACCTTTCCCCCTTTTCCCAGCATGCTCTGCGCGCTTATCAGTTATCGCGTAGCGTACAGCTCAGGTAGTCAAGAACCCCTGGCAAGGTTAGGCTGGTGGAAGTAACAGGTTCGATTGCGAGTAGGGCTTGAGGCCACACAACATCAAATTAAATCGTAATGCTCTTAACCATTATTAGTCATCCTCTCCAATATATCTTCAGCATCTGATGCCCAAGGAAACAAATTAGCCAAGTGTAGTGCAGAATTAATTCCTGAAGTTTCCCCAAACTGCGTTATGATGCATGTTTATAATTAAACGAGTGTTTTGGAAGGGTGAAACAAATGGAAGGAGGTGAGATTCTGGCGGCGTTGGGGATCCTTCACCCACCCAAGTACTACCTCTCCTATCCTAGCTGCATGCAACTCGCGTCTTATCCTATATACAATATATACCATTACATCTTGCTGCAGGACACTGGAAATTATTTTATATACAAAATGAATTATTCGGAGCCGTATGACGCACTTGCACACTGAGCTGTTATTTACACTTATATGTTTTCTCCACCGCTGCTATACCCATAATGGTTTTCGGTCACGTAACCTCCCCACCTCCCTCCTCCCTCACAACAAAAACTGAAATTTTAAAAATATTCCTGGCCAACCCCTCGGCACCAGCTCTCTCCCTCCCGCCCCCCACCACCCCCGCCCAAACTCCGGCAGCAAATATAAACACAACGTAGCGTCATTATGCAGGAAACACCACAAACAGCTGTTCCGGGTCTGTGTAGAACAGCGTGCAAACAGTTGATATGTATCACTGCTCATTGGAGGGGGAGACTATATACAGCGATCAGGAACCCGGCCAGAGAAAGCCAAGAGAGTTATGTTGTAGACAATCAGGATAGCTCAACAAAAAATGGCGCTTGGGACGCAAATTACACGCCGACATACACACTAGCTTGGATAACCAGAGTGGTGCAAAAAAAAGTGACATACGAGACCCAAATGTCTAGCTGGCACCATTTGACGCCAAACACAAGTTCTCTTCTACACACACACCCCAACCCTAAGCGTAGTTCTCTACGTATCAAACACCCTGGGGTTGTGTAATTACAGAGCTGTGAATATATAGGGGAGAATTTCAGCAGTTTCTGGAAATCAAGCGTCGAATAATGCGGGGAAAAGCATAGCTTTTCAACTCGACCATAATAGTTGGGGGAGTAAAGTTGTGCAAAAATTTGCACTGTTTTCTGGCGCAACGTGTAATTTGAGGACAAATGGCATGCTTGTTGAGTGAGAGAGATTTATGTTATGCTTTATCGCTGGTCCGATGAATAATGAGTTACCGGTTCTAATACCTATTATCATATTATACTATAGTGAATACCGGCAAAATGGTGCAAGTAATTATTAGCATTTGAGATATGTTGTCACTATAATGGCAGCTATTTAATTACAAAACAGTCAGCTACTTTCTGTACTTTATTTTCGCAGATTATCATACCCGAGTTTCGATCAATTTTACTATTAACACTGTAATTATGTAATTTACGTACATATACGACTATGTGATTAAAACGCCATAGTCGTAATTTTTTATGTCCGCCAATTATCTTACACATCCCATTTTTATAATATTGTTAACACTGCGAAATGTTTAGTGTAATATATCCTCGTAAGAACGTAAGTCCGAAAAACCAGTTCCGAAATAATCCGAAGCAAAGATTTGACCTTGCACTTGTTCCATGCTAGTGATGACAGAAATCCTGGCTTGCGGGCTCCGTACGAATTTTTATGTCAAAATGGCGATAGAGCATAAAAATGCTACATATTGGTGTAAATAAAACTCGCATGTCGACGATATTTGGTATCAGTCACGATTTAAAAATATTACGTAAAATCCGGAAGAATGCAAACATATTACTAAATTTTTTTAAAAAAACCTGAGTGACCGTTAGAATAAGCAATTGATCGCAATTCCACCTATAATATCTATCATTACGTACATTCATCCCACATTGACGACCAGACTGACCACTCAGTACCGGTCCCATCGGCTGTCACTTATTTGAGACAGGTCTGACCGCACGCAATATGAAAATGGTGTGTAATATTTGCCATTAAAGACGGCACCCAACAAAAATTTGACACACTAATTTTCCAAAAAAAAACACATACATTTTCTTTTCTCCTCGAAGGTTGGCAGCCTTCTGCAGATAAAGCAAGGCCGCCGCTTACCCGGCGGCTTTCCCTCATTTAAACTTACTTATCTCGGCTTGCTCCTGCAGCATCCCATTCACCCCCCTCCCCCTCCCCGTCACATCCCCCACCCAGCCCTTTCCCCCGCTCGGTACACGGAAATGAAATGAACAAATAATCGCAGACAGTTAATTATCATCGGTGCCACTATGCAAATAATTACAACTCCTAATGAACTGCTGTCTACTGTAATTCTCCCCCTTGTGGGAAATATCCCCATTAATTTACGGCCCGCGCCATCCCAGTTGATATTTGGGACAGATATTAATAATATTTGCTCATTAAAATGTGCATTCTCGGTGGTTGTCGCAATAATAGTGTTTATGTTCTTTCGCGGGTTCTGAGCCCCGGCGCGCTTTTCATTAGAGTCCTCTGGCGGGGGTGGGGGTGGCAGCAGCATGGGGTGGGTAGAGAGAGACTATAGGCCATATGCCTGCTGGCTCCGGCGGATATATAGGCTTGGCTCGGGGATCTGCTGCGAAACAAATGTAGATTATGCAACCCGATAAACAAGGTTCTAACCGCGTTGCGTTGTAGTCCATGTTCATTTATGAAGGAGACAATGGGAATCAACATGCAAATTAACAGTGTGCATATACGACTGGGTGAATGGGTGAGGATACCCCGTCGGATGGATGATGATGCGGCTATAGGATTCCTGTCCGGCGATTATATAGTCGCCGGCAGGGGATGTTATAGACCCCCACGGTCTCCGGTGCCAATGTCTGCGACGGTGCCTCAAAGGCGGGATTAATCCAGCGACACGATTATGCCCGTTTCTTGCCTTATATTGCTTAACTCACTTCTACACCCTGTGACTCATATTTATCCAGTTTCCACAAAACTTGTCTTTAAAAAATTTCGTAATCGAATCGGCCATATATGGCAAATTCGCACGTTCTTACCAGGTGTGATAAGTTGGATATTTGTCTGTTTTCCGATTCGATTACGAATTTTTTAAAGACAGGTTTTGCGGAAACTGGATAAATATGACATAAGTGTCTTATTGCTCCTTACTCATTTGTACACCCTGTGCCTCACATTTAACAAGTTTTCACTGAACTTGTTTAAAAAAAAAACTGCGATCGAATCTGAAAACGGACAATATCAAACTTGTCACCCAAACTAAGAACGTGCGAATTTGCCAAAAGTCAACTCATTTGTACACAGTGCCTGATGTTTAACCAGCTTTCACAAAACTTGCTTTTGCAATATTCATAATCGATTCGGAATACAGACAAATATCGAACTTGTGACACCTACTAAGAACGTGCGAATTTGCTATAAGTGGCGACAAGTTATCTGCTAAGCCAGTCGGCAAGTGATATTCCAAGATGCTTACTCGGCATCTATGCAATGTCCAGCCCGCAAGTCAACAGTGGAGCATGAGGGTGGGGTGAGGGGGATGAGATGGAAAAGAGGGCCTTATCTCCATGGCAGGGTCCGCATTCGAGGGTCGGGTGGTAGGGTGGGGAGTGTGGGACCGGGGTGTCAATCCGGGCAGGGGCGTAGGCGTGGAGATGTCCCCTCGGCCGTGCTTGGGCCTCCTCCGCAAACTGATGGCCGGCGACGATAGCGGCATCCAAAGCGCCCCGTGTCATTCGGGGGCACGCAAAAGCATGACACCCGCGCTAAATCAGACCTCACTGCCAACTCCAGCCAGCAGTGGAGCCAACGACGCAGGGGCCCACCAGGAAAAAAAAAAATTACACTTACTAATTACTAATCTCCAACCCTGATGATGCCCCGACTTGCCTTAGGAAAAGCTGCAGATATTGCGCAAATATCCACGTAGTACATCTTTTAAAGAAGCCCTACACCATTATAATTTTGTAAATTGCGCTATGTGAAATTAGAACAAAATAGCACCCTTCGCACCGAAACAATTATGTGAAATACAGCGCGCATTACCGCCACTTGACCGGCCAGTACTTTAAAACCGGATTCCAACCAGATGTTCATCAGTCGGTGCATCAGGGAGTGGATCAATCTCTACTTTTTGAATGGCAGAATATAATGGCGCGCATTTTAAATAGTCTTGCTTCCCGTCTGTTTGCATTTGTTTTTGTGTTGTTTAGTAGCAGTGGAATAATTATGCTCAATTCCACATAATAGCATTGCAGTGCGGTTCCATTGTGAGTCTAATCAGTCACTGATGTATTCTGCTGTCACCAGCAACTTTGCGGGGGGGTATGGGGCTGGGGATGGGGGATGGCGGGGGAAGTCTCGCCAAAAAGTATGATTACCAATCGTGGGTCCCTGCTGGCTACGTCATTCATTTTTTTGGGTCCCCAAAACCCACCCCCTCCATGAGGGTGGGAGCACAAAAACAAGAGCCTGCCTCGATATAGTTAGATTATTCGCAGGTTGATGGCAATTCCACACATGAATTGCGCACTCTAATTGTTCCCCCATTTTTGTACCGCTCCCCACGTGCGATTCTAACCCTCCACCCCACCCTCCACTTCCGTCCCCCACCTCTTTCCTCCCCATCATGAAACGGGGTTGATTAATCCTGATCGAATCCGCACCGTGTCAAATGATGCGGAAAATATTGTTGCAGTCAGTTTCGGGATTGGGCAAAGTGCATTTCGGTCATTTTTGGCCAGGACTCGGAAACGTGACGAGGATTGCGTGCCAAAAAAAAATTGCCTAGAGGACAAAAAAAAAAAAAAAAACAGGCCCAAATCCAACATCAAATGTACAATTCGTTTTCCACGCACATGTTGAGCTCGGGGATTTTATGGTTCTGAACTGGTAAATGACGAGCCGATGGAATAGTACGACCAGTAGTTAGCCTACGATACTTGGGTCCCAAAAAAAGCCTCCTCCCCCACCAGTAATAGATTCCGAGGTTTTACAACTGGGCGTCGCAGTCCATGTAATTCGCCGCTGATAATCATCAAATCAAGCTATCCCAGTGAATGCATTGATTTAATATTGCCTGATGGTCGGTCGATCCTCCGGGTTATGTTGTGGAGACTCGTCACTAATCTGATTTTTGCTGATTTTCGGACTCGGCCCGGTGCTAATGATGCAGCAGGAGAGGGAGGTTGTGGCCCAACCAGGGAGACTAAAGCACGGGAAAACAGTTAGCGGGATCTATTTGCGGACAGACCACGTTCGACTTCTCTTTTATGTTGTTGTTTACAGGAGCGTTAATCGATACACGGGGGAATTCCTTTGGAAAAAAATATTGCGGACACGCTGTGAGACTCAGGGATCGAACAATTGAGGGCGCTGTAAGATTTGGGGAGTGAACAAGAGAGGGCGCTGTAAGATTCGGGGAGTGAACTAGAGAGGGCGCTGTAAGATTCGGGGAGTGAACTAGAGAGGGCGCTGTAAGATTCGGGGAGTGAATAAGAGGGGGCGCTGGCTTCCCGGGCAAAATAAAGATGAAAGTTTGTGCTAGAAACAGAATCCTTCGTCTGGAGCACTGGAGAGGAAGCAAATAAGCAAAGTTGATCAAGGGACCCTGCGAGAGGGGCCTTGGTATTTGGTTAAATCCAGCGCAAGGCGACCGCAGTTATCTCTCCCTCCCCTTCCTCCCAGCCTCTCCCCACCTCCTCCCATGCCAGTTGATTAAGGCGCAGAGGCGAGGCTATAAAATGGGTGGAAGTCCCAAGTATGAGGCCTGTGGAAGAAGCTTAATCTTGGGGGCCATGCGGATGACAAGGCGAGACCATAAACAGGATGAAATTAGAGCCATTTTCCCCCTCCCGTTGTTTTCCCGCTACGGATGTTGCTCTCCGTAACCTTAGGTAAAATCACTTGGCGTTTTCGGGCTCCTATGATGGGGAAGGAAGACCCAGGATGAAGTGAGCCTGGGAATGTCCTCAATTGATCCTAACCCACCCTCCCCGAAAAATTTGATCGTCAGATCCGTTTCTTTGCCACCTTCCCTCCCTCCCTCCCTCCCTCTCCCCACCACTTCTCCCCCCTCTAGCCCCCTATCATTTTTAACGGCCCACCCGTAAATGTTCCATTCGGGGCAATCTCATCTAGCGCTGGAGAGGTTTTGACGTTCCAGTTCCAAGTCACTTGCCAGATATAAATGTCACCGGCAATTTATGAAATTGGCGCCAAACCTGACTTCCCTATTACAGGTACTGGAAACGATATAATATCAGATGATATTCCTCTCGAAGGGGGGAAGAGGGGGATGGGGGAGGCCACCGAGGTATTCCTGAGGGCCATGACGTGTGATGATAGAACTTTTACGATCGTTAGGAGTGATTACTTGCGGCCTGGGCTTTTGGTGCATGCTGGGGTGGGATGGAATCAGAGAAGGGAAGATACTTGGGGGAGTTACACAGTAGCCAGTAGTTTCCCTCAAAATGAGCTACTGGAAGCAGTGGGACAAACCCTAAACTAGGACAGCCCTTTTTGTGATGTAAAGTTTCATTTGTATGGTACGGGTACTCGTACAAACTGCAATTTCCATGTTCCACCAAAGTTGAAATTGCGTATAGGAATCGAGCATAATATATGTGAAACTAAATTGTAAGGCCTTTTAGCAAGGCCATATTTAGCATAACTTGATTACATCCATGATGTATCGACTGCAACAGCATGTTTATAATTACATAATTTTGCTATCTAATGGTCGTATTGCACTTTCAATCAGGTGGGAAAAACAATAGGTCGCATGTTGTAGTTGTCATCATAAATCCGCGATTTATTATATACTATATACATATCGCTTTCTGGTAATAGTGCTAGGTATAATTACCAACCAATCCTATTTCCTCGCCCTGTATAGAGGCTGCGGCCACATGTTGACCCAATCTCTTGGCGCAGCGATTACCCCCTTTTCATTGTCAGTTTAAGTTGGGAATTACACGACCTCCTTCGAGGCAGACATAAACAAACGCATTATTACCAATGAAACGCCATCTAAAAGGTGATTTAGTTCCTAATGTTGGACACAAGTTGTGTGGCGGTCGAAATGAATCCTTTTATTTCCCCCGTTAATGACTTACCAGGTGGCAGCCAGTGACCACATTCCTTCTCCGAGAATGCAGTGCCAACATGGGATCGACAGCAAACTTCCATTACTATTACTGCGACAATTTCTACACAGGATGTCCTGAAAATCAGGCATTTTTTTCACTGCCTATACAGGTCGTACATACTGTACCGATAGTGGCCATAATAATTGTCCTCTCGTCTTGATGGACACCCAGTATGTATGAAAGTGCTTCCCAAGCCCGGATCGCATTTTGCGAGGCGTCGGCCAGAGTTTGTCTCTTTGATGACTTGTGCATATACCGTGTCAATAGGTGGCGCGGGGGCTGGTGGCGTGTTATGTATGGAGAGTGTCGGTGACAATAGACGCCACGGTAATGAAAGAGTACACGGTTTCCGAAAGCTGTGAGTTATTCAACAGTTTGTTTCCCCCATTAAAAGCTCCCAGGTGCATGTTTGAGAGCTTCCATCTGGGCGTCATCGATAATGGACCAAGCATAAAATGCACAAATATCGCTGGCCGGATATAAAATTTGCAACGCCACAAAAAGGGGGTGGTGAGAGGGGGAAATTTCCTCAGCTTTTGTACTGGCCTGTACACCTTGTACACACCTGAATGCGTGTACACCTGCAATATTTCAGATGCACCCTATACAATCATTCCCCCCCTTATCCCCCCCATCTCCAATCTTATTCGGGAAGTCCGCCGATTTGACTTTCCATTTACGAAACTTAATCATCTCGCTGATTATTTCATTACTGGTCGATCAGGGAAGTGTAGCCCGGAGCATCCAAGTAAAAGACAATCCGTATCTTCCGCCCGGATTCATTTTCATATTTTCAGGCAGCCTTCGCATATATTTTTGGAAATCCATGACACTCCCAAAAAATGCTAGGCGGTAGAGCTCCCCATCATTTGATGCGCTACCCAACCCCCCTGAATCCCATTAATGACATGCGGCTTCCTCACCTATAAACAAGGCCGGGGCCACCCCCTTTCGCATCATGCAAAATCAAGCCACCAACTGCTACCCATTACATCGGGCCCCTAATTCACATACTCGATGCACCATTAGAAGATTTTTTGCACGTGTCGTTCCCACCCACACTGTATATGGACGCTTTCTGCCTACTAACCACCCCTCCCCATATTCAGAGAGCAAGAAGCAAGATCTGGCAACCTCGCTTTTCCCCTATAACGTCATTCTCCCCTCTTCTAAAAAGGCCACATCACATAAGAAGGGAATTTTCCGCCTTCCAACTCCTTTTTTCTCGGGCTTGGGGGGGTCCCAAAGTATGCCCGGGAGCGAATTCATTGCTGGAAATCTTATCATAAAAATGCATAGTGCAGTCGTGTCAGAGGCGCGCGCACATTCGAAGCCAATCCTTTTCCGTATAATTTGGGTTAGAAGCCATGAAATTCGCCCATTGGAGCGAGAAATCGAAGGGCGTTCGTCGGGGAATCATATTTGAAACCGGAGCCAGTTGCAAACTTGGGAGGGACCCAGGTTCAGATAGGGAGACGGAAAAAATACACATCAGAAAGAAGCTGGGGGAGAAAATGTGACTTCGATCAGGTAGTCGGCTTTACGGGGGAAAAAATCAGGAAGCTCCACATGTGAGAATGTGAGCGCCATGTTTGATCCAAGGCGCATCCAAATTGCGCATTCAATGTTGCCGTCTCTGCTCCGGTGGAAAATCGGTTACGAGTTGATACCGGTATGTAATCTTGAAAGAAGCCCCAGGCCTGGCCATAGCTGTAGGCCACCCCTCGGTGTTTTTAATTTTGGTCCGGATAGACCCCACAAAACCCAGCGCTAACCAACATGAGGTAGGAGAAGGGCCCGTTGCGTACATAGTTTCGTTTTCAGTCAAATTGATTGTTTTAAGTTGCCAAAAGGGTGGGAGGGGTGGGGTGGTTCCGGCATTATTCGGTAGTCATTGGCTGTCGATTCCGGAGCCCCAGATTTCATTCCGAGAACAAGCCTCAGGGCTAAAGTCCGGGAAAACCAACCCCATGTTTTCAATCCATAATTGCTACTCCAGAAGCCAACACAAAAATATAGGCCTATTGGGTGATGCACAAGGAACAAAAACCCCAGCTGTTGGCCACCAAAAAATTCTCTACCTATCTATGTATACACCCGCCTTGTCAAGTCCCTGTTCGCACCTCCCTCCCTTTGTTTCTGTCTGTCTACATGCGGTTGTTGGCTGCACTCTGTCACAAAAATGGAGGCTCACCTGACAGCTCGGGAGATACCTTTTCTCTATACTATACAGAGGAAGGCCAGGTTCAGAAAGGTAAAAAAAAACATAGTCTGATTACTCTCGCTTTTCTAATGTGACTCGTAAACTTGGTGTAGGAGAATCGGTGATGAGTTGCCCAACAGCATTGAAATTACTGTTTTAAAAAAAAAATCTAAGAAGTGGGCGGAGGACTTCAACCTGTGAAGGGCCGACCTCCTCCTCTAGCCCATCTTGGTGGGAACCTGTCCTGTGCAAAGTAATGACGACGAAGGCGGATTGGGCCAGCAATTAAAGAAACGGACTTGCTTAGAAAAATATTTGAAACGAGGAGGGGAAGGCACGGAAAATGAATTATATGTCAGTGAGCAAGGAGGGTAGAAGAAGTCAAAATTGCGGATTGCTTTTCCCACACTTTTCAACCCCGAAGCTGGTTAAATTATTCATCGGCGGCCGATTCCTTTACATTTCCCCCTTTTGTCTGGACCCAACCCCTTCCGATTTTGTAATTAGTCGGCAAGGCGCAAATTAAACCTCCGGGCCACAAATCCCGACCAAAGAAATAATTAATTACGGACTATCTTCACAGTCACATTGCTTGTAATTCTGCTGGAATATACGCCTCTTTCCCCCCCCCCCCTTTTCCATCGCCCCAGAAAACAAAATGCAGACGCCAAAGAAGAATACATAAAGCGGGTTGTGTTTGCATTGCCCAAATCAACGCGGGACCCCTTTTCTTTACACAAACAAGCGCACCAATAACACGCTTCCAGCCCAAGGAGACCATTTTGCACTTTAATTGCGTTTTCACTCCCGGATAGGGGGGCCTCCAAAATGTAGGGAGGTTCAAAAAAAATTAATCATACATGTGTTTTGTATTAAAACCAGGCGTAAAAGCAGGGGCCAAAGTGACGAGCACCCCCCCCTCCCCACCCCAAAGTCTGGATGCACCCAACCCCCTCTGTAGGCAACAAAAAAAGGTAGAGGTGAAATTCCCGGAGATGGTCACTAATGAAGTCCACGCATGATATAATGCAATATCAGGTTACAATGCACACATGCCTAACGCTGATTATTCATAACCTTTATAGTCTTAATTGCCAGATCCCAAACTTCATATGATTAAAAATGTTCCATTAAATGAAACTAATTTGGTTGCCTTTAACGGTATTGTGTGTTATTTCAACGCCCGCCCCCTCCCCTCCCTGCCGTATTACTGTCTATGATTAACACAATTGTGGTAAGTTAAACGATCGTGACGGTGCTAATTCTGCGCCGTCAAGGGTTATCGCTGCCCCGGATTCCCTTCAATGGTACTAAAGCAACACCTCGGGCTCGGATTTTTTTTTAATGGAGAGCTGTGGAATGATGGGGATGTGTGTGTGTGCAGCATTTGGATTTGCGAATTTTTCGGGCCCAAAATTAATCTGGCAGAGGGAGCAGAGGTATTATGACTGTGGATCCTATTACTTTGCTGCAGTAATATTGCTTGGTTTTTTTTGCTCGTGAACGTCACGCATTTCATTGTTTCGCCTGAATCCGGTCCCAACAGGGTGAAGCAAAATAGGAGCCGACACCTGTGTAATAATTACTATGTATGGGCTACCTTGTGTTGGTGTATGTAATCCCCTAGCCTATGTCATAGATCAATAGTAGCCATAATAGTGACAAACTGACAGACGCAGCATTACGCGTATTTAGCCTACCGCTTTAAATTAATACTGGTAATGCGCCAATTCAAAATTTATTACAACAATTTGGAACGCACAAATTTATTTACCAATGTTTACTGCCCGCTTAAGCGGATGCAAATTGTTGTGTAATTAAATTGTCCGGAGTTTGTGCGCGTTGCCAGGACATCTTGCACGAGTTGGCCAGACGAATCAGATCGATAATCGAAGGATTTACAATGGAAAATTGACCCCTCCCCCCTTCCCCCCACCCCCCACTCCATCACCTTGGTGCCAATGCAAACGAAGCCCTTCTCCTCCTCCTCCCTCCCCACCCTNTCTCCCCCCCCCCCCAAATTCGAATCCAAACTCTATTTCCCGGCCAATTCTGTTCAAAGGGAATTGCATCAACATTTTCAATTTTAATATGGAAGCAGCCAGACAAACGATGGTTGCATATTCTGTGCCTGGAAGGGGACTCCAGGAAAAAGAAGATAAAAAAATAGGGAGATAGAGAGTAGAGGAGAGACCTTATTAAATTTTATTGAACAGCGCTTTGAAATGGCGCTTTCATGATCTCGCAAGACGTGAAATCCAATTTTGTTTCAACTTGATATAATTGCTATCCCCGAGAAAGCAAAGGAATATTAGAAAACACATAAAGTCATTCCGGGTAGTGGGAAAGAGTGGTGGGGGAGGGAGGAATGGTAAGGGGAGGTGGTACTGAAACATCACAAGCGGAAAAAGTTTAATCCTAATATTGCTCCGACAGTAAGCGGAGCATGAAATTGAATAAACCCGAAAGTAAGGAGAGATTATAGTCATTGGAAAATGTATTTAACGCCTGGCACCATCTTTGAGAAGCACGATTTTGGAGCTGGAAACTGATTTGAGGCACCCCTCCTGAAAAGACATGGCGGTTCAGGCTCTTAACATTTAGATTAATATTTGGAAGAGGGGAAATGTACAAGTGCCTGGGGTGTCCCATTTGAGTTAAATGGTTTCAAGGGGGGAACCCTAATGACAGACGCTCTTTAATTTTTGCCTTCCATTTTCTTTTATTTGTAGAAACCCTGGCCCAGGAGTTGGAGATGGAACGTAAGAGTCGCCAACAGCAGCAAGAGACAGATGTGAAACCTTCCTTGCAAGGTAAGCCTTGAGCATCTATGCTGCCGCATTGTCCTGTAACGATGGAGATGACCACATTTGTTTTTTTTTTACATTCGCACTTTATTTTTCCCACGGCACTTTTCAATATCCAAATGGTCTCGAATTAAATATCTTTTTGTTGGATCACCCGGTAATAACCCACCGCAAATGAAGCAATCGCATACTAATTGGATGCTTGGTGGACATTTTCTAACGGCTACCAAAAACAATATGGCCCCCGCAGCGATGATATTGAATGGAGGTGTAAATGCCTGTCGGTTTTTGTCCCACCATTTTTTGGGGATCCAGCGAGTGCAACAAAATCCTGACGGGGGACAAGATGGCCCTAGTTTAATGGCGAGATTTGCCTGCGTTTAGAGTGTCTCCTGGGAAACGTTCCTTGGTTATTAGCCCGGTAATAAAACCCTACGTTCAAATGTTGACATTTTGCATAACTGCCAGAAAACAGTCATAACGAACATCTGAATATGTCCCCATGCGATGTGTGGCGTAATAAAAATAACACTGATCAACGCTCGTATTCCCCCCTCCCCGCCCCTCATAAGGGGTGTAGGGGGAAGGGGGTGTGGGTTGTATATATGTGCCTCACATGCATACCAAAGCAATAAATAAATGAAATCCCTGCCCGGTCGGGATGGATGCTGTAATTGCGAGTTTGAAGAGGTGTATCGTGACAGAAATTTTTGCGATTTTTTTCCCGTGCACCCGCCGCCTTCGGGTTATAAAATAACTGGCCGCACATAATTGGGCGTCAGATTGCTAATTGTTGAATTTTTTGGGGTGGCCGGTCTACGAAGTGCCCACTAAAAACGGTGCAGGAACGCCGGGCGTTGCATTTATGCTGTCGGCGCTAAAAAATTAAGCAGGGACGTTCAACTGTAATCAAAGTTATGGTCAATGTTTACCCCCCCTACGATCACTAACGCTGCATCATTAACCCCGTCCGGTTATTGCAGCTGTCTAATCTCCCGCTAAGATTGCTCGTGTCGGATGGAATCCGGGATTTATTATTTTGGAACTGCCGGTTTGTTCGAAGAAACCGCCATAAGTTCAAAATTGGCGCGTTGCAACGGTCTGGCGCGTGTCACGTGGGAACCGTCCCAAACATGGCTGCACCCACGAATGGTGACGATTGTCTGTCTTTGGATCACTGATCCAAAGACAGACAATCGTCACAGGGTGCCTGGAAAATACGTTTGGCCGAAGCTGACCCCTACCATTTATGCGTATTTTCCAGCCTTTTCTCACGCTTCCAATACCACCCGAAAAAACCGGTTGGAATCCAGACTGCCAATAATAAACGCGTGAGACTTTTGAGCTTCTTCATACCAATCTGGCCCTTAACATTTTTTTACTTTTTTATTGTAAAACCACAGGCATCTGGCATTGGCCAGAGGCGCAAACCCCCACACATTCACACACTGGTATGCTTCCATGGAAAACCCATCTTCAGAGTCAAGTGAGCCGAGCCAGTTTTTTGTGTGTGTGCCGTATATATCGTTTGAATTCCCACGTAACAAGTTTGGGTGCTGCTGATGATGCTGCTGCTCCTCACCATCCTTTTTGGTCAGAGAAGGCGGGCCAAATCCTGTGAATGGGGTCAGAAGGCAGGTTGAAATGGCCCCCTCTTGATCTGCCCAGTAATTAGCGTCTTCCAAGTGCACTACCAGATATCGGTGGCATATAGGCGTGGGAAAAAAATGTTTGTTCCCAAATGGGCGTTAGTTGGCAACCATGAGGGTGTACACCCCCCCTTCACGGAAAAAAATGGGTGCAATAGCAAACGTGATGAAGTGATCATCATCTGCCCGTTTTTATGTCACGCATTTATCATTCCCTCATAAGCTGTCGCCACCATGCCGATAACTTTCATTTTACTCTGGTGGTCGACTCCCCCAACACCCTCCACCCCCTACATACTATCAACCACCCTCCACGTCCCACCCCCTCCTATCTGCATCACACATCAAACGGACACTTCATTCCGAATTTGTTAATTTGCAGATCGGGACTAATTGGAGGGTTTTATTTGACACTTTGAAACCGGTCTAAAAATGCATGTGACGTGGGTTTCACAGGTTTCGCCATATCTTCGTACAAAAATTTTAGCCAAAAATTTGGGGCATATTTTAATAACATTTTTCTTAAAACAATATTCTGGCAGCCCCCCCCCCCCTGGCCGGGTTCTTTTTTGCGCTCATAATTAGCCCGAGGTTATTTACCGTCGGCTTGCAGTTGAACGAAACAAACAAAACATGTTAAAGGATGGTGGTGGGGGGTAGGGGGTGGAACCAGCTTAGCTCGAATTTCTTTACTGGTTTCGTAACGCGATTGCCTCGGGACAAGAAGGGGGAAACGCCCTTCCATTTTGTTCCATGGCGCCACCATTACTCAATTATTCCAGCAGCCCCCCCTTCCCCTCTTCCCCCCTCCTCCTCCCATCCCTTCGAGTGTCACGTTGCGAGAAATTTTCGGTTTCGCATGTGATTGATAACAAAAAAAAAAGTTGGGTTATTTTGTGATGGATGAAAAGCAAAATGAAAGGCATTTACTGAAAGGGAGGGAAGATCTTCCAGCGAGTGAGAAACTTGGCGTGAAAAGAACTTCTTCAAAGCAGGTAAAGCGGGCCCAAGGGGGAAGGGGGCCAAGAAGCGAGTCAATTCAACATAAGATGGGATGGGGGGGGGGGGGGGGAAANGGGAAATGTGGGACAGAAATGTCGCCAGACTAATGACTCGACGGTTTCAACTGGTGAAAACCCCTTCCCCAATGTCATAACTGAAGGCTAATGGCTGCAATGAAAACAATAAAAAGCGGAGAGCTTTGTGTGTAAAGAAGGTTGCTTTGGAATAATAGACAGAGTATTCGTTTAGTCTGGGGAGAGAAAAGAAGTGGGGGGTAGGTGGTGGGTTTTATTTCAAAAAAAAAAAAAACCAGACCTCTCTGGTGATGTTGATTCAGCTAGAGTGCGGGCTAAATGTAGGCCCGGCTTAATACTACCATAAAGTAGAAGCAATCAAAAAATGAGACAGTGAAGGAAGGTCTGGGCTAATGATTTTAATAGGTGCGCGGAATTTCAGCTTTAAAAACTCGCTTTTTTATTTAACAAAAGTGGACAACTCCATCGTACTGTACTGCCTTAATAAATACTTCTGTTGCAGATCTGTCCAGATTTATATTCCCCAGCATTCACCTTACATTTTGGTTTCTTTCTTTTCGATTTCAGAGGCGGCATCCACGGGATACTACAAGAACTCAGTCCTCTTCACCAGCGCCACTTAGTGAGGCAAATGGCACTGTGGAGCTGCAACTCCACCTGAATTTGGACACCATCCCAACACTAAAAAGACCCTACTCCCTGTGCACAAATGGGACCCAAAACATTTATCGGCCCCGTATGTGGGGACGACTTTTATATAAGACACGTTGCATTACCTCTGATGTTGCAAAGACCCCCCCCCCTCCCAACCCCAC
>KZ538002.1:353830-368385 GCA_000934665.2 Catajapyx aquilonaris
CCCCCCCCCCAACAACAATGAGGCAGACGTCAAATGAATTCCCCCCACAACAATGAGATGGAGATCAAATCCCCTCCCCACCCTAAACGGACTATACGTCAGTGCCATCTTCTCAACTGAGCAACATTATTGTTTTTAATCTATGTGTGAATGTGTATGCAAGTACGAATGAGTGCAGATAACGAGTGGGTGAAATGTGTTAGGTGTGGGGACGCGTTTTTTTTTTCTTCTATGGAAAAAAGGACAATGGAGAGGTCTGGTTTTACATATCCATCCGCGAGACAATGTTGACCACGCAACAATGAGGTGCCAAAATGGGGGGAAAAGAAGAATATACTCTCCACAGAAGAAAAAAACCGACCAGTAAAAAAATGTCCATTTTAGGCATAGTACATATGCTACTGTAGGTCTGTGTCATCACTGACAACCCTGAATAAAGGGACATGTCGTGATGTTGTATGCAGACAATAGGATGAATCAATGTCACTTTGTCTCTTGGTGTATTAACTGTGTGTCAGATTCTAACTATATATACAGACTATGGCGATTTCTTAGTTCCATTTTGGGCGCCTGTCGTTACCCTTGTACAGTTTTAAAAAAAGTACACGATATTCGGTAATTTATGATGAACACGCAGAACACAAAAAGCAGCATCTTGTCAGGCACCTTTCCTTGGCAAGCTGGTACTATTACTTTTAAGAGTTGAATGCCACATGCGGAAATAAGAAAGAAAAAAAAAGCAGCACATATCATTCAGAAAGCCACAAGTTTTGATCATTATTATGCAAACACTTATCCAGAAGGTCGATTGTTGTTACGACAGTTTTAAATTATTATTGCGATAGGGTTCGTTACAAACTTGATACGGAGGATAAAAGAACCGCAACCATGTATGTAGGCTTTAAATCCATTTTCAAAGTATAATGTGTGTGGCTGGTTGTATCTAATGTTATACAAGTATAGAACTATAGGGAGAGTTCCTTTCGTTTTATTGAAAAGGCGAAAAAGCACTATTGACACTTCCAATATCCTCAAAAAATTTCCTAACTGCTGGCAAGTATTTAAAAGAAAACCAATTGGCCGAGTAGATTTCTTTTGTACCGTGTGTAAATAGCTCCTCTCATATCAAATTATAGAGTAACTATTGAAATATGCGCACTTGAATAGTTTATACGCTTAGGAATTGCACAATATCATCAAAAAAGGTATATAAATACATAAATATATATAAAAATTGTGTTCACCCTTCCCTTCCTCCCCACTCCATTACTCCCCCCACCAATGAAAAAATCCCGATGACCCGTACGTGTAAGCAATGGGTCATTGCATTGTGCTGCTGTTTCTGAATGTGCCCCTGGATGTCAAACCCTCGTGTACAATATTCGTCCTGGAAGGAAAAAATTTTATAAGCAGTGCCACCGTTTCCAATTTATGCCCATAGAGGGCTAGGATTTTTGTTTGTTTGTTCCATTATTACTGATTCAGTTTTTTGTGAGTGGATGTTTTTTTTTCCTTTGCCAGTGTTCCCAGTTCTTCGCCGTTATAGCCGGTAGTCAATGCGCTTCATCAATGTCCTGCCAATCACAATTTTTGAGCATGCAATGTTCTGCATTCCATGTAAATAGTCGGTTAAAAACATCTATACACAGAAAAACGAAGAAAAAAATATCACCACTCTGGTGAGGTGAGGATTGTAATGATTTGTCTGAATGTATAGATAGGAACCAAAAAAATAGAAAATTTACAAACCAAGTGAATCTGTCTCCTTTTGTCCATGATACCCCCAAAGGTACCTGTTTTTTTGGCCGAATAATGTGTGCGGTTCCGGAGTGTTGTCAATTGCGGACCTTGTCCTGATATTTAAAAATGGTTACAATCATATAATCACACACACAAAAATCCCTAGCTGGACACTTTTTAATGTGTGTTCCATCAGCATTTTGTGTTGAAACCCTACCCTCAATACAATAGTTTCATTGTCATTTTTTTTTGCTGCTCCATCGGTAGACTCATTTTTGTATTGTGTATGTGCCTTGTAGATCAATAAACAGCGATCAAAACGTGACAAAAGTAGGAATTTAAAAATTACCCTACACCCGCATTCCTCCTACAAGATCGCCTACATAATATTTCAGTAATTATTCAAGTAGCAGCTCAATTTTCATACATAAACGCAAACATTATTTTCACGTTCATAC
The DNA here is from genome assembly GCA_000934665.2 of Catajapyx aquilonaris. Lineage (NCBI taxonomy): Eukaryota > Metazoa > Arthropoda > Diplura > Dicellurata > Japygidae > Catajapyx > Catajapyx aquilonaris. The sequence goes on from KZ538002.1 coordinate 356,029, forward strand.
CGTGTTAGCAAATTTTTGGCATATTCAACATACATTGTCCACAGTGTATCAGGTCAAGTACTGCTCAGGTATACGTTTCTTTCAGGCACAATGCATGTTGCCAGAAACGAACACGATTATAGCCCAACATTTTGTTCCTGTCAGATTGGGCGGGTGGTGTTTCAGATTGGAGGCCAAAGTGCAAACTTATAATCGGCAGCTCTTGTAACCAAGGTGGCCGATTCACAAAAAATACACCTTTTTTTTGCACCCCCTTAGATTATTAATGACTGTTAATCATCCGGCGAGGTTTCGGTCCCTTAGGTTGTTTTGTTAACTCATCAGATGACTTCCAACAAAATCAAACAACAGGTAGGAGAGTTTTGGTAGAAAGGACGAGGGGGGCGGAGGACAATATAAAAACTGACTATCCTTTTCTTCGTGATGAGCTGGAGGAGGGGGAACACAATTGGTTCCCACCACCTCTAATTATTTATCGGCACTCGGAACAATCAAAAGCCGCCATTGACAGCCGTGGGCAAGCTCAAGGTGGGGAAAACACTGATCAGTCAGAATGGGATCCAGTCGGCTGCGGTGGGGATGACCCCTTCTCAGCTGGACCCCCTGCTTCATGGACGGACGGGACAAAAGCCATTTAGGCCCCCCCTATTCCCCTGGCTGCACACACTTCTTTTTTTTTTACCTTTCCTTCTCTCGTGAGTCGGAAAATGAGAGATTTCATTACTTGATAAATAAATGATGCCGAGGTGCAGATAAGGTGAGAGTGATGTGCATATTTGCGAATGACCCGACCTTGCCGACCGGTGATGGACACTGATGAGTGAGAGGGAAAAAATGGCGACCTGTTGGCTCTTTGTTGCTAACTCTTAAGTTGCAGATAGGAGTGGGCATATTGGTCCATGATAAGCTAGACAGGTCATATTGATAAGTGTGGCCTCGCAGGTTAGCCAGTCGTAAAAGCGGTGGAATGAGCAACAAAGCATGGGGTAATGGACACTGGCCATCCTCCTTGGTCAGCCCCATCTGCATCCCCCTGGGTTGATGATGCAGAGGAAAACCACTTCCTGCTGTTAACCCTTGACCCGCGCCCTCATGTAGCATCTGCCTGTCCTTATTTCCATCCAAACGGGTTTCGTATCCGTAACATCCCTGCCTATCAAGTCACTGTAAGGCCCCGGCAACATACTGTGGATACGAGTTGAGGAAGTGGGACTACACATGTCCACCAGTGCGTGATTCCCCCCACCATCCGACCACTTCATCCCATCCCAAAAAATTACAATATCCTCCCGGACTCTCCAAATGATTGGCCTCTCAGCTTTTTTAAAACCGCGTTTTTTTTTGCAAGCATTTGCACCTGCATTATCTTCGGGCAGTAATCATCTACGGCGCAGGTAGGTAGGGACCTAGATAAATATCTGCTGTTTCACATATGCCACCGATTATAATGCCTAACATCTGCACCCTAGCCAGGCCAGTCTGCCGCTACTTATCTCCTTTTTGATTGCGCTACTTGACGCCAGGCTTTTTATGATCAATATTTTTGCTGGTCTTTACTTTCACGTTAATATTAATAACTAAGTACACATTTTTGAGGCCCAAACTGGCCCAAACTTCTCCCCTTGGTTTATCTTGGGGGGGCACACTTGTGCCCCATTACAGGGCTTAAATCTTCCTAGGCCTAGACTGGCCTAATCCTGGCTCCTGGTGGACTTGCTTTTTTCTTAAAGGTATTATTACTCTGATCCTGCTACTTGTTCGACTTAAGCGCTACTGCAGCCTACTTGAATCGGAGCTAGGGCGTGGGGGGGTTGAGAAGTGCGAAAGCGGCAAACTTGTGTATATAGGTGTTCGTGTCGAATGGCACTTGAACAAAGGAGATTCGCCTCCTGCACGAAAGGCCTGGTCCGGACCTTTATATTTTCCTATTGTTCTCCGACCGCAACGCCCACTGCCCCACACTTAAGAGCCGCAGTATTTCAATCGGCGGAATTGCGACGATCATAATTTTACAGGTGTGTTATCACGGCCCAGGTTGCCATATTTGAATTTGGCGCCCCCTTGTGACAGGGTGACGAACCACACACCCAAACCACGGTCCGGCAGCACCATCAGGCAGCTCAACTTCGGGGACCACTGACCGCAAAATTCGAAAAAGAAAATTCTCCAGTTCAACTGACTTGTCTTCCCCTCCATTTGAGCACTCCCCCTGTTCAATTTCAAGGTGCTCCCAGCTGTTGCATGTCAATGTCTAGGATCCGACGCCTAATTTTTCATCAACCAAACGCGGTTCCCACGTCAAAAGTTTTACCTATCATTTTGTCATCTGCCATTGCCTAGCTTGGCTCCCTCAAGTGCTATGGCTAAAAGTGACACGGGAATGAAAACGATACATATCCAGGTCCAAGGGTTAGGTGGGGATATGGGGGAGGGGATAGGGGGGAAAGGGGGGGGGGGGGGAGANGGGGGGGAGACCTCGCATTTGCTCCCAAGTAATAACCGAATGTTATGGGCGCTGTATATATACTTTTTATGCGGGCGCACGCAACGGAAACGAGACTTGCATATACCCCCTTTATAAATCAGAAGGGTCTTGCATTTATCATTTCCCAAAAGGCATTATTCGACTATTTAGAAAATGGGAGCGCCACAGATTTATCACGGTGTGAGATGATAATTGCTGCGGCAACCATGCGAGGTGTGACTGACAAAAATGACACTTTTTAAGGAGATTAATAATGCGGTACGCTGCTAAGGCGGTTCAATAGTATTGCAGATTGATGCCGATGAGAAAGTAGCCGCAGTAATTACTGATGCTTTCACTGCGGCATTTGTTCCCCCCCTACCTCCCCAGCCCCCTCTCTTTCACATGCACCCCAATAACACGTCACAAGCCTGCATTTCATATTTTTGTCCCCAATTACTGTCATTGCAACTTTTCACGTCGAAGATGGCATTGTGATCGGCGAATAAATGAAACAGAGGCAATCCTTCCATCACCGCCACCCCTTTCATTACAAAATTAATTTTATGGAGTGGATATTGGGGCACAGAGGCCCTCGTGAAATAACTACAACAAGAGGGGGGAGGAGGGGGAGGGAGGGTACCAGTGGACACGCCGCACTGAACACCTCATCAACCAAACCTGTGTTTACACTGTCACTTTTTTGTGTGTGTCCCGGAGGTGGAAAAAAAAGTCCGCTCAAAACTACGTTCGGGTGTAAAATACACTGGAAAAATTACTGTGACGTGAAAATAAGGATAATGCGCGCACTATTCATGATGCCAAAGTTAGGTGCTGTTTACCCCCATGGCGATTATTCAGCTGATCCGTATGCGTCGTACACATTTTTTGTGCGCGATATTTCAGGGTGTCATTATCCAAAACGAGCTGCCCCAGGTATTGAAATATATATCCCCAGTCGAGAGACCTGAATCAAAATTCCACTATTTGCAAATATTTCATGTCGATCTGAACCAAAATGGCCATTTTTTAATAATTATGTTTCTATAACAAGTGACGTAACAACAATGGCTATCCCGGGGATCCTCTTTCAAATTCCCGCCTATTTTCAATTGCTGCCCTGCTGATGGATTTGGATTGTGGAAGAACCCCGAATAAATTCACACGAGCACGGAGAGAACTCATCGAAACGTTTTCCTCGTGAGAAAATCCATTGACAGAACCAGGGATCGACCACAGGACCTCAAATGAAGCAATAACCACTACACTATTCATAAGAAATTTCGGTTAAAAAAACATCATATTGCCTCAAAAATATGGTCACTATTTTAATCCCGTTCATATTGTGTATTCTGTGAAACTGTAATCAACTACTGCATTTCGTGCGAGTGTACATTATTTTGAACTGTTCCTTTATGAAGTATATAGCGCAGCTTTTGAATTAATAAAAGGATTCATAATGTATATCCGAATTACAATGCGCAGTAAATCAGCACCCTTAAATGGAAATTTTTAGTGGCATTGCTCTCTTTTGTCAATATTTTGGAATATAATCAACACGATTGGATATTTATTTTTAATGGGACGGAATACGATGGCATTGCTGTGAACAAAAAATAGTTATTTTTTTTATCAATTGCAGAACTACTATACAGTAGTACTCTTATGCATCTGCTTATGAAGACTTGAAGAGCAGAACAATGATCACACTTTGCTGTGTAATACATTCGTGAATTTTTAATTCGAATAATTATAATAATAACTGCTTTTTAATGAAGCGAATTTGTATCTTTCCGTGACATTATTTTTTGTGGCGGGGATCAACTCGTGGGAAAACCTGATAATAATTTCTGGAGCCATGACTTTTCCATCCTTCGGTACCTGATGGTGTGAGGAAGGCACATGAAGAACAGGGACAGCAAAACCGGGAACGATAAGAATCCCGGTGAGTCGGTGCTCCTTTTTCCCCAGCCAAATTAATGTTCATCTGGCGCGATGTCCCGCTGTTTTCGGGGGTGGGCGCGAAAGGCCCGTCCGAATACACGTCCAGGACACCTACGGCGTTTGTCTGCTCAGAATCTAGAAACAAAAAAAAAAAGAAAGAAAAAGTTCCTGAGCTGACTGATCACCTTTTTGTCAGCCTTGATACCGAAGGGGGCATACTCATTATCCACATGCAATTATTATTGCGCTCTGGACAAATTCTGCAAACGTGGATTTGCTAAGGAATTCATGTGTGAAGTTTTTTCTGCCAAGTGATTTCCTCCTTCAAGCCACACGCAATAATAATTTTGTTTAATGGCACGACAAGTTTGAAATCAATCAGAAAAAAAAAGTAGCACGACATGCATGCTATACATCATGTAATCCTCTATCTCAATTTTTAGAGAGCCATTGTCTAGTACGCTTGTTACAGTCATCAGCGTGGTTAAGCACATTACTGAAGGTCTTAGAAGAGTGACCTTGCCCACAATTCCACCTAGTAATTAATATGCCACCGGCCGCTATCTTTTCCACTTTTTTGTCCATGTCCAACCAGTGAAATTAGCATTTAAAGATCCTTTTTCAGAGCCAAGTGGGAATCCGTTTCTCACTTTTTGACTTTTACACGAATACCCAGGATCACGCACCTCTGGATGAAAAATGGACTCCAAATTCTGAGGAGTTTTAAAGTTAGCGAACCGGGAAATTTAAATCCCCATTTTATTCCTATCATCTCCATCTGCACGTGACTCTTATTATTACACGCTTAATCTTCGTTTTGCAGCGGCTTGTCCACATGTTCACTTTTGCCACATCTCACCAGACAGCCAACCCTTTTTTTGACCCGCATACCTAGTTGAAATAATGAATATATGTTACAAAAAAAAATTGTAATACGTACAAATCGCCAAATTTACTGCAGTTGGCCAAGGACCCCTCTGCACGGATTTAATCAAAGACATAATCGGTAGGCCTGTCACTTTCATCCCAGCCCCCATGGTAATTAAAGACAGTTGCGTGAAGCTGTAATAATAGGATAGGGAAAACTAGAGAAAAGGTTTGTAGTAGTCAAAGTCACGCATAATTACGTCACCCTCAACTCTTGGATCGAGATTCTTCCTGACTTATTTCTAATGCAGGTTTTAAAACCATACCGTTTTTTATACCCTTGGCCGATATTACCAGGACGGAACTTATAGACTAATTAATTAGGGTAAAGTCCAGGGTTTTTGTGCTCGGGTAGGCGTGGAACGGAGGTGTCAGTTTTCCCTTGATAAGAGCAAAGTTTTCGGTTCCCTTTCCTTCTCGCTTCATAAATGGGAAGGTTAAAAACATGACAGCAAAGAAGGAAAATCAGGCCCAGGATGTAATAAACACTCGATAATTCTAGCCTTTTTATCAATATCAAACGCATTGCTTATCAACCATCTGCATTGTTTTCCTTATTTGGCTGTATATAAGATAGTCCAGGCATATATTATTCCACAATTACGCGCACAAATCCCTCCCATCGCGTAATTGGATAGCCCAAATCTTGTGGCCGGTTTGCAACAAAAAATTGGCGGTATCCCACCTGGTGCGACTCCGCCTGTTCAATATCTATGGCCAAATATACTGTATATGGTCACTAAAACGTGAGATCAAAATCTATCGCAAATATCTGCAGTCAAAATGAGTGGGACATTATCAAAACCAGGCTGTCTCATTTTGTCAAAAGTGTGTTGATTTCTGATTACACACATCAACTCAATGCTAAATTCATATTTCCAATATATGGAACACTAGCTGCGGCACCCGGCGTTGCCCGGGAAGAAATGAATGAAGGGAAAGCACCTGCCAGTACCCCCGTCAACTGTCTGTCTTTCTGTGTGTCCGCCCACCAATGCCATCTGTGGTCCTGCTACTCCAAAACCTTGAATCTCTCCCGCCTGTATAACGGCAACCGTCATTTGCCTGCCATCTGTAGTCAACCCCCAACACCTCCATCCTCTCCCGGCCTGGGGGTGGAGCACAGATGGCAGGCAAATGACGGTTGGCAGGCGGACAAACAGACAAACAGACTCTCGGGTCCACCTCTCATTGGGCAAGGTCACCTGGGCCGTGAAAAGACTCGCTAAATCTGAATTTCCTGCTTTATGAAGGATTCGTACCGAATTGGTTTTGATAATGACCTAGCGGTACTCAAATATACTCAAAATAATATCTATGGGAAATATGGTCAGATATTGTGGTAAAGACTAATAATATACACATGGTGTGAGGTGAGTCGCGAATTAGGCTGTACATTTCACTTTTGCAGGCACATCGCATGGAAATGTAGTTTTTGGACGGTCGCATTCGATTACCGAAACAATTCGTTTCTCTTACAAAGTGCAAATAGTGCGGCTATTATCTATACAGTTTTAACACTCGCAGATTGACGCAAAACCGCGCAATCATGTGCACATACTAGGATGGGGTGGTCAGAGTGGGGGGGTGGGGGGGGGGTGAGAGGGCTATAGAGTGGGGCTGGGTCTTTATGTAATCACACTGGCCCGTCATTACAGTGGCACAAATCAAAACAAATTATAAAATGGCGTAGTAATGAATTATCTGAGGGCATGAAGTTTGTTGCTGACTACACTCCATTTGGGGAGAGGGGGTAGAGGGTGTAAGTGGGGGAGGGGGGAGACTCCCCTCTCCCATAGCAGGGGGACTTTATGCCAAAATATGGCCGTGTAGCCTGCAAAACGACAAAACGCTAATAACGCTCATTGCGTTTAGGTCTTGTTGTCGGGTCAATGTGTACATACTGCTCGCCCAATAAAACTTTTAAGAACCATTAGATGGCTGTTTTACGGCTTACTGGGGTATTTTAGCTGCATTGCATGCGCATTAAATTTGCGAATGGTCTGTTGGAGTTTGCTGATAGAGCAATATGACTCGGGATTTCCGGCTCCCTTCATTGATAAAATTTTTTGGAGGCTAAAACTTTTGTACAGGTGACTAATTCATAAAAGTTGGGCTCAGCCTGTGTTCTTGGCGATCAAAAAAATTTGGATGCCGACCATGCTGCCATCTTTCGACCCCCGGAGTATACGCAGGGGTATGTAATTATTTATGTCTGTCCGCATGAGTGCGCTTAATCAGGTTTTTAGTGTCACTGCATGCGGTCATGGCGTGCCAATATGACAATCGACTCTTTCGATTCGGACGCCAAAATATCGCGCATCTCTGCCGGATGAAAGCTATTAGTTGCGGAACAACAAGTCGCCTGTCCCAAAGTAGAACTGAATCTGCGCTTGTTTTTTTTTTAAAAAATGGCGGCGGGTACAGTGTGTCACAAAAGTGATTAAATCTGGCCATAAAACGGTTCTTTTGCGATACGAACAGTGGCGGAGGAGAGAGGGTCCTTGGTCTACACTTTCACTCTGATATGGCTCCTGCTCTTTTGTTTGGCGCCAAGGGAACCGATAAATTTCCAGAATCCTTTTGGGCCGATTAGAGTCCGGTAGGTGCATTAGCCATATGTTAAGAGAAAAGAGGTAGGAGGGACAGAGGCTCGTGCCCTCATCCCCTCCAAAACTTCTTTCTTGTTCAGAGGTGCCAGATGGTTGAAGAGAGGACATTTTTTGTCTCTTCGATGTGTTTTGTGAGAACCGGCCTCAGGAAACATATATTAAGATGAAACCCCCCCGCCTTTTAGGGGTTCAGGTCATCCGTGAGGAATTCAACCTGATAGCCAATCGTTTGGACGCCATGTAATGTCACAACATGGCTTGGTGCCCACACACATCCTAGGAGCAAACCGCAATTTTTGGATCAGCATTTGACCACACTTTTTGTCCTGAGAAATGAACATGGCGGCTGAAAAGGGTTACCAGATTGAGAGAGGGGATTCAAGAGATGGGGTGTGGTAGTGGGGGATGGAGGAGGGAGGGGGGGGGGGAGAACGGTATCGGTCTCCAGCTGGCTGCGGCCGCCCTCCGCACCAACCATGTCCCGGGTTTAATGACTAACGACTCTCCCTTAATCTTCCAAGTATTACGAGTAACAATGAGGGATACCAGTTTCGGTTAAAGTTGGAAATTCAATATCGTAGTCTTAATCCGTGTTAATGGGTCTGTTAAGTACTTAATCACGGTTTGGAATGCCATCGCACACTTGGTGCGCGCCCTGGTGCACGCGCCATTTTCTCCTTTTCTCCCCAAAGTGAGTTTAAATGCCCGAGAAATTATGATAAGATGCTGGGAGGGGGGAGGGGGAGGGATGGAAAGGGGCAAGGGCTTTCCGTGGGGATTGTGTGCCCGGAGACATTAAGCATAAGAAACATGATTCCGCCTCGGGAAGGAACTTAGCAGGGGCTTCCATTAAAGAGCATCACTTGTTCCATAGTTCCACACCATGGAGGTGTCGTGGCAACTTTAAAATTATGATTATTATTAAAATTATTTCACGTTGGATTGGCTAGAGGCAATGCACCAGATATGTGTGACGTAGATGTTTCGACTAGCAGTTATTATTGATCGTTATTATTTAATCTGGCCGTATTAACAGGTGAACAAATTGGTATGGTAATTTGAGGTTCTCTGCATAACATATCCGAAGGCCTGGCATGTCATCTCAATTTCATAGCGCAAGGACTGCAATTACGCTCAAATGCTGTGGTGTATAAGCACAAGGTACAGCACGGACCAATGAATAGCTTACAAACAACATGATGCGGATGACAGTACTTTTTTACTTGTAAGTGGCGTTTACCAATGTCATTACCCACAGTAAATAATTGGATGTTTGCACACTCTCTGTACTCAGGCTGCAATATGAGAAATTACATCAGAGTTGGTCATGCACCACGTATTCCAGGTGGTTCCTTTTTCACGTGACAGTTGTTCATTCTGGCAATATTTGAAATTATTCGGTCTAGTTAAACGTACCCAACTGTACGCAAACATAATTATCAAAGAATATTCGAGTTACACTAATCATACATTTATAGACTTGCAACGTTCGATATACATTGACTGCAATGTGTCCCACAAGCATTACCAGAATATGAATATTCACAATGCTCGTGATTCCGTGTCATCATATGAATCACATTTGATTTGTGATGTAGTAATTAAATTGCATTAACAAGGTCCATGCACATTTAAATTCGGGTGCTTAGACACAGGCCCCCAAAATGGCGCTATTTTTTCCAACTCAGTAAAATAGTTAAACATTGAACAGCTATTGTCGTTAGCAGGAATATGTGTGATAAACTTGTCACATAAAACCAGGATGACAAATTGTTGCAGTAGCTTTTGGAATAGTAATATGTGCATTGTTTTTTTTTGCTATCATTTGCGCTATAGGCTCGACAGTTAACTACCAGAATTTTTCTCTTTCATATATTAAATAATAAAGGCTTTCAGGTGAGACCCATCGAATTGTACGCCACATTTAAAAATTCAGGCTCTAATTTGCAACAACCCAGGGCACCCTTTGAAAAAAAAAAAAAGTGGGGGTCCATCGCGTGACTCCTACAAATAACCATTTTTTTCCACCCATTTTTTGGGTAGGGTATCCGGAAGAGAAGGCCTGGTTATAATATCGGATGCGCTCCGTATGAACAGCAATTTCTGTGTTTATTTTTCACGGCGCGTTTAGCGTTCAATTTGAAGCATCGGCCCCGCCTCCAATTTTGTGCATCGGCACAACTACTACTGCATATTAGAATAGGCCACTGCATGTGGAGGGTCTATTAAAAAGCCATAACTTGCAGCTGCGCCTATTTATGATGCGTTCTTTCCCAAGTCCCTGTCATGGACATACCTACATGCTGCATTTTTTAGATGATAACCTTTCCAAAAAAAAATACGACTATAGGGGTGGGGTCCGACGGGCGCTATCGCGGATAGGCGCGAATATAGCGATCCGCTGCCGACATTTATTGGGGCACCTAAACAGGTAAATGGGCCACTCCCACCCGGTGTCACGCAGCGTTACGGAAAGAGCAGCGTTACGTACACTCTGTCTTATCGGGTGCGATCACGGGGGTTTCTATATAAGGCTAGGGTAGGAGCATGGTCTTATAATACTAAGGTCTGGACACTACCTCTTATCGCTTGCCGGTGCGTTTTGCATGAGGTGCTCACCTGAGAGCGCCATGAGACAGCTTTTCATTGTACTATTATGTGGCGACCCCACCTTAGTTCACCGTTGTCCGGTAGGGTCGCCACATAAAAGCACAATGAAAAGCTGTGTCATGGCGCCGGGGCGGCAGGCGATAAGATAGATTGTAGGGGAAGTGTCCGGGGGCTGGGAAGGTGTAAGGTAGCAGACCTGAAGCTCAAATTAGCCTCTTCCTCACGACTTGTTAGAGGTATAGGAGAGCCTCTCTTGAAGTCTATTTTGTGCTTCAGGTCTGCTACCTTACTCCTAGAAGTGACTATTTTCCACTCAGTGTGTGGCCCACCAGTACTTTTTCCGGTTCAATGAAATAGGGGTTCTGATTCTGGATGGCACTCTTTCTGATTTTCTCATTTCCCACGTCCTGTTAGCCACGGGGTAAAGGAAAATACCGTCTTCTGGGGGTCGCTCCCGGGTGGCCCCTTTTTGTTACGGACACTACCTGCTTCCCATCATATCTACTCACACGTGAACATCTGTCCTCCAAATGTAGACGACAAATAATTTTTGGCATCCCCCCCCCCCCCAATCATATTTTAAGGATATTTTCTATGCAAATTGCGGTCCCCATTGGTTCCTATATAACCACTGAATCACCGTATTGGGTAGGTATAAAAATTACATCTTTTTTTGGGTGTGTGAACCCCCCTCCGGAGAGTATTTGGGCCGCTTAAAGACCTGTCCCCATGGGAATCCGGACCAAAAGTGGGTGGGGATCAGGCACAATATTCGGGTTGCAATAAGTGGCGAAACCATCCCAAAGTTGTTGGTAGGTTAGAGGGGAGAGGGGGGCCGAAGGCGAAACATAAAGGAGCAGGGGGGAAAGGGGGAGGGGGGGGAGAGAAAGACGAATGTAGAAGCTGCAAAGATGGGCTTATTAGCGGCGAGGCACGTCGAAGACGAAGCTCGACCTGCTCCCGGTCACGCATTTATATGCAAACGAAGACGGCCAAATAATGCGCCATCGGTAATAAAGAAAAAGGAAAAGAATGAAATTATGGAAATTGTCGCATAATGTGAATGAGGTTCTGGCATTGCCAAATTACCGCCTGGAATACTAATATACTTCAATCTTATCTGGAAAAACGTTCAAGGAGGGAGGGGGTGGGATGGAGTGGGGGGAGGTGTTATAGTTCTGCAACACGTTTTTTGACAACCATTACTTTGTCTGGAAATAAATTACTGCGAATGGAAATTAAGGTGGGGTGGGGTGGAAAAATATGTGATTTTTTTCCCTCCCTCATTCCTTTCCTAAATATTAATGAAGCCTGATTCCTGCCCATTTGCCACGAGGTTTATGCGAATGAAATTAATTTGCATACTGCCATGGAAGTCACCACATATTACACGTGCCAATGCCCTGTAAGGAAAGACTGGCTCTTCAGATATACAGTTTTGACAGACATATTCAAACTGATGCTTTCCCCCTCCCCTGTCCCACCAGCCACCCCACATTCTCATCAAAAAATCAAAAAAGGTTTAGCATACAAGGTGAATCAGTACGAACTGTTTAAATATTAAGTTGACTCAGCCATAACGGCAACTTATTGTTTCCCCCCATTATATGCGCTCCATCAGTGATATTGTTTACAAACAAGTGCGACGTCAAATATCTCGGATAAAAATCGAGTCCCGGTTCTTCGCAGGTAGCTCCAAAATGCACAAATCGCCGTTAAATCCGATGATCCAGATAAGAAAAAAGGCCCCCAGGGTTCCCAAAAAAAGAAGGTTGGGGTAGTCCCCCCCCCCCCACCATA
>KZ538003.1:0-23454 GCA_000934665.2 Catajapyx aquilonaris
AAATACAGTTACATTTATACCTCATCCGGTGTCCGTGTTTGATTGAACCCGTGAGCTAGTACGGAGCCAGGGACCCCGCAGGTGGGGGTTCATGACAGTCTCCTGGTTGAATTAACACTTTTGGCCACCCCCTGGTCCGTGATTGAGTTTTCATTGGGAGAGTTTTGCAGGCCCACCCTTGAGCTTATGGTCCCTGGTGCCTGACAGCGGCTCTTTTGGAATGTCGAAACCAATTCGCGGGGAATATTGTTAAGTAGGCTGCAGTGAAATAAAAAGGGGGGCCAAACCACCCCCTCCTCCCCAACCAATCGACCAAAACCCACGCCACTTTGCGCCCTCGACGATATTGCATCGGAACAACTGCAGCTGCGGATTCTTAAAACCGAGAGCCGGTTTTGGAAAATTTTCTCTCCGCAACCCCCGAAATATACGGCGGGGAGAACCCAGGCCAATGCCAAGAAATTTTTGCAATCAGCGGCTTTTTGTCTAGAGCTGCGAGAGTGCTCAACACAATCTCGCGGATGGAACATAGGAGAGAGGAAAAAGTTTGATTACACGCCCGGGAGTAGCACTCACATAATTTCAAATCCCATCTGAAAATGCTAGTTTTTTTTAAATGTGTGGGTGTAAGGTCCCAGGCCCTCTCCTCGCAATATTCAAGGGTGGGGGGGATGGTATTGGTATTTTCTAATAACGTTAATATCCCGCAACTAGATATACTTTGGCGACGCCGGGTATTCATAACCATTATGGAAAGTGGCTCTATTTTATTACAAAAGGAGCTGGGGGGGAATTGGGGGTGGTGGATGCCTATATGAGGTGATCGATAGTCTTTTTTTTATCTGGCCCGTTTTAGCGGAAGATGGGCTTGTTGAACATGTGCTTTGGGGTTTAAACGAAGTAAGATTGTTCCTAATTTTATGTAACTCGGAGCCATTACGTAAGTCGGAGGCTGCCGGATCTACGTACCGGTCTATCTAGACACACAGTTTCCCGTCAAATAGGACATGTTCCTCCTTCCTATGTCAACCTAGGCCACTATAAAATATTTAAAATCGGGGCCTAATTGTGCTGAGGAAGAGTTGGTGTCCGGGCATGGTTTCAGGTGAATGGCAGCAAAGGCGTAGTGTGTGGTGGAAGGGCGTGTTGTAGCGTGGCCCCACGTACGTCGTCGTGCGTGAGAATTAATGTAACGTGACAGTGAACGGATGCGATGTCAGGAGTTGGCAGCAGAAACCAACGGAAGGAAAGGTGTAGCCACGTGCAACTTGGAGTCCTGCCCTGGGCTTGGCGGGTCCCTCTGCTCCTGACGCCTTGTCTCCTGGGCCAAAACATCTTTGCCTTTACTTACTTACTTGAGAGAGTAAGGAGCTCCTTCCAAGACAACGTCCTGCATGATGGGGAGACTAGATGGGAAAACCCACGCGCTAGGCTTCACTCTCGACCTGACGTTAAATGGCTGGGGCTTTTGCGAGGGGCCAACTTTAGAGGGTTGGCAAGGCTTAATTTACCCAGGTCTCCCACCGTGTCTGTCACGAATTAAACCGGGCGGGGACCACCAAGGAGTTTATAATCAAACTTGGAGGTTTCCAAGCTTTCTTTACCGAGAGTTAACGCCTTTCGCAGAGGGGGACTCCCTCTCTCTCTCCTTTGCTTTATGACGCGTGAAATGATGTGTGAAGACGCGGCGTGGCTCGACAGGAAAGATGGGGCATGGCTGACAAATCTGTGGGCTTGTTTTTCGCAAAAGTACAAAGTTATGGCACGATTACAGGGTGGCTTTTGGAGCACCCTGTGCAGTACACTAAGTATACGTCACGGTGGTAATGTGTAGAAGGATGCGATTTCAACGTGACGCAGCGTGATGTCACCTGTCCAAATAAAAAAACGCACGCATTAAAATTACAGTTAAAACGAATAAAATGCTAATTAAAAGAAAAATAGTTACTGTTTAAAATATTATAAAAAGGATAAAACAGTACAGTGAAACCTGCGAAGTTGGGCAATTTATTTTCCTTGGAAACGTCAGCGTCAGTGTCCAACATACAGAGTGTTTCAACTTTTTTGTCCGAACAGTTATCAAAAAATTGCATAGCTGCTACTTTATAAGCAGTGACTTGCAACCAGTGATTTGTCGGAGGAAAGAGGAATAGGGAAAAAGAGGGTTACGCATCCCATTTTTCCAGGCTTGACCCTCAATTTTCAGCGGGCAGCACGTATGCCACTTCAACCTACGATTCGCAGGGAATATTCCCCATTCCTCCGAAAAATCACCGTTTGCAAGTCACTGCCTGCAAAGTAGCAGCTATGTGGAATTTTCCGATAACTGTTCGGACAAAAAAAGTTGAAACACCTTGCATACAGGTTTCACTCCATTGACAATAATATTATACAGTATAGTAAAACAAAGTTTCAGCGGGAATTTCAGCCGTGACGTACTGCTTGCAGGGGGCTTGGCGTGACTGTGCGTGACATGAAAGAGGTTTAAAAAATCCCGCGTGACGTGTTTTATGGGCGACTCCATAATCGCAGTGTCGTTCCGGCTTAATAAGTGGGGGCTAGACAATTATTTTTTTTAAAGGCAACAAGCCCCCCTCTCTTCTGTCACTCGGAGGAAAGACGCACTACTCTTGGCCTGACGCGAAGCTCTATTATCTCCCCCCTAATTTGCATACTGTACGTCTGGCATCCTCTCCTAAATTCCATCTAAGTTTTCCACCTTGAAGCATAAGGCTAAGAAGGTTAGAGTTGTGTCTCTCTCTCGTGGAAGCGGTGGGGGGGAAAGAGTTGGGACGAGAGGAAAATGGGGGGAAGATGGAAACCAAGCAGACCTTTGGACCAGCTCCAAAAGACCGCAGAATGATGATGCTAATGATGATGACACCGACGATGGAGAGTGGGACTTCGAGGTGTCGCTGCATCGTTTTCTAAGGCCCGTATTATACTTTGTTAGGTTGCACTCCTTGCAGTATTAGGTGCCAGAGAAGAATGATGTAAACGGGAGTTGAGATCATGCGGTTGGGCGCTATTTTGTAGCCGGAAATCACGTAGCAGTGATTGCGTCACTGCTTAATAACCGTTTTTGTAAACAGCGATCACTGCAGAGTGTCTAAAGGTTACCCCACACATATTTAAACACTGTTTAAACTATACTTATGCAGTACTGTACATAAGTATGAGAATTGCATGCAAATACTTCGAGCAATATAAATACTACTGATAACCGCTACTGATCACTGCTATTTAGGAATAGCTGCTATTGTTATTAGGCACATATTGCTATTTTCAGCCCCTTCTTCGAAACCGGGCCAGGAGCCTAAAATTCTGCAGGTAAATGCCGAACTGGAACAAATTGAGCGCAGAAAAGGAATCTGAGCCTTGATTAAAACGAAAACTGATACCTTGAGCGGTAGAAGCTCATATCTGACAACAGCTTTCGGGGGGGCTCCCCCCCAACCCAGCCCCTTCTTCTTGCTTTCTTTCCTTTCCTTAGCAAGCAGCCTTACTTCATCAAAACTCTCCACAAGTTGGGTGAGGCCTTAAAACGGGTGGGGGATCAATGCCCCAAAGTCAATTTCTGATCCACATTTACCGTTAATTCCTCCGGAATTTCGCGGGAGATTCTATCTCGGCAAAAAAATTGGACTAGAAACCAACTAGAAATGACTTTGGTAGGATGTAAGTCTGGACAATTAGTTTCTGAGGACACGCACTGAATGGCCAATAATTCGGGGCTTGGGGTTTTGTGTCGCCGAGAAGAGGATTTTCCTGGAAAGGCCTTTTTTTTTTTTTCAAATCCGGATGGTGCGGTGGGGACTGAACAAGCAGTTGCAGGCCGTTGTTGGGTCTCATTTGGTGATTGGTTTGGGAGTTACCCCAACCGCAGTGTCACGGTGCCACCGATAGTGTCGATGGCCATGTATAATGGATTAATGGGGTCAACACGGGTGCTGACAGTGGCCTGCTTGCGGTGCGAGTAGGCGGAGTCCCCTGATTTTCAACCTGCGTCATATCCTCCAGATTACCATATACCGGTGTATGTAGACAGGTATGGAGATGTAATATTTTCTGCCCATTTTCCAGCAGGAAAATTCATCATAGAATTGGTGCAACCCGTACTTCCTTCCTTGCGCAGGTTAGATAAGCCATGGAGAGCAATTAAGTTTTTCGCAAGGTGGCTTGATACTAGAGTCGTCAGGATAGCAAGAGGGTTTTGTTTCAGAAGCAGAATTAATTACCGGAACGAAGGTTTCTTCGTAATTGGGTGATTGGGATGTAGCAATGCGTGAAGTATCTCGAGCGTGAAGGCCCATTAAAAAGGAGACTTGGGAGGAAGGAATCCGCAAGAAACTACATCATTATCAAGTTGTCAAATATTGCATAAAGGTTGCGGTCTGGAGCAATAAAACAGCCGGAGGATACAATTTGGGGACAGTGTTGTATTTTTTTTCTGGGACGTCCAGGAAAAAAGGGGGGACGGTAAAATTACGTGGGAATAGGAGAGGACTTTCCTGCCTAAGTGTCGGGTTTATTTATAACGAGAGAGAGAGAGAGAGAGAGGACACAAAAACGGGACACAATGCAAAGCAAGTGCACTGTAATATCAAATGAGGTGTCTGACAGCATCCACAGCTGGAGGTTTTCCCGAAACCGTGCCCAATGGGAGAAGCCCTCTTTTCCTCTTTACCTACACAAGCACTGTGCAGTATTCTTTATGCCTTTTGTTATTTTATGGGTTGAAAAACACATTGTTCAACGGATTTTACAACAATTTTGCATGCCGAAACGGTTAGAGCACGGCCTTTTTTTTGCTGGTTACAATTCTGGTTGATGTTGATGAAGCTTGCAGTAACAATGGAGATTATAAAAAGTTCGAGCCTAAATATTTGCGCTGAATTTTTTTAACCTGCTTTTCCAGTGTTTATTGACACATCCAGTCTGGCACATTATTCTGTTGCAATATTTACCTTTTCTGGCTCTGAAACAAGTTTGCAGGCAATTTCTTGTTCAGTGCTTTTGCCTGTTGCGTCATTGTTACCACATAATGGAGACTGTGTGTGAACCATCCATCCCCAATGCAAAGAGGTGTCACAGGGGGTCATTTTCACACACCTCTCTCTCTCTCCATAGTTCCATTTCCTTTAGGCGCCGGCGTTAAAGTCATTACGGTCTCACCTTTTTCCAACCTACCCCCGGAACGTGGCTGGCAATTGGATTTCTTTGGCCGGTGCTCCTGCGGCATTGTGATGTAGTGGCACGGATCAGCTGCATTAGATGGCAACCCCCTGCCTCTTAAGTTCGCACGAATTAAGCGTGCGACTTTGCAGTTAATTTGTTCCAGTACGTATGTTGTTTAGCGTGCGAATGACACTTTTTCTTTCTTTTCGCGGGAGGCTCTAATGATAGGCTTACTTTGGGCTTGGGCTCTTTCTCACTAAAAGGGGGCCAGGGGGGGTTGTCTCTGGAGGTGGGGGTGTCTCCGACTGTAGATTTCCGTGTAACGTGAGATGAATGGAGGTTGGGAAGTGCCTTGGTGCCAGAACCGCGAATTCGTCGCCCACTAACTGGCTTTCTCTCGCTCGTTTTCCTGGAGACGGCCGTCGGGGAATAGCAACAGACTGCTAGCTAGCTGCCCTCTTCCATCTTTATTTTTTTTTCGTCTTTGCGATTCTGAGGGGCTTCGCCACCGCGACGTCAACATTGCCCATTACCTGTGCACCACCTCAACTTTTTTATTATTATTTTATTTGGCTTCCTCCTCTTCTTTGTGTCGCCAAACACGGGTTTTGTCGGAGCTTCACGCAATTATACTCCCGCTGACATCTGCGACGACCTTAATGGGACGGTGTTGCTTGCTGCACACCGCATGACCCAAGGTGCAACAAGAGCAGAACCACTGTACGGCCAGGAACATCAAATCAGGCGAACCTACCATCTGAATACTAGCAGCTGCTATTTTTACAGCGACTAAAAATAAGCAGCTTTGCGTTATCACGCTCTTTTTTTCTGTTGCCAAAAAAAACAACAAAAAAACAAAATGGTGACGAGTTGGATGCAGGACAATTTACCGGTTTAGCATGATTTTGATTATTATCGAATTACCATTTGAATATTTTATCGCCCGCCGGATGATTATTTATTTGATCGTTTTGTGTGATTGCGGGATTTGATAACTTGATTCCCAGTGCCAATATTAATGGAGATGACATATCAACTGTGATAAATGTGGAGCTTTATGGAGGAGGGTGGGGGTAGGGGGGTATAGGGGCGAAGATGACATGAATGTCAGCCGATATTACGGACTGGAAAAGTTGGAAAAGCTAATTTCAAATTATATTCATATCCCATTGACATAAACAGGTGAAATCATTGCCAAAAAAGCAGTTTTCAGTTAATTGAATATTTGACACTCGTACATGGTATAGTGAAGACAGATAATTCGGCTTGATGGCTCATTATGAATCTTTAAGACTGAATAGACTTCTGGAGGCGACTCAAAATTGATCATGGTGTGTTTCACTTGTATTACGATGAAATGTTGACCACCATGGGCATCGCCAGCGTGTTTAGTCTTGACACACCCTTCCCAATCAATGGAGAGACTTCCCCTATTTGGGTTGACCAATTAAATGGAGCACCCGGTTAGGTCGGCCACTCAATACAAAGGAAATGAGCTGAAAAGTAGGAAGGCGTGTGCTTTGGAAATGGTTGCTGGAGATGGGGTGGTAAGGTTAGGTAGAGGGAGAGAGAGAAAACGTGCGCGATTCCGCTTCAAGAGCGGCGGGGAGAAGAAGAGGAAAAGCCGAGGCCTTCCTTAATTGTCCTAACCTCCCTAATTTAAACTTCAGGAGGATGGAAGGAAGTGTTTTCTGTCTGGCACAATGGAAAATGAAAGCAATTAAACCTTTAAATCAAGTCAGTTGGTCCGGAGCCTTTGCTTTTGAACCGTTCCAGGGTTTCTTTGTTGATCTTGAATCCGAATTAGATCCCCGCGAGTTAGTGCTGGGGGGAATTGTGTTGGGTTTGTGTCCTCCATATTGTGAAACCGGGTTGGTGGTCTGGATGGAGAGGGGGGGTTGGTTGTCATATGGCGTGGAAATCACGTTTGGATTGTAACCCATTACGATTATGAATACATGGTCACTGTAATCATAGCGTGTTGAATTATTTTCCAGCATCGTTTAGATTAGTTGAAATTCAATTACGCGGGGCCCGGGCATACATTACATTACGCAAGTCAGGATTCACCTGCAACATGCTCAACTAATTCATTTTCCAGCAGGATACGTGTACAGCAAAAACTGCGCGCGGGGCTGGATTTTGCAAGCGTTTTCGGGTTTCATTATTTTTATTGCTCTGCCTGTTTAAAGCTGCCTCAGCTCTCTGAACACACACATACATAAGCAGTAATACGGCGTATGATTTCGGGGGGCGGAAGCATTCAAAAATTGATATACTGCATGTATATACTAGCCCATATGAATTCGGCAGGCAAATGAGCTATACAGTTCACATCACTTCCTGCTGCCATTACCGTGTGTAAAAGGGAATTCAGGTATACAAAAAGCTTGCTTATTAAAAACATTACACAATTTGTACAGTGAAACAACCCGAAACATTTTCAACATTAATTCTGTACGAATCCTTTTAATGAACGTATGATTGTTTTAATAGCCTCATTGTTGGACTCTGTAATTTTTGTTAGTCTATGTAGGACATTTGTCTTGGAACTGTCAGTGACCAACTTCATAGGTTTCACTGCCCTGTAAAATTCATTCCAACTTACGTAACAATTTCGACATATTGGTTATAGTAGACTGTAGTAGACTATACTTACTGTTAGACAAAATTGCAGCTATTCTGCCTGTACTCTACGTATAAATTAATCTATTAAAACAATAATTTGTTGCCGTCGTCTTAACAAAAATTGTCTTGTACAGCACCATAATTATTTATACAGCAAAACGTGCATGGATTATCTACAAAATCGCGAAAAAAAAATCGTGTAGAATGGGCTTACTGGATGCTGATGTTTCGTGCGAGCAAAAATTGTGGAAGTTTTAATCCCTATAATAGTTGGAAGTGGCCAGCCAAGTCGTGCGTTTCCCTGCAATTGTTTGCGCGTGTGATTAATCTAACATTTACCAAGCACAGGTACTGTATAGGAAGGGAAGGTATAGAAAAAAGCGAGCCGTTTAATGGACCATTCTTCTATGCCGGCAACACACAAATGGCTCAAGTGCATTGGGGATTTTTTTTGTTGTTGTTTCTAACTCTTAAAACTCTCTCTCTCTTCGGACTCCAGAGGCCGTGTTCGAATCGTTATCACTGCTGCACGATTCTAATTTATATTGTTCTTTCGCGCTTTATTTTCCGGATAGGTGAACGATCAGAATCTGGTTCACCTCCGACCCGGACGTGTACGCCGGTGATTTCAATTGTTATTGAGGATTAATGTTTTTGGTCATTGGCTATGCATTGCACATGTGTATAAAGGCAGATAAATTGTGACGTAAATTACACCCCCGGACCGACGAGATAAGAAATAATTGCAGGTTGCTTATTTCACTTGTGACAAGTGCAGTTCCAAATTATTAAATCAGGTTTCTACTTTTCCGGAACACAATTACTTTAATTAAAAGAGTGATAATTAATCTCCGAAGTTGTGTTTAACGTAATTATTGCGCGCAATAAATTAGCAAGGTCACGTCACATGCTGGTTCGTGTCAACATTTTTTTTATCCAGATAAAAAAAAGTTCACGGTATACGCAAACCATTCTGGCTTAGCCTAATGATCATGTGCAACTCGTTAAGAATGTTTATTAGAGACCGGTGGTTTGAATCGATGGCCTATTACCTGCTCCAGGTTGTGGCCCCCCCTCATTTCAGAGTTGATGAGGAGCCCTTAAGATTCATTAAGATGTACCAAACCAGTCCTCAAATTAGAAAGTATAATGAAACGAGCCATGTGTGCAAAGACGTTCCTAATTGCTTATTTATGTAGGTTATTAATTATCTAGCAAACACTAAGGAGTGGAGTGGGGATCTATATAAGGGGGAAAATTCTAAACAGCTCAATAAGAAGTGCTTGTAAATATGGATGTCTTGGACATGTGCGGGGTAGACTAATTGAGCAAAAATAGTTCCGCCTTAATAACAAGTTGGTATTTTTTTTTTAGCTTCCCTATATATAAATCTGGTTCTTGGCGGATTTGAGATTTTCGCCAACGAGATTCATTTCCCGGAGCCTTATCCAGCAGGGACCCGAAACTAGTCGGGCCTTATTGGGGAGCCCAGATGAATACGTCCGTTGTGCCCCTCCCACTCATCCTTTTCTGTAAGCAGAACCTGCTTTGGCGCAGTAATTAGCTTTTAGTCAGAATCAAATAGGGAGCCCCCCCCCCCTCCTCTTGCACTGTCACATAATCTTCCCCCTGCTGAAGCTTGATCAATGGTCGCACCACTCGGCCCCAAGGAGTCTGTTTGTGCCTCCTTAATTAGAGACCCCCACCCAACTCCCCCCCTTGCAGAAATAATTATTTTTCCGACCATTATTCCACCCAAAAACTGGGCCTAAATTCTATTTACTGCTTGGAGGGACTTGGCGTAGAGTGTCGGCTAGATGACTTGATAAATTAACTGGATGCTGCGAACACTGCGTTCTTTTTTTGTGTGTTTAGTTTTTTTTTTTGGGGGGGGGGGAAGGGGGGGAGGCCCCTCCGTTACTATCAGCGTCTCCTTTTTCGCACCATCTTTTCAGGGGAGCTAATGTAATTAGAAGGTTGGTGTAATAAAGAAGAGGCGGAGGAGTAATGAATGGTTAGGCATGGTGGTTGGGATGGCGGAAAATATTTGGCCGACGCTTCTTGCAAGGGTAGTGACCTTCTGCCAAGTTATGGCCTGGTATCAACTCAAATTAAGATAACATCTAATATTATAATATACGCACAGAGAAAGCCGTCAACCATATCATTGTGTTTAAATATTTGTACGTAAGTCGGGGCTACGTATGTCGGGGTCATCCTAGCATATCCTGACAGGTTGTAGTCTCGTTATCCACACACGGTCAAACCGGTTATAAATTTTGAAGCAGCCATATTTGGTCAGACTAAAGGCGGCTTATGATAAAAAGAGGGTGGTAATTAGAGTATTAGGCGCCTTTGGGGGGGGGGGGTACACTTTTTTTTTCCTCTGGACTAGTGAGGAGGGGGGAAGTGCGCTTGTAATGGCGCTGTCCTGTAGCTTCCTGTGCGAGTGTGCCGGCGGGACGAAAGCCGAGCCTGCCATCCCATTAACTTGAGTGTCACTCCCCGACATAAATTGCTGGTCCTAATGATGAAACAAGATAACTGCTTCATTTCCTCACTTCCGTACGTTCCGAATCCGTGGGCCTTGTCATAACAGGGGCCTGCCAATTAGGGTCGGGACCAGTTTGGGATTCGCGTTGGAGATAGAGAGGGTACAGGAGGGGGTGTATAGAGAGGGGGGGAGAGGTGCATAATTAGCTGGACTCGAGTACAGGGTGGGGCAGAATGGTGTTCTTTGGTGCTTCACCATTTCCGCCGTGTCCAGTTGATCGTTGGTCCTTTTTCGAGTGGGGGTGTTCGGGAGGGTCATCATTTTGGGGGAAGAGAGGGCAACGAGGGTTGAATTTTGTAAACATTGCCGATTTGAAGTGTTGGAAGAGGAAATTGGGAGTCAAATTAGTGAAGGTATTTATTGGCAGCATCTCGAATTATACTCAAAATTCACTATTTGGCAGGAACAACAACAGTAATGACTCACAATAAAAATAATGTGCTCATAATTTTTCTTCTATAATATGGAATAGTCAACAATGAAGAGGCCAGTTGTGAGCTAAGTGACACACATACAGCGCAATAAAATGCTGGGTAATAAAACATTGAAACAAACAGATCGGAAAACCCAAAGTAATAAAACCTGAGAATAACAAGCTATTTCCAGATTTGTGCGTAGTTTCATGTGAAGCAGCAGTCTGCTGAGCAAATCTATACAGTTCTTACTCATTTTTTAATCAGGAGAGATCGACAAATCTATTAGATATTAGGGTAAGTAAGTATTACATGAATATTAAACCAAAACTAATGATAATACTAAAATAATAAAATCTGCTTATTTTGAAGCAACTACTTTTGTCAGCGTTACCAGTACTAGTTATCAAAAGTTGAATCGCCAATCTACAATTTTCCGATTGGAAATGGCTCAGTGGAACAATTGGCATTGAATGTCATTGTTTGAACACATTTTTGCCTCTCCCCTTTGCAATCTATATTATGGAATGACAATATCCCGGAGAAAATTTGAAGAAATGCATTTCTTCCCCCTTCGGATTTTCCTCCAGTTGCGCGGTTCTAAAATGTTGCGTCGGCCTGTTTGTAGGCTTAGAGAGTAGGCTCTATATAGAGCAATCCCTCCCTCTTCTCTCCTCCTCCCTTTGGCTCCTGCTCTGATTTTCCCCACCACCCCCTTAATTGCATCAATTCTGGTCAGGATCATCGTATTAAATGTTCATCATTGAGGGATGATAGCGGAGCGGGTTCGGCAACTCCCCATAAATCCGGCATTATGGAAGTCGTGATAGAGGCGGTTGTTTATAGCTGGGCTTCCTAATTGAGAAAGGACACTGTCTCTTATCAGTTATCACCCTGTCTGCTTCGTAATGCCTGCCAGTGAGGGAGATGGGAATAGCAGCCCAGGCCTGGCTTCGTTACGCCCCCCCACCACCTCATGTCCTCCTCCTCTTGCATCCAGGGATGTCCATCCTGTGGGCCTCACTTGTTACCAAAATTGTGCAGTTAACCACAAGCATCATTCGTGGTGTTGCTTTGTAACACCCAAGAGTAAGTTAGGTTGAACCTGAAAAGCGAGCATTGATTGGCTGAATGGACATGAGAACTTGAGAAGCGAACGTTGATTGGCTGGATGGATAGGATAAAGGAGCGTTGATTGGTTGACCGGAACGTAAGCTCGATTAGGATAAATTTAATTAAGGAAAACGGCAGAGTGAACAAGGATGGGGGTGATTTATGCATCCTCATGATCTTCAGCAGAGGTTGGCTAGCAGTATGGACAGGAAGTGTGCGTATAAGCCGCATATGTATGTGTATAAATATATTGGGAGGAGGTCTGCTGTGGAGATGACATAATCCGCTTAATGAGGCCGACGCTATGCAGCTCTCCAGCCCATATCATTAGTTGCCTCCCCCCACCCATTCCTTCTTCCACTCCGCGAAATTGTGTGTATTTTTGTTTAGGGAATGGAAGTGGGTCCGACTCCTAGTGGCGGGGAACCCTTCTTTGTCAATTTTGCCAGCCCTCTTACCTAATGAGATGGCCCGATGGAGGTAAATGACCGGTTGGTACCAGGTGAAAGTGTACGAAACGACGTGCAGATTTGGCACCTCGGACTCATTGCAGGTGGGCCCAAGTGCATGAAATTGCATAGTTTGTTGTAATTAATAGGACGGCAGGGATTTCCTCACTTTCCCAAACTTCCCTCCCCCCCTCCCACTTCCCCACCCACTTTATTTCTCCCACCTTCTGAAATGTATGCCTGGCACGAAACCTTTATAATGGTCAGGGATATTTCTGGACGAAGGAGCGAGGCGCAAATAATGAAGCAATTAAAATGGGGCCTAGAGTATGATCCAGCAGGCTCAGTTTCAACTCGTTTACGTATAGAAATGTCCTGAATGCAGTGTTTGAACCTAGTGTTTTTTTTTCTTGAGCATTGGCGCCTCCTGGTGGATACAATTGGGCCGCTTGGAGCGCTGTTGCACGTAAACAACATGGATGTTTTAATAGGGAGGATTTTTTTTTAGGTAGTGAACCACATTGGAAACTTTGGCCTCTCTCTGAAGCGGCGTTAACCACTTGGATAGTACATCACCTTCATTAGTACTCCAGAGTTTCAAGCCCAGAGTTTGGCCGCAGCTCCAACTTGGAACCATGTCTTTTTTCTCTTACAACCTAACCTTCCCCCGCCACATTTTTTTTTTCACTCTCTATCTTCGTCTTCTCCAGTAGTCCTCCCCGGAAAACTGGGGGAATGGGGGGAAGGAGGGGGGCCCGCACAAACCTGCTAGTTCCCGCTCGGCAGGTCCCGGCAATCAACGTTATGTTTGAGCTTGAGCAACTTCGATGACGAACCCGCCCCCGTGATTTCGCGCTATAACGAACAGGTATCGGAACGACTCCTCGGCGCTTTACTGGCTGTGGCCTCTTCTCCTGATTGGTATGCATTAGGACGCCGCCACCAGGAAGGCAAGTCGCTTGCTTGGAAAGGGGGGGGGGGGGAAGGTGGGGAGGGCAAAAACTAAGAGTCTTAAATTCCGAACCTTAGTTGCTAAAAAGTGCACTGTCGACAGTGTCCAAAATATTCACTGCTATAGTAAGGAAACAATGCTAGCACCCGTTTTAAAAAAATCAGAGAACCTCATTATGCGCCCCTGTAAATAATGAATAATGGGTCTATAAAAATGGGTCATTAAGACGGCCCGAGAGCTGCTGACCGCCGCAGTCATAAAAACGTTCTCCGGAAGAAAAAAAAAGTATAGGGGGTGAAAAAAGGGCTGACAAGGCCGACCGGTCCGCTTGAAGTAACGCAGTAGCTATTTACTTACGCCCTCTAATTGCCGTAATTGTTTTCTTTTTTTCACCCTCTCCGCCTGCTCATTTTGTTTGTCTCAACCTCCCCCCTCCTCCCAGTCTCCCCACCTGGCTATTAGGTAGGCGGGTATCACCTGCAGGCGAGATACGCTGGAGCTGTTTTCTTGTGGGGGTCTTTTTTGTGGACTTTGGATATTCCGTTTCCTTGTTGGCAACACAACAGAAGGATTCGCGGTGCTGAATGAGCAATTGGAGGGACCCACTGTCCTCTTTCTTTGGCCGATGAAAGGACTAGGGCCCTTTTTTTCTTGACAAAAAAATGCAGTCAAAGAACGATTTGGAAGGTGCCAAATGGCACGGTTTGAGCTGCCTTTATGTTTTCAGCTGTAATCACATTTTATAAATATCTCAGTTTCATATGTGCCCTACGATGATTCAGAAGTTTCTGTGGTGCCATCTGCTTGAATCTGGCCACAATATATATGTGGTGTGATGATACGATCGAGTTTTAATTAATTAACGGAAATTAATCAACTTAACTATATTAGTTTAATCAATTTGGCGTATTAAACACAGCGGGGGGTGACTCTATTATAAAAGCAGTGTTGGCCAATTTTGGCGAATCTTAATCGATTCTGAGGCACCCTGTACAGCACCAGGGTGATGTATCACGCAGGGCAACCGGATAGCGTAGGATAGGGAAGCCCTGCAGTGTAAAGGAGAGGGATAATCAATCTTGTAGCAGCCACGGATCTCTTTTTACATGTGACCCAGGACAGCTTTTGAGTGCATTCTTCACGTCGAGGGGTAGTGAAGACATCATTGATGCCGAGACATGTGGGGGTGTACAGGGAGGTCAAAGGAGCAAGTCTTGGGGGTTAAAACCCTGGCTCATATAAGGGGGGGTAGTGCAGCAGTGGATATTTCAAGGATCGATCTCTCTAAGCCTTTGGGAGGAAAAGGCGAGATAAATCAGTGTCATTATTGGCGTGCTACCCGTTCACCAATTGTGTCTGTGATGAATAACGGTTATGACAGGTTTTCAGGTTTGAAGCAAGGTTTCCTTGTCAGTGCCCAAAAGTAGGCTTAGAAAAAGAGGGAAGATTTTTTTCCAACCCACTTTTGGGAGAGAGATGGATTTCGAAAATATTTTGAGATGAAAATGACTCAATTTGAGCAAAAATTATTTTTAATCTGAATGTTTTCAAATTAAGTTCAATTAACTGGAAAAATAACTCAAAATCGTCCGACACCATATTTTTGAAAAAAGCTATAGATACCATTCATCATGGTAATAAATAGGAAACTCTGGAAATGTGAAGTCTATACTATAATAGCAATGTTAGACATTTGAGTTAACAGAGAATGCACAATTTTGGAGCATAAAAATCAAAATTGTGCTCTTTGCATCTCAACTCGAGTGAGATAATATGTATTCAAGCATTTCCATCGGCTGCTTCCTCAACAATGCTTTGTGACTGGAGCCTACGGGGGTCCTCGTCTTGTCCTAAATTAACACCCTTGTTGTTATTACCCCCGGAAACAAAGGCTGTGCATTGCCATCCTCCAAGTAACTCTTCGGCGGGTGTGCTCAAAGCAGTGTGAACCTTCCCGTCTCCTTCTCCTTGTTTGTGCAACATGAAGAACAACACCTAAAACTGTTTGCAAAAGCGGGAACCTTCTTAGTGGCTTGCGGAACTCTAAGTTTATCGTAATTAAACTTCCCTGACTGCCTTACCTTGCCTGCCTGCCTAGACATTCCCCCCTCCAAATTTCATGGGATAACTTGCTCTCAACTCGACGTCGCCCTGGCGTATACTTGTGTCGTTTAAACTTGCACATCCTTACACCCGGTTTCACCCGCCGAATTAGCCTGATTCAACTGCGCATCCTTACAGCGCAGTCATCAACTGCGCATCCCTACTGCGCATTCAGTCTTGGAAATAACGCCCGAATTTTTTCAAACATTTGGTGGACACTACTAATATTGTCTGTTTTGTCCTGTTTCCAGGTGGAGGTCGCACCATCACTGCTGCTCCTTCATCCCACGTAAGTAACTCGGAAAAAGGGGACGGAAGATTGCATGTCGGGAAGAAAAGGGAGGGGAAGACAAATTAAGGCAGGTAGAGGTGGGGGTTGGTGGGGGTTGGGATCTCCCCCATTTTAATTTGGCGGGTGCCATGGCTGGAGATAGGCGAGTCTTTGGCGTGCCAGAGGCCTAGTTGGAACTCCCTGACTCCTTTTCCCCCACCCTCCCCTCCAACCCCTACTGCTTATTAGTGCAGGTCTGCTCCACTTGTTAGGCCTGATATAATGCGTGGCATGCCCTTATTGTAGGCTCCAGGGAGGGAGGGATTCATAATCACCCCCAGGCCAAGTTTCCCCATTTTGGCGTCTTGAAAGGGAGTCGGACGACTCCGGTTGCAACCAGGGGGTGAGAAACGTGGTTTGTTCGAGTGTGCACCTCGTGTGTTGCCATGTACGGCGGTAACTGTCGCTGGTTATGATTCATAGCTGTTTCGATAGGCTCATCCTGGAAGTTAGACCACAGGGTAACAATCAAGCAGTGCGGGTTGCCCTGCTCTGTTAGGATAACATGTGTGACTGCTTTTTCGACAACATATGAAGGGGGGAAAAAATGATTGCATGTCAGTAGGTATCGTCGTCATCGTGTCACGTATTATTCGGCGCATGGTGTGACTAATGAAACCCTTCTCGGCGAGTGCCCTCGTCACACTCGGTACAAGAATGAGACGCCCTTTCTTTTTTGTGTGTGGGTATATACTTGAAGGCTTCCCCCTCCCATCAAAGTAGGGCTCCAAAATGGGATGAGGAAGTTTCGTGATTGTTACCACGTGTTTGCGCCCCGGGTTGGGCGGAGGGTTTCTACCGTTTGGGGGTATAGCCTACATTGGGAGTGGAGTGCCCAGCGTGGGAAAATGTAAGGGGGGGAAAAAAAGTTTCTCCTTCGAAGCTTCTTTTCGTGTTTACCCTTATTTCCGGCGCAAGTCTCGCTCTTGATTATCTCATGGTCGTAAAATTGCACTCGAAAATAATTTGAGGAGTTTTTGAAAATATTATTTTTTTACCGTACACGGTGCAAGCCATTTTAGCTCACGATTGGAGTTGAAATTGTCCAAATTTGTGCTGGACCAAAGATTCAGTTCAGTTCAGGTCCTGAAGCAGGATAATAATGTTCATGACCGCATGTAAGCAATTACGTCAATCAGCTGTCACTACTGAAACATTAAATGTTAATAAATGCGTTGCCTTTGCAAATTACAAATAATTAATATTAATCGCTTTGTTTATTGGGTATGGAAGAGTTGGGTGGAGGGGGGGGGGTAGTGACTATCAATAACATTAATTCTCGTCAAAGTGAGTAATTTTAACGCGCATGCATTTTTCAAGGGCGGATAAGCTTCATTATTCATATTTTGATCGGAATAAATTGTAGCACGAATTGGCCCGGACACATGTTGCAACAGTATGGTTTTCGGTCGCCATGTCGGTTATACACGAGACACTAAAAATAAACCGCTGGAAAAATGTGAAACTGTAAAGAAGTTCTGGAAGACGGTTCCCGAGCTTTTCTGTCAAGGAGAAACCTTTTGTAAACCTTGAAGAAATGAAGCTTCTGAAATTCATTCATTCAGCTTGGAGATTCTAGCTGCTCTTCACATTTGCGGTCGGATATGCTGAAGTTTTTTTCTTCTTCTCTTGTCAGAATGCCAGCACAATGTGACCTGATAGGCCTATTTTATTTTCCATCTTGTCAAACCCGGGTTTCACTGCAAACAAACAAAATGTATATTGCATCAGGTCAGCTGCCGCCATGTTATGCTTCAAGTGGGGAATTTTTTCGAACGAGGTAATTATTATCCGGTATCTTGTTCACGGTTATTGCCTTATTCACACTGTTAGGTTGTGAACTATCGAAAGGAAAATGTGATGGTTTGGTGCACATGCCGTAATAGGAGCTTACTTCGGGTCTGTTCTGATGGCAATTTAATTATAACGTGAGGTTATGCAGCTGCACATTACGAGTGATTAGTGCTCGTAGATATTGTGTGCGGTGGATTCATGGGGTCAGAAAAAAAAGAGAGTCTCCCTCTCCCCAATTGTTTGGGTTGCATCAAAAAGAATCATGTTTGTCCAATTACGCTTTATATCTTGAAATGTGAGTTACGTGCACACACTGTTGCCCCTGGAGAGTTATGGAGCAAAAAAAAAAGAATGCGAAGTGACCAGTATAAAACGCATCCCGATGTTGCCACAAGCCCGAATGTTTCGAGACCGATAAGCAGTGATTGTCGAATGGCATCCCGGATTTTCATTTGCACTCTCCCCCCCTACCAGTACTTGTTTTTTTTTTTTTTGTGCACACCGGACAACCACCGCACTCGAAAAACCCTATACCAAATACCCGCAGCAAACTGAGAGGACAGCAGCTCGTTATGAAAAATAATCATATTTGGGGAGTGGGGTGGGGGGGGGGGGGCACAAAAACCCGGCCGTTTTGCATATAATGTCCATTGCAGAAATATTGGATCAAACATGTCATCCGGCATTTTGGAAACCGGGTGTCTCCAGCTCACTTAAGGGCGTGTTTGCTGCCGCAGATCCATTACACTCCGACCGTAAAAAAATAAATAAATAATTTTAATGCAGCTTGGGACAGCCTCGGGATTTCAATTACATTGCGCTTAACGTCCGCATACAGCACGGTCCTTCAGTCGTAAAGCAAACGGAGAAGAAGAAAAAAATGGCGACTGGATAAGATCTAGCCATGTGCTGTAGAGCTATGAAAATGTAGGCAAGTTTGTAATAGCTTAGTAGGATGTACTTATATTTTTATAGATTGATAATTTATTACTGGCATCTGCATGCAGTTTAAATGATGAGCTCATAGTATAAACGGGAAGTTTTTCTGTATGTCTGAGCTACCTAACCCACTTTCTGACTACTGAGAGTGCTGAAACTTGCCACACTGATGGCTTCTCTGACAAGTGAGTGAGAAAAACTGCCCCAAAATTTATAATGTGTCTGGTCTGTGACGATTCTGGCTACTCGTTGAATATACATACATAATGGTAGTGACATCACCGGATTTAAACGTCGTATGTAAATTTAAACATCCTTTCTGAATCTAGATATCGACACCATCCAATATTATTTGGTACATTTCTTGCAGAGATGATCCCGGACTTTAATCCGGAGGCCAACTTGCACTTGATGAGTAGTTGCCCCCAACCGTCTCCCTTGCTTAATCCCTTGGCTTCTTCTTCCAAAGGCAAATGTTGACTATCACCTAATACTTCCTAGGTGAGCGTAATTAAGCTTGGGCTATACTTGCCGGATTATTTCATTTATGGCGAGGCCCCCCCCCCCGTCCTGACAAGCGTGCGTGTCCCTATATGCTTAAGTGTAATACCGGGGAGTTTGCTGTAGTTTGAAACTTCGAGCTCAAGTTGAGGGGGGGGGGGGGGGGAGGATCTCTCACTCCCCCTCCTCTCCCCACTTATATCCCTCCCCGCTCCCTATCCGTTGCCTCCCCGGGCAATATTAATTAATAATTGTTGGCCAATATCGGCTCGATCGTTTTCTCTTGCCTCTGGGGAGAAGCCGGGGCCGAGTTCATTAGTTCATTAAAGGAAATCGGGGAGTGCACGGGGAAGGTGAGGGAGGGGGGGGGGGACCAGGGGGAAAGAGGGGAGGGATATTAACCTGGACGGAAGTCATTAGCAGGCTATCGGATCGAAGGGCTCTAATGACAGAGTTTGGCATGTAGTGAAGTCCAGAAAAATAGGTTTAGAGGGACGGAAAAAAAAGTATGGTGGAATCCGAATGTATAATGTAAAATATGGGGCATGCGCTGTTGGGGGGGTTGGTGGGGGGGGGGGGTCGTTTTTTATTTTTTAAACTGAAATGCTGTTACAGTAATTAATTTGACGCCTGGAGGCAGCACGAGACCTAAGTGGCTGCCAAACAATGTTTTTGTGCAAGCACGCTGGTCTGTTGTGTGGTGAAAGCATTTAGTTAAATGATTGCGGGACATGGACTTGTTCTTTTAGCGGGTCGTTTTTGTCATGGTGGGTACGATATAGTGACAAGTTACAAGCAGTGGACACATAGTAATTGAATTAATACTTTAATATTATTGAGTGAGTCATCCAAATATAGTAATATACTCGTCAGAGTGAAAAGCACTCAAATTAAACACGAAGGTATATTAAAAAATCTTTCGAGAGTACTGTGGGGTTGGCCACTCTTTTTGGTATAGTGTACACATAATTCATGATCACGTTTTTATATAGAAAAGCATTGGGGCCTACACATAATAATTACTACAATAGCAATGTATTACACTACAAAATGTACACTTGCTATACTTTGTGTGACATACAAATGTGAAAAATATTCCAGATTTGGAAGAAACAATGTTATTACGTATATTTACCCAGTACACACCGCTAGATTTTATTAGCGCCTTATTTAAAATAACAATGTACAGTACACGACGAATGTCATTTTAGCCATAAGTCACATATGAAACAGGAGCTTGGGGGGCATATAGAGCAAAAAATATATATATTTAGCTGAGCAGCCCCCAGCGGAAGTGGTAGGATATTATTTATTTGTTTGCCTCCAGGGATACTCTGCATAGCTTCAAAACGACCAAGTAAAATGCAACACACTCCCAGCGAAAGCATACATGGTAAACGTCATGAACTGCAGTTGTTGCGGTTTCCTGCGAGGAAATGCAAAAAGGACCTCCGCATTATTTTAAGAAAATGCAGTCTGTATAATTTACTCGAGCAACATGTTTTTTCCAACCGGCCTTGGACTTTTGTTGACTCGCTGACCTATAGGTGTCCGTCCTGCTGACCACTGGCTATATGTTACATTTCACACGAACTAGAGAGATGAAGGCCGTTCTATTTATTTATTCTCTAGCTATTTGCCAGGTTAGAAGCGTGAGCAAAAAAATATTGGCCAGCATCAGCCCGTGGTGTGGTCATCACCGGTGGAAATAAAATCAAAATGCTAACGTGCTGTGTGACGGGTATAATGTGCTGCAGTGGCAGTGTGGTTTGGGTCAACACTGCACATAGCTGCCCTCCTCTATTTAGGCATTATGGGTCGGACCATGCAAATATAATTGGATAATTGATCGCATTAAGTAATGCGCAGTACAAGATTACAAAAGTGGAATGTCGATCAGCGGTTTGGTCGTAAATTAATAGCGGGCTGTAAACAGTCATCTGTCATCATTTTGGTCCGATTTTTTGGGGGGTGGGTGGGTGGGGTGGTCGGTTGGTGGGGGACACATCAGCATGGCAACCGCGCGTAACTGCATCACTTTTATGCTAATAGACGAAGAAGCATCAATAGGGCGAGTCAAAAACGCGTGTGCATTGCAGANACCACACCCTCTACCCCCCCCCCCCTCCACACCATGCAGTGAAAGCAGATTATGGAAATTGGCCAACGAGTTTTGAATTAGCCTAATTGCGTGATATGCACAAGACTAATCCATAATTACAAAGTCGCTTTCAACAAAGAAACTTGTACAATGTGTAATATTTGATTGTCATGATGCCCGTTTACACTGCGGCTGGCAAATATTGACCGTAAACATTGTCTGTAAATTGCTTGTAAATATTGCCCCTCCATCTGCGGCCCACCTGCATTGGTGGAAGCCAAATTTTGTTGTAGGGTGGTTGGGGGGGTGGAATAGTCCAATGGCTGCTTGAGCATTCATGTGTTGGGCCATCCTATTACCGGAGCTAAGCAGCCGTCATCTGCAATTCCCTGCAGATGCGCTCCTTTTTTTTTTTCTTCTCCATGATGCTGGCTGCTTCAAAACCGGGGGACGAGATTGGCGCCCAAAAACGTTTGAGAAATCGTCGAACAAGACATTTATATTGAGGGATTTCCTTTTAGCGTGTATGAGACCTGGCTGGAGGAGCTGAAGGGGTGGGAGGTAAGAGGGAGAGGGGGGGAGGGGGCAACATGTTCCCAGATGCCTTTGACAAATGACATCGTTTCTCACCGCTGGCTGTGGGGCGAAGTGTCGCTGGATTTCTCATATTCCGTCCTTGCAAACTTTCATTACTGGGCCGACAATAGGGCGGAAAAGAAGAGATTAAGGAGACGGGCTTAATGGCGGGTTCCCCAATCCAATTCCATCAGGAGAAATTCCTCAAAATAAATGGGGAAGGACCAACCGCTGACTACGCTCAACGTAACGCGACGCAACGAACGCACCATAGCAACAGCGAGCTACTTAACGCGACCAAGACGGTTAATTATTTGATTAGTACAGCGGCAACCTTGAGGCAGTTTTTGCCAGTAATGTCATGACGATAATGTGATAAAGTGACGGTTTGCTTATTAGCCCAGGTTATTTAGCGAGAGGAGGATGAGAGAGAAAAGAGGGTCTTTGTCGGAGCAAAGGCAGCGAAGAAAGTAATTCAATTTCTTTTACTTTTGGTATACCAGAGGAGCAAGGGGGGTTGATGCTGGCGGCTTGGGAGTTTGATCATTACTCTTGGTTGCGGGCAACTTACTTACCCTACATTAAGAGTATGTGTAAACATGTGTCCTTTTTGCTGAGAGCCGCCTGATTAAGTGTGTGTCGTCTTCAGCAACTTTTTCAAAGCGTTGTTGTTGCAGGAAGCTGCCACCTGGCTTTCACAAAGGTCATGACTTGGGTCGTGTACTGAGGGAGTCACACACTTTCCAGATGAATAATTGCTGCCGCTAATTGAGTCGCACCGCTCTTGAGGACAAGGAGTCGTCACGGTTTGCTGTGCTGACTGGGTGAAAAGTCACGCATGGCAGTGTTAGGCATGAGCAATGGCCAATTATTTTTTTCCCCGAAAATTCGATGAGTGGCAAAAAGAAAGTTTCCTTCCTTCAAGATCGATTTGGTAGGTGTATCCTATCATCAAGTATAGAAGGATGAAATTGGGGTGGGTTCTCTTTAGGTGTAGGAAACCGTTTGGGCAGAGAAATCGCGTTTCCTTCGAGACCACAAACACAAAAAGGTTCATTTAGCTTCCATTTCCTATCTGCCAGAGCCTGGGTGGCCTGTGAAGCCCAGCAGCCTGCCTCCCCCCCAAAAAGTCCCATTTTTTTTGGAAAGCAAGGACCGGCGCCTTCCCTCCCTCCCCCCCTTAAAAAAACGGATCATTACAAGAAGGGGGGGGGGAGGAGGAAATTAAAGATCCAAAAGATGCTGCATGTTCCTCCTGCGGGGGCCTTATTAATGCCCTTTGTTTAGTAAGATATGACGAAGGAGCAACGTTGGGGGGAGGGAATTCCCCCCACCCCCGCCCCCCACCTCTACTTTCATTACCCGCGCTTAATTTCGAATTGGGTTGGGTGTGGTGGGGAGAGGAAGCGGGGGAAGGGGGTAGGCCCAATCGAATGAAGAGGGGAGGCTTTATTATGAGGCTCGGATATTAGGCCACCGTAATTACTAGAATATGGAATGACCTGGATGGGGAAAAAGGGCGAGGAAAAAAAATAATGTTGGGCGCCGCCATTTTTGGTCCTCAGTGGTCGCCATTTTTGGTCCTCAGTTGTAGTCGAGTAATCTGGCAGTATTTCCTGGCTACACCTGACAGGACGAGGTCAGGTTCATATTAGGAGGGTGGCCCCTTTTGCGGAGGGCGAGGTAAAAAGGCAGTAATGTGAACGGGGCCTAATGGAGTGGAGCACTACGGAAGACCTCTCCGAAAAGTTGGGGGGTGGTGGCAGAAGAACAATGCGAGAGGCAGGCTTGGAAAGAGGAGGAGGAGGAGGAGGGGGGGGGG
>KZ538003.1:23547-77732 GCA_000934665.2 Catajapyx aquilonaris
CACGCTCTAATACCCGGTCATTAAAGACACCCCCGTCTAGTTTTTTTTTTTGGGGGGGTGGGGGTACTCGTTACACCGTGCTTCCTTCTTACACTGGAATAAATAGCGTAACGAGAAACACCTGTGCACCTGCTGGTGATGAATCGACCCCGACTGTTAGTTCCAGGTGTCGGTTAGGGGGGGGGGGGCGGGGGTGGGGCGGCGCCCCCTGCAAGTGACCTGGCAACGTTTTCCATTAAGACGTGGCAATCAACGGGGGCCGGCCCTTTTGCACCCAGCATGGCTTTATCAGCTAATTCTGGACCATTAGCGACGGGGCCCACTCCGGACCCTTTTTACCCCCGCCCTTTTCTCCAAGCTGCCTTCCACTTCCACTTCTCAAACCCTCCCCACCACCACCACCACCACCACCCTCTCAGCCCCTACCAGGCACTTGCCAACTTTTTCGAGATGGAGCCACGTCTGTGGGCTGCCAATTTCATGTAACACTAAGTGAGGGTCGATTTATTGCATGCGAATAATTGTATGTGGATGTCACGCTCCGTCACATCAGTAGTGTGTGACGAATAGTTAAAATGTGCAAAATATTAATTATGCAATTATTTCGTACAATTTGGTCTAATTGTTTAAAATAATATTGAAATAATGGTTCATACGATGGGTATTGTTGCGAGTAAGTAGATGGGAGCAAAAATGGTACAGTTTGCCAGCTTGCCACTCTAGAGGATTGCGGGGGGTCGGGAGTAGTAAGGGGGTGGAGTAAGAGGAAGGAGGAGGAGGAAAAAGACTGGAGTGGTGGCCACTTTGGATGGAGAAGGTTTTAGGCTGCTTCGATGCACTCAGCCCCTTCCATCAGCCGCCAAGCCAAGAAGCCTAGAGAAATTCGGGATCAAAACAATTCTTGTCGCTGTTAGTTTTCTCAGCACTGCAGAACTCCCCTCCCGAGGATGATCGCTGCTCCTAATTTGACGAAATCAAATGCAATCGACATCTCTTTGCAAATCATTACGCTGAGTTATGTGGAACGAGTGAGGCTGCTTGAAAGAGCGGAGACAATTACGTTTTAGTTAACAGTTATCACTGGAAAATAATTTTTTAAAAGTGATAACTGTTACTTAGACGTTATTTTTCCGCTCTATCAATTTTTGAGCTCTGTACGTATATTAATAGTCAAAGAAATCAGGGGGCAATAACAGTGACGCATTTTTGGATCGCTGCTAGTGGATGCTGAGCAGTTACAATAAAATCGCTGCTATTATATGTTTGGCGCTCTGTATTTTCTTCTTAGAGCTTCGAGGAATGATTTTTTTGTCAAACTGTAAGGGAGTAAATCAGCGTGTCCAAGCAATGGGTGCCATTTGGGGAGCCAGAGAGGGTGCAAAATAAAAAAGAAGAGCTCAGAGCACGTCTGTGGGCTTGTGGAGATTTGAGTTGGGTGGTTTTTGGGGGAGGAGGGTGGTGGGGAGAGGCGCCATTTACGGACAGATGCTTCCTCCCCCTCCCCCCTTCCCCTCCCCCATCCCCCACCCTCCAATTAGACTCATGTAAACTGCGGACTGGCAAGAGGAAGACCTCTTTTCATCTGTCAGGTGGATTACGCGGTGGGAAATTGAGGGGATAATGTGATTCCATTCCTGTAGTTGCCAGGGTTACGCCAGAAAACCCCCCCTCAATTTGCCTCATTTCGCACGGACTTGGACATTTCTGGAAGCCCGTCATGGAATTTGGGTGTGGTTAGGACCCCAGCTACAGGGTGATCTCGTCCTTCCGGAGCTAATAGTGTGTCGAAAATCGCCTGATTTAGCAGCAATTTTAGCAAATAGCGTACTGCTACTCTAAAATAACCGCTACTTGAGAATAGCTGCTCATAATCGCTGCTATTTTCAGCTAACGTCCCAGAGTAGCTGCTAATTTCAGATAACGGCCCGGAATAGCTGCTACTTTGAAATAACTGCTATTTGTCCCACACTTCCATCCCAGACCCAGTCCATTTATCTCCCAATCCGACCATTTGAACCGTGTGTTTTCGGTTGACTTGCAAAGGGAAAGGGGGTGTTAGGACCCCCCAGCCAGTGGTGGACCCGCAGTCCGGGGAACCCCTCCTGGCCAGCATCCGGAGCCACTTGACCGCCTCCCTTCCCGCATGCCTCCCTGGTCCCTGGTTTTCTCTCAGAGCAGCAGCTTGCTTTTCCCTTTCCCCGCAGACCCCACGGCATGTGTGCCGGAATTAAAATCCCTCTAATGTTACACTTAACGAAGCGTGAAAGCATACTTCCAATCCGTGAGCCCCGCTCAAAGCGAAAACCCTTCGCTAATGAACGAGGGGGGGGGGGGGTCTACANNNGGGGGGGGGGACTCAATTATTGTCAGAAAAATACCGGAGCCAGGGAAGTGAACCGTCGAGTCTGCGGCATACTGGATGTCACAGTCACAGGGGCTTGTCCTGGGGCGAGTAGGGTAGGTGGTGACCTGTCAGAATTTTAAGGTGTCAAGTGGCTTAAGCAGTCTGCGAAATACGTCGCGAAAAAACGGATCAGATGTAGAAAAAATCGCTGCTATTTGAATAGCAGTGCAAAATCGCTGTTTAGATGGAGCTGTACAAAATCGCTGCTACTTGCATTGGGTGTGCATAATAGCTGCTCCACATGTTGGACACTGATAGTTCCATTTAAAAATATTCAATATAGGGAGGTGTCGAACATTGTCCAACCTAATTAGGGTGTCCAACTTCACAGGTTTTGCTGCACTTGCCTGTTGAGCATGGATGGAGCTGTGCAAAAATACCGCCGGGTATCTGGGTTTCGCAGCGTGTCTGGTCTACCCAGATACTGTCTCTTATTCCTCTCTTGCTTTCCAAGCAAGGCAACTCCGCAGCCTGGCGACGTCTTCGTTATTTCTTCCACTCCCCTCATTAAATCCTTCCCCGGTTGGTCTTCTTGTTAGTGTCCCAGCTAATTGCATAGCATGTTTGCTGCCAGTTAGTTATATCAGCCAATTAAGTCCTCAATGAAAATTTCAGCTGTATCGAGAGGCCTGATTCCGCTGATTAGGTCGGGAATGAAAAATGGAAGAGGGATAATGAGGCAGAGTGCAGTGGGAGGTGGGGAGGTAGGAAAACGGGGAGGGTTGGGCTGCTGTCTTTCGGGTTATCCCCCCCTCTTCTCCTTCCCCCTCCCACCCTACCCTGCCAGTTCTATACGCCTAGTTAAGTAGAACTGGGATAATAGGCAGGGCCTCTCTGGGAACAAGCTCCAGGGTTTAGTCGCCGAGGTTCAAATGAGCCTCGTAACGAAGAGGAATTTGAAAGTGGCTTCTGGCGCGATAAATAAGTAAAAGGAAGGAAAATTCATTCACTAATTACATCCGTTTGCTAATGTACCAGGTGGTGAATAATTCATGGGGCGAGACCCGACCTGTCATAGGAGTTGGCGAAAAACCAAGGGCAGGCGCAAAAGGCCAATGCAACCCCACGGCACTTACACGCTTGGCGAGGCCCCTACCACGACTGCCAACCCCCCCTTTGCTTGCACCACAGAAAAACTAGCCGAAAAATACTCCAGGGGAAAAATGTCCGGCCTAATTTTTAACTCATATGTATATTTTAAATGTGTACGTTCCCAGTAGTGCGCGTAATTTTTTTTTCGGTTAATGACTGCACAAGTTTTGCGACAGTTTGACTCTTGAATAAGGCAGAAAATTCAACAAGTTGATACTGTGCAATTTTTGCACGTTGGCCCAAGAAAAGACGCTCCAATGAAATAAATTGTCTGCTCGTTCCTTTAGAGTTGTGAAGGAAGGGACCACACTGATAAGCAACATTCCACCTCCTGGTTTTTCTTTTATCGCCTGTTTCCTCCCCGCCAAATAAAAAAAAAAGCAGGCGAGAAACCAAAAAGAAGAAAAAAAAAGAAGGTTGGTCCCCACCTCTTCCTTGTTTATAAGCCACCCTCTTCTATTCTCCATCTGTTCGTAGCCTGCGAAGGGAGGCCTTTCATGCAGGTCATAAACGGGTTTTAATTTCACCATAGTACACGCTTAGAAGTGCAATGTGATGGTCCCTAATCAGTACCTGTGAAGGGATGTGTGCTTATCTGCGAGACACGGGCCGGGAAATTACCCCCGCGACTACAAAACCTGAAGAAAATTGATATGCGTTGCACTACACCGGAGGGGAATATAAAACCAGGAATAAGAAAAGGACTTTGCTACTCTAAGATGCGGCTGCCAAGGAAGAGAAAAAGAAGTTTGCAATTTTGAGAGAGAGGGGGGGGGGGTTATTAAGGTGCTTTTCTGCACGCATCCTGCCCGTTGAGGCTCATACATGTACAGGGTGCAGTAAGTTCAATTGAATTTTTAAACAGGTCCCTCCAAGGAATCATTGGACTGGTGCAAAAATCGCACGCGATGTGTCCTTTCAGCCGGCACTTCAAAACCGGGTGTGATTACACGCCCAATTCACACTGTGCTGACAATAACCCTAGAATTATCCCGCGCCTATCATTCCGGAATCGGTTGCCACCTTTGAAGAACACCGAACACGTAGCCATACAGTGAGGGTCTATAAACCAGGGCTTCTCCGAGGACTTCTTATCGGTTCTGTCGTGACTTGCAACTGGGGTTTTTATTGTGGCAGTAGGAATCAGAAGTCGCATATATGAGGCCAGATTGTTTTATTGAACAAATCTGTCGTGATGACTTACCATATATTGCCCATAAAATAATATACAAAGAAAATGTACCAAAATCTTACTTGAAAACTTCATTTAAAAAGTACGGTATCATATGTTTAAATTCCCGCCTCTGCGCAGAACGTGGCTCGGAGGCCCGTTCTGAGCAGAACCTCCTTCGCCATTTGTCTAAATCCGCGCGTTATTTTCCCTGGGCCCAAAATTGGGATGCAGCTGTTGGCAAAATTATTGCCTGCAAACTTTCTCCCTGGCGAAAATGCGAGGGGGGGCCAAGCGAGCTATCTCTTGTCTGCAGTCTTCGGCCACAAATGAGCGGAACTGTTGCCTCTGCAGTTATGGTGCTATGGTTGCGGGTGGTGGTTACCAACTCTGGGGAGGGGTCGCCCAGGAGAAGAAGAACAAGAAGAAGAAGAGAAGGAACGGTGCAGCAGGGGGGAAAAGCTGGGGTTCCGCTGCGAAATTAGTTCCGTCGGAAAGTCATCTGCCTGACTCCGGATGAGAAGAGAGAGTAGAGAGGGGGAGAGTCTCCGGATTCTTGCTCAACTTTCACTAACAAGGTGGACAGGAGAAGTGGTGGATGAGGGGGAAGTAAGTGGGGAGACTTGGCTGCCTCCTGTCTCTGGGACGGATGGTGGATGAAGGACCGGACCTGCTCATTACGAATCTCAGAAATTGCGCAAGGTGTGACTGACATGGAGTATATTGTTACATGAAGAAAAACATTGTTTGGTGCGGTGGTGTCCAAAAGTACACCAGCTCGAATAGCTAGCTGTGTACCGGGATATAGTTACGAGTAGAGTGCTTTCGTGGGATGTACTCCTTATACATCTTGCGGCTTGCATGAAAGTTGACCTCCCTCTGAATGGATCCGAGGGCAAAGAGCCCACTCAGGTGCGGCCCTCTCGTCTCAGTTGTAATCAGATGGGAAATTATAAGCACATTCTTGGCCTGATGGTCTAGTAATTGCGTTACACTTTATAGTTCGCGATAATCAGCTGCAAGGTAAACAGGTAGTAGACACTCTAGTGCATTAAACCAAAGTTGGCTAAATCCTGCTTGTTCTTGAGGCAGCCTAGGCTTTTGAGAGGTGAGCCTGTTACAAAGTGGCCTTGTATAGACCTAGTGGGGGTAGGTAGAGGCTTTATACCTCCGGTAAGCTCCAACCTCTAGCAAGGTCTGGATGGTGATGCTGCATCTTGCTCGTCCCTGCAGGCCCCATACGCTTGATTTCATTTGGGTGAGCCCCAGGCCCCTCTCTCTCTCTCTACTTCTCTCTCCGTGCTCTTTATTTTATGAGGCTCCTCATAAAGTGGTCCCCCCGATGATTGCGGTACTTACCGGCGATGGATTAAGCAAGAGTAAAAGCTTGCTGTAATCTGCAGTAATTGAGAGGAATTGCAGAAATTGCTTGTATCTGTAAACCCAAGACTTCCATTAGCCTCCATTAATGGATTGAGTAGCTGAGCGCTCCCGCGTAAGTTATGAAGTGGGCTGCGCTGGTGTGGTCGCTACTGAGCCATAATGGAGGGGGGGAAATGGGGGAAGGAGGAGGGAGGGAGGAAGGGAGGAAGAAAACCACAGGAGAATCTTGCGCGCTCTGCAGATGCTGCTTTCTTTTTATTAAAGGCTATCGGATTGTAAACATGACTCGTGGGATGTTACACATTATTGACAAAAATGTGGAAATCTCTACATATATAAAGCAGAAAGTTTGTTGGTATGTATGTCACGGCTACCTAACCCACTTTCAGACTGCTATAAGTGCTGAAATTTGACACACAGATGCATTACATGCCGCTGATTGAGGGAAACGTTCCAAAACTGCACTTTTCGAGTATTAATATCCAAAATATGTTTTTTTTTGTTGTGGTACAGTTGACGCTCCGGCGGGTGCTTAACTTATGATTTTTTGAGGCAGAACATGGTTCTGAATGTGCAAACAATGGGAGCATGGGAACGTGCAAGTGCAGAGCCACACATTTTTGAGTGAGTTTTGCAAAGAAACACGAGTCAAACAGACAGCACTGGGGCGAGTGTAATGCAAAACACACACACATAAACAAGCCGTCCCCCCACCTGTTGGTCCCGGTCAGGGAGTGCATGGAAGTGTAGGTGCCTTTGGGCTCCATGAAAGTGCAGCTGCAATAGCATCCTCCCTCACCACCTCTGCCATTCACCACGTTAGCCTTTTGTGGCCAGGTTTACCTGCGTCCGCTAACTGCTGAGGTTCATACTTCACGCCCTTCCCGCTGGGGAGGGTTTCATTTACTCGCCATTTCAAAGGCTAGCTATAGCTGGGGCTGCCTGTGCTCGCAGAAACACCGCGATTTGATGCCGACTCTGAGGCTGGGAAATTTGCCAGGTGCGGGTGCTACTTTTTAAGTTCGCTGTGGGATGCTGCATTAGGTAAATGAAACATAGAGTTACGTTGGAGGGACGCCTGGTGTTAATCATGGTGGCTTCTAAGTTTCAATATTTGAGTAGGTCGTTATCAAAACCAAACGGCTATCTCATGGTGTTAAAAGTGCGACTCAACGCTAAATTACGATCTCCAGTATATGGAAACAGTTTCACAATTTTTTTGGGGGAAATGTCGTATTGGCTCTGAAAATACTTTCGTTTTTTTTTGGAGTGTTCGACCTAAGCTACTAATTTACATATAATTCAAGTTTCCTTGCACAGGAGATTGAAGAAAAAGTACAAGAAAATTGATGGTGGTGTACCACCCCCCCCCCCCTCCAAAGGCCTATCACGGGGTAAAATAAAGAATAAATAAATAAAATAAATAAAAATATAAAATTCAAGAAACATACACTGTGCAGTAGTGGCACATCAAAATCAATCCTGGAAGAGATCCCTTTTTGAGGGAATTTTGAGGCTACACAGCAGGACTCAATAAATCACGTTAATGGAGACTCGCACTAAACACCTCAAGTGCAAAATGACAATAGACGTTTTCAGCAACGTTTTTTTTTGCAAGCATGCTGTATTGTCACGCATCACATACTATTGTTGGAAGCCCCGGCCCGTAATAAGCGAGGGGAGGGCTTTATGCAATGCGGCACATTATAAGCCCGGGAGCCAGAAATAGAGTCGTTTGTTGGAATTGTTTCGCACGGAAAAGTCATCATCGACGCACGTTAAGCTTATGAAACGGCCGTAAATGCAACGGATTCCGGTACCTCTTTTAGCTAAAAAATTTTCCCCCAATGTTGGGAACGGGGGGCTCCGGTGTTATTCAAGAGCTGTTATAGGCTCCGAGTTATGGGGCGTTGGCCGGCTTCTGATGGAT
Source organism: Catajapyx aquilonaris (assembly GCA_000934665.2). Classification (NCBI taxonomy): domain Eukaryota; kingdom Metazoa; phylum Arthropoda; class Diplura; order Dicellurata; family Japygidae; genus Catajapyx; species Catajapyx aquilonaris. Next base: position 31,528 of record KZ538003.1, read on the forward strand.
TACAAATTGCCCTCCGGTACTTGCACCATTCCTTTTTACTATAGACTGGAGTGCATGGCAATAGCCCTGAAAAGGCCGGGTCATTCCGCACAAACGATGCGCGTCCGCTTTTTTTTTTAGAATATTATTTTTTTTTCAAGCCCTTCCAATAGCCCCCTGTGCATGTGAATGGTTGAGGGCGCCTCGCATTGACCGCAACACACGTTATGGGAGGGTCATTCCACTTTACCTGCCTCACTTGTTTTACCATTATGCGCTGGTGGTACTACAGCATGCCTGGGCGCGAATTACATTTTCATACACCCCCACCCCCCTACACCCCCATGTCCAACCCGGAATTTTTTTAACGCTTCGAACGCTAACCACCTGCTAACGGGGGATAAAGACGTGATTTTTAACCGGTTATATTTTTTCCGTTCCAGGGGAAACTGGTAGAAGCAGAGATATCCAACCCATTTTTTATCCAGAGGTAAGTCGACCCACTTTTTCGGTTCGATTCATTATTCAAACACTTGCTTAATGAAATTGTCCAACTGGTTCATTGTCCTCTCGAGTCTGATAGGCCTTAGATAATTTATCGCCTAGAGGTAAAAATGGGGGCCTGGCAATAATATCAGCCTGTCAATTGCAAGTCCTGATATGATAACATTATTTGAGAGATTCGTGCCTCAGGTTTGGACTTATAAATTTCAGATTTGTCTAACCTTGCTACCGTTCGCAGGGATCTTGTTGTACAGGGCGAGTCAGAACTGCCGATCATTATGTCTTTTTATTTCTGCAAGTACCTGACCAATCTCCAGAATTTTTTAAATAATGGTCTTGTGAGGGCTTGTCTGAGGGTATTGAGAACCTCTTCGTTATTCGCTGACTACCTCATAATAGGGAAATATGTCGTGACGATGATGATGATTAAATAAAAATAATAAAAATGACAAATCAACAGACTGTAATGTCATTAATAAAATAAAATATTAGTTATGAAACTAACAAATTAATTTCTTATCGCTGTCTTGACTCTCTTGACCTGATGTTCTGACTCACCCTGCGCAGAGGCGGGAACCTGTTTGAGAAACACGTCCATTGTGCTGAGCATGTAGTTTTCCAAATGAGACGACTCTTAAATGACCCGTCCGGGTCTTGTCACCACGGGCAGAAAACTGGTCCGACAGCGTTTTCTACCCTGGCGATAATTCGGGTGGCCCCCACCGCACCGATGCTAAATCACTCCGCCTATGGCCCCTCCCCCGGTATTAAGTGTACAAAACGCAGGCGAGATGTTAATCAGGGGGCTTGCAAGCTTTATCGGCGGACGTTATTATAATAATTATAATTGGGTGGCGGGGGGGGCTACGTGAGCTTTGGGGACACCGCAGTATCGCGGCGCCACAGGAGCCTAATTGCCTCCTCCGTGATTGAACTGTCATCTGCGAGAGTTGCTGCTGCAGCCCTCCGATAACTATCTGCCTGGGATAGTAACGGGATGCAAGGGGGGGATAGGGTTTCACACTCACACCCTGCTTGATCATTTTCTGCACTAATCAGACGGAGGTGACAAATTAGCTGATTGTACTAATCCGTTTGCAGAGAGATGGTAAGGCGTTGTTTGTAAAGTCTTACGGAAGTATTAGTATCCAGAGTCTATACGACTAATTGCTTATATATTTCTGACGCATACGAATGACGCATCGTCGGACTGACCGCGATGTGACAAGCATTAGCATACCGTGTCAGGCCTGTTTTAATTTTGACCTTGCTGCCAAGCGGGAAATGCGGACAAACGAGTCTGTCACCGATACAGTGCGTTCTGGTAGTCAATTTTTTTGTTCAGATATGGAATGGGCGACATGTTCCCAAGTAGGCCACTATATAGCGGTTGATTTATCATTATGAGTTCTGGATAATTATCCGGCCCTAAATCAGCGGCATGTAATTTTAACATGTCACCAAGGCAGGATTTACTGTCATTTGCATACAGATTTTGTTTCCAATTTGTGGGAACGTGTGTGTACGGGGTATTTTAATGGTATTGAAAGTAGCTGCTCTTGAAATGCTAGATTATGGCCAGAGCAGCACTCTCGTTATATTTAGAAGCTTTAGAAACTAGATGAGACCCTTAGTTTAGAGTCAAGCCCAGTGCACTTGCGATATGGGCACGTGACCGACGCGTGACCTCAAAAAAAAAAATTAAATCGTCTGGCATGCCGGAAGACTCATTAGAATTTAACATGTGGCGGGGGAGTTGTTCGACTCATTGGCGCCAGTACCTGATCCTGAGATAAGGGCTTTTATTGCGAAGTACATAGAGAACTGCTGCGAGTGCGTGAGTGCGTGAACTGACTTCTGCTGACATCGCAAGCGAAAAGGGACATTCACCTCTGTAAGTTAGCATTTGATAATTAGCCTACATTCTTAGCTTAAGAATGACCAGAAATATTTATTCCTTCGATCATGAGACAAAACTGGATTAACTTGCACTGAACACCATTTTCCGATAAATATATTCATTCGTCATAAATTAAATTATGATCATAATAAACTAATAATTAGAATAATTGCATCAAATTTGGTTACATTTAATCCATAACAACTCTCGGACATTTATAGCTTATTTGCAATCATTGTGTAAAAATCAACGCCCCTTTAGTCACTTGCAAGTGCTTATTTAGCCAACCGGATTGCGTCTGTCATTGCCCCGTTTACGACTAAACACTGACATTCAGAGCAGTAATCTGTCGCAACAGAATTACAAATGGAGTGGTCGCAAAAAAAATTGTAACAAATGATTTTCAACATGGCAAGGTGAGTCTCGACGAGTGTTGGGGAAGCCGCAGTCGTTGGTCGCAATCAAAGAGCGGCATTAAAGCCATTTACTGCGGCATCGGCATGTCGCAATACGAGTCCAACGAGTGTTGCAATCGTTTTTCCCCCCTCTAGTATTTATTATCTCTAATGGAGGAGGGGGGTCTAGGCCACATTATGAAAGTTGAGTGTGGCCCACGAGTCTGAGAAGAAAAATTGCGAAAAGTTGTTTGGGACACTTGGGAAATGGGGAGGATTCTCTAGCAATTTCATCTTGTGTGTTTGGGAGAAGGCTTCTCCTGCAAGTCCAAAGAAATAGAAAAGGACTGTTACTGTATACGTTATATGGAGGGGGCGATATTGCGCAAAAGATAGGGGGGAGGCCAGGAGTCGCAAGGAAATATTTGCCAGCGCCATGCAAAAGCCAATATGCGAGTAATGAAAGCAACTGGCCAGTTGCTGAGGGGGTGCGCCCAGTTTAATATCCTAACCAGGGTTATAATACTGTGTGTATGGATACCTCCAAGGCTTTTTTGCTGACGTCACAACCAAACATTACAGCTCTGAAAAAAAAATTGGCGTCCCAATATTAAAACTTGTTACTATATTCCCTGACTTTGATGGCTGCTGGCCTTAAACTGAGGAGGCCGGTTCCTCCGGACTATAACAAATGCTGGGGCTTGGCTTTATCTACAGAAAAAAAGAAGTTTTGCTCCGGATCTCAGGGCCCGGAAGAAGTGGAAGACGAAACGGTAATCCCTGTATCCCTCTTTAGGGAAAGACGGATTCTCTAACGTGATTGGAATGATGCTGCCCCTCGCTCCGTATGGGATGTTTCCTTCACCCGCTATCACTTTTCCATTTTGTCAAGTGCATTGCTATCTGTCTCTTGCTGCCTTCCGATTTTTTTCTTCTGTTCAAAGCAAACTGGTATATATATATATATATATATACAGAGTTTTAGGTCGGATTTGGGGTCCGCGCCGGCGCGACTCATGAATCCGGATGAATTTGTATCCATGAGTTTTCTTGAGAGGAAAGTTTGGGAAACTGCATCGTAGACTTTTTTTTTTTGTAGGGGCTAAAAGGCTTTCGGCATACGCATGATTACGAACTTACATTTTTTGGTCGAAATTAAATCCTCGTATTGAACAAAGTGCGTAAGTTGTGCCCACCCTTTTTTTTCAGAGCTGCCATGTGCAAAATTAACCCTTCCCCCCTGTTTTAATAAAAGATCGGTCCCTGCGACATCCAAAATTAACTGAAAACCACAGAATTCGGAATCAGAGAAAGGGGTGACCACTCGACGTACGTTTTCATCGTAAAATTCCCCCTAGTGAGAAAGGGGGAGCCTAAAACCACAAGGTCACTCTGGGCTTGAATAAGATATAAGTCTATAGTACATATAGAGCAAAAAGGAACGATATGCATTTGTCAATGGGAAGCTAGAGCTTTTTCTAGAGAGCGGCACCGAGACCCCCTCCCCCCCTCCACGCTGCTGTACTCTCTCCCATAAAACTTCGAGTGTGCATGAAATATTTACAGTGCGAGGCAATCTCTCGAAAGGGCCACTTAGCTTGCATTAGTTACTATTGGCCCCCGTCTATTGACTACAGGATAAAACTCATTCTCTCTAAAAGCATTTGAGTGCCTTTTTTTGGGACGGGGGAAGGGGGGAGGAGGGAAGCCGGGGAACCCCCCCAGTCAAAATGAATACGTCTCTCCTGATGTAACTGTAAAAGGTTGGAGTGGTTTTTCGCTGGAGAGGGTGCAGACTAAGCATCCTCTGCCTTTGAGACATTTAATCCGCGTGCTGAGCTCGAGCTGACCCTCGGAACACTTCTGGCTGGAAAATTTAGGGTTAGATTCTGTGATGTTATATATTATTTTTACGTCTGGTTAGTAGTGTGATTTTCTAATTTGGAAGTCTTTCCCACGCTTCACATCATGTCACGAGAAGCGGGAATATCACGAGATTCCTTCGCTCAAAAAACTTGATTGTTCGCCTGGCACTGGTTTTCGCCAAAATTTCAACCCCTTGCTGTGGTATATGGCAGGTGCATTTAGCTAAAATACTATTCTATGTGTACATACCGGCTCCCTATCGAATGTACGGATTGTTCAAACATTAACCTTGGCAAAGCACAATCTGAATTGTACACATTAGGAAATTGCGCCGTGCACACATGCCCACTCCCCACCCGAAGTTTGATGAATGCGATGTTTTATAGATGCCGCCACCAATTCTAGGGGAAACAATCGGAAACGTCCTCGATTATTAATGACAAAGCAATGCGGTAGGCTCCCCTTCAAATTAATAGACTTGCAGCCAAATCGCTTTATCGACCATCCGTCAAGTCGTGATAATCGGCTGAAGGAGTAATTCCCACCTGGTTTTATATGACAACAATGTACGAGGGGGTCACTCTAAAATTTTGATATTTAATTTGTAGACGGTCTATTTCTCCGATGACATAATCCGTTCTGTACAACCGATTTTTTTTTCCAGGTTTTAATTGAAGGTGCTTACCTGCGTGAGCTAGAGGGACAGGTGTGGTTTCCAATTAGGCCCGGTGTGTGCTTATAGCTCACACTGGCCCAGATTAGCCTTCATACAAACGCCCCACTATTGTCCTGAGAGAGCACCTGCGATTTCCCACTTGATGCCAGCCACATCGTTTGCGCATGAAACCCATTCTTGGGACCACATACCAAACGGTTTCTTTTTCACTCAGGTATATATCCAGCCGCCTCTGCTTGCTTGCTTCTTATCTACACCCTCATTAGCGGTTGGCTCTAATCCGCACCTCGCATGTCTCACTCGGATTGTGGGTTTTAGGACAGAAATCGCTGGGAAAGGTCCTGGGTTCGAATCCTATATATCCTAGAAGGTGATAAATCGTCAGTTTCTACAGGGCAGTGAGTCGACAAATTGCGGGGCGTACTTTGCGCCTGAAGGATTGCATTCAATTTTGTCGGCTGCGGCTGAAATGACTATTATTATAATTAGTGAGTACACGATTCAATGGCCTTTATTGCCGGGGAAACGCACACGCTAGGAACTCTCTCTGTTCATGCTATACAAATCAATTAAACAATTTTCCATGCTTTAACAAGCTTGCCGACCTCGTTGTTACATATCAAAAATTGACGCCATTGGTGTCATATGGTGAAACTTTAATTTCCAGCACATCATACAGCCAATTAACGCGCATTTTAAACTTTATATTAAACAACAAATTATACATCTATTTTCCCTCGTTAATACTGCGGGTGGAAACGCGAATTGCGCGTGGTGTTTACAGTCAAACGGATCAAAGTTGAAACCCGCTGCAGCTGTGCAACCACACACTGCTCTCTGGATTTTTGATAAACCACATTTATATGAGCGTTGGCTTTAAACGTATGATTCATACGCATTATTTATTTATTTATTTATTGCCGACTTAAACATGTTTCTCTAGTCTGCCGTATCTGATGTGAGTGTGACAGTTCGTAACATGAGGCTGCTCTGTCCGCGTGAACCCTTCTGTTTTTTATATATATAAAATTGCAGGATATGAGTTTAGATGCCGGTGACCATAGAGAGGGGGTTGACAAAAAAAAACAGCGGGCAAGATTGGAGTGGTTCAACTCGGATGGCCGATGCGTTTGAAGGGTGGCGACGGGAAAGGGACCGCAATCACCCCCCTCTCAATCCTTCTCCCCGCCAGTCGCTTTATTGTGGATCGCGCTGCTTTCCACGGTCACGAATTCAATTAACACTACCCCCGCCGGTACATATAGGAAAGGAACCGTTTTTCTCGAGGGGGCAACAGCTGCACCGGTGTTTCCATCCCATTGTCATTGATTCTTCATTGACCGGAGGGCAATTTTTGGTGACCTGAAGGTGCCCCCCTCCCCCCTCTCACTTTTTTTTCAATTAGGACCTGGAGTCTGGTTGGGTGGGCATTTTTCTGAGGGTATTTCGAAGGCTAGGTTTGTGTGGACCTCCCTCGGGTAAGGTCTGGAGGACACCCTGCCGAGAGTTATAATTGAGTGGGCTCGAATGAGTGATCGCTTCCCGCCCCCCGTTCACTTCACGCACACACGGCACACAATGCGGTAGTCACAGGAGCGTCCGATGCATCTGCACTTCTCCCCCCCATCCCCGAACATTATTTTTTTCCATACGGCTGCTCAACCTGTGTTTGTCATGATTAGTTCAAAGGCCACGTGGTTGATTGCCCCCTCTGGTAATTAAAGCTGGATCTTGTGATATTGTAAGGTATAGCCACGAGCGCCATCTAACCTCGCGTCAGTGCGTTGGTCCGTTGCCAGGTGAAGCGCGGTACTTCCTTGCGGGGAATCCCCGGTAGGGGAATCCTGACTGAATATGTATAAAGAGGCAAGTGGGATAGTAGTTTGTTCGTTTCACCTGCGGTGCTTCCCGCCGAGACTTGTACGGAGACGGAGCGGCAAATCCGGGTAATGCACATCACGTGCGGTGCATAAACAGGCGCTTGCTAAGGACTCGGCTGACTGGAATTAAGGAGAGGGAGGGGCAATGGAGGAGGAGGTAGGAGCCTAATCCTGCCGAATTGTGAGGTCAGGTGCTCGCTCTGTGAAGGGTGAAATCCAAGAATCGACGGCTTGCAGACGACGCGCCCTGCAGCCTTTGGGGAAATTAGAGCAAATTCGTTTTCAAAGTCGCGGGACTCCGAGCGGGGCCCTGATTCAGTTAGAGTCGCGGGGACTGGCTGACTGTGTAACCTCCACCTCGATAGGTAGAAACACCATATGTAGCCTGGCATTGATGGGATCAAGTAGCGTGTGTCATTCAACGGATTGACGCTGCTTTGCCAAACCCCCTCCTCGGAATGCCAAGAAGCCAAGGTATCAGATTCGTGAGGCTGTGGATAGAGGACATCACTCCGCGGTTCTTTGATCGGACCCCGAGAGGAAATGAAGCCTAATGTGCCCCATTTCCTGTCGGGCGATGAGGTACCGGTCGGCTACGTGCCAAATAATATTCAGTTAATGTTGCACCCAACATTTTGCTGCAGGAGAAAAGACCAGGTGGCGCGAAATTATTCTAGCTATTTGCTATAGAAACTAATAGATATGTTGCACTAACCTTCTCCTGAAATTTTTTGCAAGGGATAGAAAAGTTTGCTCAGATTCTATCAGGATGAACTGAAGAAATTCCGCCAAACAATACATTGTCGGATTGTGATGGGACAATACCTGCAATGTTGGCGTCCCATTTTCGGGGGGCGACATCTTTCTATACCTCCCCCTCCTTCAACTCTTGGCCTCTCTCCGATGCTTTTCCAGACTATAAAAGGGCCGGCACGTAATAACCAGATTCAGGTATTGTAGAGTGCACACATAACTCTTGGCTTCCACAAGAAGCAAACGCAATCTAGGCCCGAAAAGAGCCATGGAGAAGGCGAACCATTAGGCTGGTAAGTTATGACTCGAACCTTTTGTCAAACCGGTAATGGAGAGTGGCTGTGCGAGGAAGCGGTTTCGGGTGTATGGGTATTGGTGCGAGTATATATATACACACTCTGGTGGTGACAAACAATGCATCTTGTTGGAGCATCCGGAGTTATTAGAGGAGGACCATCAGACGCACACTCGCACAATCGTATTAAACTTTTGACTGATGTTCCTCCTGCTGTAGACATTCATGCCAGAGATTGATCTAACGCTTATCTCTTCAAATTAAGAAGTTTTCTTATGGAGCGTTATGCACCACCATGTCACAGATCAATCCCCCTTACACCACCACCACCACCACCCCTCACCCTCTAAATCCCCAAACTTCAGTCTTGTGGTCGGAACTGCAAAAGTTGAGGCTAATATTTTCATCGTCGGAAGAAACCCATTCAAAGTTGACCTCAGCAACTTTTCCTAATCAACTTTTGGGTGGGGGGAAGGGTGGGAGGAGAGGAGACGGGCCGGGGTCTAGTTAGGTCGGATATGAAACGTTTATGAGGTGGGTTACAGTCCTTCCCCTTCGCCATAATTACCAAGTTAACTTTTAGCCTTCCTTTGGAAATTAGGTGCATCGTATTAATTTTAATCTTGCGCGGTCTAATCCACACAACTACCAAAGGACATGTCGCAAGGGGGAAAAGGAAAGGGGGAGGGATTTACATGCATGGAAACTAACTAGGGGGGCAAAATTTGACCAATTTTCATAATTTGATTGCAGCCAGTGCTCGGAGTGAAACAGGGTCAGGTTTTGGCTGGATTCATCACTTTTTGTGAAAAATGTGCAAAATCAGGTAGAACATTTTTACACACAAACTATTGCGACAATATACGTATATCTTGATATTAATGATTGGCTGTGGCGTCGTCTAACTCCTCCCACGTCAATGGAGAGACGCAATTTGTCCTTATAGATAACAAAAAAAATTCGCGTATTTTCTTATTTTCCACTCATTTTTGAGTAATTTTCACTTGATTTGAATCCCACTTGTTTTGAGTGAAAGTCACTCGATCTCTTGAGTGATTTTCACTCATCAGAATGAGCAATCATTTAACTCATTGAAAAAGTAGTCTGTCACCTATTTTCATACTACTTTCGAGTAATATTCAACTCGATTTGAGTGAAATTAAATCTTTGCCGTGGGAAATTCACTGAAAAATAGCATTTTGCGAAATTGCTCCTTTCTGGAGTGAAATCTTCACTCAATTTTTTTGTAGAGTATGTTGTACGTGTGGATAAAAGTTTTTGGAATAAAATGTGTTGCAAATGAGCAATTGGACTCACATTTTGGACTTTAAAAAAATTGCTTACATTTTGAATATTACTCGTACATGCGAAATTCACATCGACATGACGGTTCCAATTGACGAAATTTTTCACCCTGAAAAAAGTAAAGCTCTAGAAATCCAGCCATCTTGCAAGACAGATGAGCAGTTCATCAAGGAAGGTGTGCCCTCGCATTTAGTTATCGATCCCAGCGAGTTTCGTCGTTGTATAATTTTCAAATAACTCACTGACAGTCGGAGCCTATTCGCTCTTACATAAGCGGAACGGAGCCGATACGAACAAGAGGAGAGGGATCCACCCTCATAAAAAACCATCGGTCAGAGGCATTAAAGGAAATCAAGGGGAAGCGAGGTGTATTACAAGTGAGAAGAGCACCCCCAAAGCTTCACTCATTGTAATGGGGAGCCATTATCATTCCAGTCGAGTGACACACTCTTTCAGCAACAATGAAATATTATGGAATGGGGACTCTGACTATTCGAGATGGCGATCCGATTATATCCTGAGAGACGCAAGCCACCATGGGGCGGGTTTGAATTCATCAAGGAGGTATCATTATGGAAAGTAAGGTTCTTTTTGCTTCAGACGCCCCCTAATTATGATCCGCAGCGGGTGGCAATCCCATATTCTCGCCCCGTAAGATTGCTTTGTTTCACGCATAGCCTCGACAACTTGATTGGCCTGATAGCTATGGGGGTGGGAAGTAAATCGATTTTCAACGGTTTAAAAAAAAATCGCCTGGACTTTTATTGCCGGATATTGTCAAAAATTAATGAACTGGACGAGATTGGATTCTGACGGACATGTTCTGCTTTTGAAATTCCATGTCGTAGTGAAATCCATTGGGCGACAGACTTGTCCGGGCTGTCAGGCTTGCAACTGGGGGGGATCAAACAAGGGAAACGATTAACAATGCATGGATTTGACCAACTTTTTAGAAACCCGGTGACTGGCCGTCCATATACCGTCCTCGCAATATTGTAGGACTCCTCATATTGTTCCGCATTATTGAGACCAGCCGGCCATTTTTTTTTCTTTCATATTCCAAATGTAATTTCCAGCATATCTTTTCGTCGGAAGGCATGTCGCGATAAGAGTCAGAGCAAATGAAAATGTAAGTTGGAGACACTGATGGCGCTTTTCCCCCTCTCCTGCAAGTAGGGGGTGAGGGGAGAAGGGGGGTAATTAATTAAACATGTCTTCCTTGACGATTTTAATACATGCCCTTTTGGTGGTGGCAGAGGGAGAGACAGAGCAGGCGGAAGGAAGAAGCAGGCCCGATTAGGCCCTTGAAAGGTGGATTAGGTCTTGCGGTCACAGGCTCTCTCCCCCCTCAAGAAGATCTCCAGCAACGTTTGGGTTGACGGCGTCGAGACAGACAGACAGCATCGCTTCCAAGCTTTGTACACAATTAAGGATGCAGTAGGCAAGTTTTACAATGAATATCCGAGTGAGGATGCGCTGAAATGTTCATGGGCGAGAACCATTTGGATCCCGCGAGCTGGCGGAGAAAGTGCTTTCAAACGCGTCCTTTCCCCTCTGTTTGATAAACATTGGCAAGGAGAACAGAGCAAACCGACGGATATTTGGGTTCTCCTGCTGTATAAAGTCCTCGAGTAAATTATCACTGTCGCAATTAGACGGGCGGGGCCACGACGGGGGAGGTTTTCTTCAGCAAAGTTTGGCTGGGGAATAAGCTCCCGTGTGTCAACCTGAGGGAAAAGAAAGGGCAACAAGTAAAGACGCTGAGGGGGTTACACATTTTCAAGCTGGAAGGAGTGTATTTTTCAGGCGATTTGATAAGCAATTTAGCGTGGGTTTAAGCCTGTCTATCTTGTTTGGAAGAGGAGTTTGCTCACTTTGCAAGGGAGTGACAAATGTTAGGTGGGGATCTGTGTCAACTTTGTTGGCAAACGATGCTTCACAGTGGAAGGACCATGACGTGAATTGACAAATAATATTAATAATATTTTTTTTGAAGACTCATCTTATGCTGCCCTCTCTCATAAAGATTCCTGTTCCTCCCCCTGCCACCAGCAGGTAGACCTACATTAATTTTTGACCAGCCAGTAGAACCCCCTGCGAATCTCACTTTTCCGCGGTGAATAATTCAGGAACCGTTTTTCGTGCAGGGGGTTTTCCCAGCCCCCCTCTGGCATAATCCGCCCTATGATGTGGCTGCAAAGTCGACTCTCCTGTCAACCACAACTCTATTCTCTTCCTCTCGAGGCTCTTATAATTTATTTTTTTCAATATGCGCATATTTTCCGCATATATTCGGGAAGTGGAGTATCAATATTACTGTGGGGGTTTGCTCAGAATTGGCTTGTTCTGACAGTCGGCGTCGAAAAATTGAACTGAACGTAACCGATCGTATCCCCCCCCCCCTCTCCCTCAGAAAGATTGATAGGCAAGGCACCCCAAACGATATCTGCGTAATGATAACCGTGCGGATTTGGTAGACAGGACTCTATTGAAATAATGCAGCGGCAGCCTGTAATCAGCCCGGTTTTGATAGATAGCACCGGAATCGACGGCCAAGAATGAACCGTCACGATTGGAAATATTTGCAAGGGAAGGACAGTGAGGGAGATTGGCCCACCCTTTTTTTGACGTAATTTTTAGGGGGGTGAATCGAGCTCCCGTCATCATGGGTCCTTTTATGCCTCTTGATTGCGGATTTTGCCTCGAAGCCTGCTATTTCCCTAGGCCTGCGCATTTTTTGGAGGGATTCAAATCTAAGTCGAGTATCGGGGACATGGAGAAGATTCGTGGACTTTTTTGGCTTAGCAATCTCCGTCTGCTTATAAATTGTAACGTGAGGGGATTACCATAATGATATCTCCTGAGACGTAGAGATTGGCCCGCATATCGGTGCACTTATGGCTATTATGGAGCTGCTTTTTTGACCGACCTGAATTTTTTAAAACTGCTATTCAGATGTGTAACCAGCCTCAACGCATAAATTGCGTAAGTTAACTACTTTTCGTGACATTTATATTGGCGCACACAAAAGCACAGTTGCTGCCTAGTAGCTATAATATCGAAACCATATCTATGATCGAAAAGGTATTGATTATTACATTATATGGTCTCCATTACAAGTGAACCACATTAAATAAAACAACCATTTTGACATAACTAATCGAAAATAAAGATTACATGCTGGTGAATACAGAAAATCCTGGATTGCTAGCTCATTACGAAAATTTAGGACTGAATGTATACAATCCCGGTGATAGAGCAGAAAGATGCTATTTATTGTTGAAAATAACTCAAAGCCAGACCAAAATTATTATCTGAAGAAATTGCCATTTTTTTGGTTAAAAACAGGAATAGGCTAAAAATTGTTTCCCCTCTCTCTTCCGGTGGAAATAAGGCGGGAAGGTTGAACAAGAAACTAATGGGATCGTATATTTTTATTGGTGGAAACTTAACTGTCTCGTTTGGAAGCGGGAGTAAGGAGTGTAACATGGCAAACAGTGGGAGCCTAAAACCCAGCAGCCTCCATGTCATTTGGGCCTTTAAATGGGTTTAGAAGCAGGCCATCTCGAGGCTCTATTCCAAACGGGGGGCAGGAAATGCACTCGACATTTTCTTGCTATCGTGCTACAAAAATGCTATACATACTTTATAGACTCTGAAGGCCCCCCCTCTCCTCCTCCGGATTGAGAGGATCGATCCCTTTCTCTGACGCCCTTTAAAGTGCTTCGAAGAGTATCTTTGTCGCTCTAATCAGCAACTGTCAGCACTATTTTTATACCCGTCACTATTCTTTATCGCTCAATTAGGACGCTTCAGTTTTTGTTTGTTCGTCATTTTGCAAAGGGGTTATTTTTTTTCAATTTTATCGACAAAATATATTTTCTACCTGTTACATTTTCTTGGCACTTTTGGTAAGGTGAGAAAAGGAGCTGGAGAGTTTCCACAGGAAAAGAATTGGGGGGGCGGTGGGGCCGAGTCAGGTGTACATAGTTGGAAAAGAAGATTGGGGGGAAGGGAAAAAGTTCCCCAGATGGACTCGTTCGAGTTCCATTCGGACTGTTCCCTTGCCCACTCCAGACCACTTAATTATAATGTCTGCTTGCAGGCGAGGTGTGTGAACCGCTCCATGCTCGCCAGAAGAAGCAAAAAGAAAGAAAAAAAGGTAGAAAAGAAGAAAAAAAAGATATATAAATGGAGTCTTGTTATTGGTGGAAGGGAAAGAAAACTCACAGGCTGGCCTCCCCTCGAAAATGAATTTCAAAAGACGTATGATCTCATTTTCAGGCTGAATGATTGTGAGAATGCACGCAAAAAAGGATTACAATCACAGCTTTTTTTGGGGGCTATTACTATAGCTCCCAACGCTAGTCTTGTAGATTCGCCAATAAATGAGGCGAAAAATAAGCTGTTTGCCTAAGACCGTGCCTGGAAAACGAACCTAACGAGTCATTTAACTCTTTTCGGACGGGAGCTGGAGGGTGAAAAAGAGACACTCCAATGCCCAACAACGCTTTATTGATACCATTACGTATACTTGCTACCGAATATATTCTTCAGGATTTATTCTTAAAGTTGGAATTTTCCGGATCGTAACCTTTTCCAGCGTTGTTGTTTTTTCTCTCTCCAGTAGTGAGTGGATTACGGTCCACTTTACAACAGGGCGTTAGGACCTCACGCTATCAGTACAAACAGTTAAGAGACAATTGGCTGTATGGTGGACATACCCACGGATTCTCTTATATGAAACCAACTCACAGTATTTTTTTTAAAACCCTAGGACTAATTCTGGGCTGGCTTAATGTTAATTTGATCGTTTTGCGCGTTGCTTTAAAAGTGAGTATCCATTAAGACTTTAAAAGAGGGAGAAGAGTGTTGCACAATGAAATGTTGCCGTAATTTACAGCCCGAGAGAGAGGCATATACAGTTAATTCCGAGTGGCCTACTCTGCTCGGTTCCTGCGGCCTTAAAGAGGTAGATTGGTGCACTTCCGGAGCATGACTGACGATTCAAAAGCCACTTTGTGCTCAGGGGATGTCCAACAGGGGGGGTCAGTTCGTCTCTTTTCACAGGATGTCACATGGTACGCAGAAAAATCCAAATGTTGGAGCAAAACCACACTTTATGTATAAAATATGTTAGGTTAACCATTTAGCCAAAATATTACTGAATTATATATTTAATTTTTAAAATATTTATATGAGCAAGTGAAGAACTTACACAATAGGCCTAACATTTGCAAAAGTGTCCAACATAGACGGGTTACCCCAACTATATCTTGGGTTAATTGAATTTAATCAATTAGTCTTAATTTTTGAATAGGGAGCAAGGAAAGTCAAAAAATTAAGGAATTGGTATTTTTTATACATTTCCGCTTTCGGGTGGTGTTTAATGCTGATTCGACGTCGTGGACGTGAAGAAGTAAGGGGAGAAAAAAAAAGTTTGAGAGCAAGAGAAAGGATATGGCCTAATGAGTTCCTTTGTGGAGGAACAACTCTTCTTTTTTTTATCCAGCTAACAAGGCGCGACGACAAAACCCAATTTGCGTTTCTTCTTAATTTGATGCGCCTCCAATCCAACCCCCCTCTTCGTAAACTCCAGCCATTCATTAGCCGCTGAGGGAACCGGACACAAGCGGCAATAATTGGCCAAGCAAATAACCCGCGCCTGATACCTGCAGCCACTGGATATTAACGCCCAAATATTATGCTGACTAGCTGGGACATTCGGTTCAAAAAAAATCTATGTACAATGTGGTCCAATTGAATTATTATCTGAAGCTGGGCATGATAATTACTGCTTGTTAAGATGTTTAAATTAGAGTGCGATTCCTGTGCGATTCGTGTTTGTTTTATACATGACCATATATAGTAGTTGTCAGGCGCATTCTTGGATGATTGAATTGACACCCGGGGCGGATCAATCCCTTGCACCGACAGTTGCGGTGCAGGCCCTTCCAACAATGGGGTGACTATGGGGCATAACCCAGCGGCGGGTCTGGTCAAGAGGCCATTATCCACTCTGTTTTTGGACCCTCCAGCACCACATTTTTTCCCCCCCCATCCAACCAGTAGAGGATTGCTGCCCCCAACTAGAATTGGTGTTGGTTTTGAGGCGGCTCATATAAAGACAGGGGGGCCCTCTGCCAAGCAGAGAGGTAAACAGAGGAATATTAGAACTACTTTAGACTGCAAACACTCTAATGATGGGGCTGTACTGTAATTTCCGGAAGGATCTCCATTATCCAACTCATAAACGTTGAGCTTGGGTAGGAGGATTCAGTGATTTCATTCCTGACGATGCGCTGCGGCCAACCGCGTTTCAAACAGCAGGCCTAATTCGTCGAGCAAAGAAAAATGAACGCTGCAACTCTCTGGAGTTTGAACTGCCTGGTGTGGTTATAGCTGAATTGGGGGCTCCTTGTGTACCTTGTCGCTGGAGTTTAAGCTTTGTCTTTAGAACCCCAGGGCCGCCCCACCACCACTGCAAGCAGAGCTCAATTCAAAATTTTATTTACATGATACCACCATTTCATGGGGTTTTTTCCCCCCAGACGAGTTCTGGCCCTTAAAACCAATTTTTCTAGTTACAGACTTCAAAATTCTGATTGATAAAAAGTAATGGTCGTGCGAAGCCACGTCGCGACCACACACAAATCAGGCACAATTGGACTGCAAAAATATAGTTTTTTTTTGTTCCAAGTCGTTGGCAAAAGTAGACAAGTTGGAATAATTGGCACGTCGCTGCAGATGGCGGGGAAAGGACCAGCGCAAAGAACTCTCCAAATAGCCAACTTGAGGACGAGGAACAACGACGAGGAGAGGGGCTAACAAGCCGACTTTGACAAGAGGCAAAAAAGAAATAGTATTGGGCACACTTTGACTATGTCCTTCCAATTTTTAAGGATAGATCCAATCAGAGTTGAAAATCCGGAGAAATTGGCAGTGTATAGTGTGATAAGTCTCTGGACACTTTTCCACATCAGGGGCTGTATAACTCTTTTTTTTTCAATCATGACGCACATTAAGTGGATTTTATGCATGGAAAGGGAGATTACGAGGCTTTGTTGCCCGTAATTTTGCCCCGTGGCTTTTTTTCTGCACAGAATGAACGGTACCCCCTCGTAGACCCCCGTAGAATGAGATTCGCAAGTTTAATATGTCAGGATATTGATGAGTTGACTGGCACTATTTGCCTTCAAGTGCGCTGTCGGAATTTAATTTCGGGAGAGGGGGTAAAAATCCTAACGAGGGATTTTTCTCCCTGCAAATTGAGCCGTTTAGACACTGCGAATTTTTTTTTTGCAAAAAAACTGCTATATAAGTAACCATGAAATCAGCTAGCTGGTGGCTTCCTCGCCCGATTGGTAAAATCACATTCGATTCAAAATTCGTCGCTCTTTTTAAAGCATTTTTTTCTCTCTCCAAAATTGTAATGAGCTACTTCAACCCTTGCTAAAATAATATTAGTTAAAAAAATCCGAACTCCCCCCTCTTTCTCTTTGTTCTACTCCAAATAACTTCCCTTCCGAAATCCTTGTATTTCACCACGACCAATCAATCATAAGGAAATCTGTGGAAATGACTAATCGCCTTTGCGTGACGCGAACTTGGGGGGAAAATGAAAGTGGCGGGTAACAAACTTACAGGGGCTGCCTCATTTCCTGACTGGCAGCTTTATTTCCGCGCAGCTCCCATGGTTTTGCATTGCTTCCAAGCCGACAGCTTCACTCTTTTATTACTCAAAACAGGAGGAAGGAATTTTCACTCTCCTGTGGGTTCCCCCCCTCTCGTACATTGCACCCTCCAAATTGGATTTTCATTCGTAGAATAGACGTTCTTGCCCGGACAAACAGAGGCACAGCCAACTCTATAATATGTCCCAGTTTGTTCCTATATTATTTATTTTCTATGAGTTTTTTGATGGATTGACAGCCCCAATTGAAACCAGGTCTGGTCTCAGTATGTGATCTGAATCTTTGACCAGTTTTTTGGACATCCCTGGCCAGCTCGGACCGGGGCATCTACCACCACTTTATTCCTCCTTTCCCTCCCTTTTTCCACCTTCGCTGCCGGCACTTGAAGCAACGGAAATTGCGTTCTAGAGGCTAGGGATGGAGTGAGGCCGAATGGAAAGCCTTCGCAAGGCAGGCACCTGAAAGACAGGCCTACTTCAAATGTAAAAGGAAATCTGCGTTCCCTCTAAATGGACAGATGCGCCGTTTTCCCCTCTACCCCCCTCCCCCCCTTCCTCTGAAAAGTGGAAGTGGGAGGGATGTATCCGTAGTGGGTTGCATTACCCGTGAATGAAAGCAATTTCATGTCCCGAGCAATCCGATTCGGTCAAGATGTCAGGAAGGCTTTTAAAACACGCTCATAGTTCACGCGCGCTCCGGAATGGGTTAAAAGTCTCCTGTGTATTTTAGAAGCATTTTCCGCAAGCTTTTAATACTCGCCTTTGGCTGCAGGCTGCCGAGAAAGGCTCTTGGCAGCAGAGTGGGAGTGAGGGAGGGGAAAGAGGGGGGAAAGGCAGAGGGGAGTGGGGAGGTTTTTGGGATGAAAAAGAGAAAGAGGGTAGAGAGACAAACCATTCATATTACTTTGTGGGGAGAATGGGGAAGCCTTGTGGGCCTTGTAAGTCTCGTGTGTGTCGAGAGAGCAATGCCGTGCTGAATGACTTGGGCACGCCATAAACCTATACAATCCTCCGAATTGGATTTGGAAGCTGTACTTGTCCCACCAAGAAGAAAAAAAAGGTAGAGTCGAAACCGGAGGAAAAGGGCAATCCGATTTGCCACATGTAACACCCCCAACCCATTTCATTTACATACTAGGCTTTCCGGCCAATAAGGAAGCGGCCCAAAATATACCTCGTAAATATGTCAGATCGAGCACCTACAGGAGGGGGGGGGGGGGACAAACAGCCAATAAAAACACTATTTCTTCCTTAGAGAGATGCTGGATTTTTTGATGCAGAATTTTTGCAACATGAGCTCTCTCTCCAACACCTGCGAACACCGCAAAACACAGTGTGTGTGTGTGTGTGGAGAAACACAGCCAGCCGGCGTAATGATAAGCCCTTTATAGGCCTCTCATAAATTTGCTGCGGGAATTGTCATGCAATTTCCCCCCACCGTGGCTAACAACATTACAGCATTTACGCCGAAACGTCACGCGTCTCTATCAGCATTACGGAGTGTAATGTGGGCGTAATATCATTGCCTCGGGGAGCCTGGGATTTCCAGTTTTTTGGGGGGAGGACGGGGAACATGAGAGGACCTACCTTAAGGCAGCACCCCCCAAACTCTCTAAGGCGCATTTAACCTCTCCATCCTGTCCCAAGTGAGCAGCACCTGCAAGTGATTTGGCTCAGATCGATTCTCACTTGTCGAATAGTACTCACCCGCGTTTCCTGAAGTCATATGGCTCGATCGAGTGGCTTTCGAGGGAATTTGGGATGTCGGGATCAGGGAAGAGTGCATATTCTAACAGCACTTGGCATCCGTCGAAGGATTCTTTTCCCTTCTTGCCATTAGGCCATCCCTAGAGGAAGCAATGTAGAAAGATTTGTTCCCCCCAGTACAATCAGACGACATGTCACAACAAACAGACCAATTAGCGCTCATGTAACATCCTGTATAACCGAAAAATTGAGTCGTTATTGGCTATGCGCATGTGCAAGTTGCTCCCAAGTGGCAGTTGGTGTAAAGAGTCACGCCCCAGCTGAAGCAGTACACTCTAGGAAAACTCTAATTTCAAGCTTGAACGATGATGATAAAGCGGCGTATCCGTGTCATACGCGTGATTCTTCCCAGGAAAAGAGGGCCCCAGTGGCGGATGATTACACGGAGCGGGCCAGGAGAAATCACCGGTTTGCATGCAATTGTTAGGAGTAGAGAGAGAGAAAAAAAAACACGAAGTAAGGATCTGCTGCCTGCGGAGTTGTGGGGGGTAAAGGCATAAAGAATGCGGGAGAAAAGCGTGCAAATGTTTGCGCGACCCTCCCCGAAATATATTTGCTGAGTGTAATGTGATGGCGCCTGCTATCTTATTCAAATGTGGTGGTGGCACGCTCGGTGGCTCCGCATAGGATCCCGCTGTCAACATTGCTCGCCATTTCCCATTTCACTTAAGCAAACGTTTCGCCTCATCTACAAATCCTCTCGCCAACATTCAAATTAGTTTGCCTCGGGAATGCCAAGGTCTGCGTTATTGTATGGTATGGGGAGGTGGCCATGATTTTCAAAAATTTGCCTGGAGGACTAGGTCACCATTTGACAACGTTGCAAGGTTGGAATATGCTGGCGGAAGAATCGAGTTAGATGAAGAAAAAAATAACGTGGACAGTAATGCATGATTCCATCTCCGGCTGCGGTTCCCTAGTTTCCAAAGTTGCCATGGCGAGGCTTCTGCCCCATACGTCTTCTCCGGGAGTGCGTGTGGAGAGAGGAGACCTCCAACACCGAATAACTTTTGGCACCACGTGCTCCGGATATGCGCTCAATTAGACAGCTGCGACGCTCATTTGTTTTCGGCGCCCCAACCCGCCAAACGGAGGCGCCCGCTAATGTGTCAAGTCTCCGAACGCTAAAAATCCGAGGCCTGCATTCAAATGGGGCAATTCTCTCGGATTCGCCATGTTTCATAAAGTTTTACAAGCAGAAAATAACGGGTTGGCTAAAAAGCAGGTAGTGATCATTGCTATTTTTAAATAGTTGTAACAGCTGGGTCAAAAATCGCAGTGTGACTTGGAACGTTGCTATTTTATTTCCATGACGTTTTAAAGGCTCGGTTTACAGCAGAATAAGGGGTTAGCTAAAAGCAGCTATTGATCACTGCTATTTTTAAACAGCAGTAACAGTGGGTCAAAAATAACCGGGTGTTAGCAAGGTTGCCATTTTATTTTAGCACTGTTTTTAAGGCTCGGTTTCGATTCTAGGTCCATTTTAAGGAGGGCAGGGTGCGAAATAAAGCATACAGGAGTCGAATGTGCTAACATGGGAACCTATACACGTTATATAGGTTGGATGTCTGTGGGGGTAGGAGGGGAAGGGGGTGAGGGGTGCACCCCCCAGGCGGCGACGGGAAATGAGCTGTCCCCGCGTCTCCTTTTTCCCTGGGCGCTGGGCCTGATTAGGCAGTGACAATAGCACTCAATCAGCCAAGCATGGACTAATTGACCAACCCTGGCGTAACGAGGCGTTCAGAATGCGCCTAATTATCTCAACTTGAGCTCACAACCGACGCGGCGCTGCACCTGTTTAACCAAATAATAAGAGCTTTCTCTCTGTCTGCCTTTCCTCCTGTGTGTTGGTCCTCATTTAACGCTGCAGGTCGCCTCCAGCGTTTGCTTCTGATGTGGGCAGGGGAGGGCTGGGGAGGGTAGAGAGAGAGAGAGGGAGGGGGTTGGAATAATGTATTTTGCCTCGTCGACGTCATTGAATAAGGACCGTCCTGATGTGTATCTAAGCCTAAGCCTATTTCCTTCCTACCCTACCCCAGTTTACATATAATATCAGAGGGTAATTCAGACGGAGCAAAAGGGCCAAGCCATGTTGCCAGATTGCGTTTGTGCCCACAATGGCCAGGGACAGTGTTGCACTTGCATGTGACATGTTTATCTGGCCAACTCATTGGGGGTGTCAGTTTCAGTTGGTGAATATATGCTGGTATTAGCTATCAATATTTCAGCTGCTACATTTTGTGTGGAGTTGAGACAGGTGGGACACATCCCAACATCGGATGATTTAGTGCACACCCTGTCCTTTTTCACACACAAAAAAAAACCTCATGCGATTTAGATGTTCCTTTCGAAAACTGTCTTACATGTAAACTAGGCCGTAAAGTGCCAGCAATTTACGAGTTGATACGTCCATGCAATTCATAAGGCAGAGCAGTGCCAAAGAGTCGGGGAGAGGCCCTAGGGAGTAAACCTCGTCCAAAAAAAAAGAGTGTGTTTGAAGCAATCTTTCTCGCTTGCTGAGGTGGCGAGAGGATTCTTTTCTTCTTCTTCTTCTTTTTTTTTCTCTCTTTCCTGCGGCTAGATGATGCCGAGGAGTAGTCGGATAAGTGGGCAAACTGTTTGTTTCCTTGAGCGCTTCTCATCCGTTTGGAGGCGCTTCGGGTGCGGGCAAGACTGGCGTGGATGATGCGGAAAATTTTATAGGAGCGCACCTTTTTTTTCTTTTCTTAGGGGGGGGGGGCGACAAAATCGCGCCTGACAGAAAGAATGAAGCGGGAAGGGGCCATAAAAGGAATGAAAACTGTCCGAATGACCGTTTCCGTATACACACACACACACACAGAAGAAGACGGCGTCGAGAAGATTCCCCGCTTCCTTTTACTTACATACGGGGATATTCCCAAGGATTCAAGGGAAAAGGGGGGCTGTAAAAGTTTTCTCCGCTTATTGCCGGATGGGTTGTATCAAAGTAGGAGGGGGTGGAGCATTATGAAATGAAACTGGAGGAAAAGGGGGGGCGTTTTATGCGCGGCAAACGCAGCTGACACTCGGCTAATGTTGTGGATGGACTTAGAGGCTGCGGAGTTTCGAGGCTGGCACAATTCATTGCAAACAAGTGGCGGCAGTTGAGGCTTTCAGCGACAATTAGCACCCGGGACTCACAATCGCCTAATGGGTCGGGATAGAGGAAGCTATGGACAGCAGCAGACAACGGAAGGGAAGGAAATGGTGGGGCGCATTGTCTTTTCATCCTGACGTGTAGGCAACTTAAGAGCCTCTCTTGTTAGACGGGTTGTATGACATGCAGGCGCTGTTGCCAGATGGAGTCATAGCCACTGGGGGGGTCAAAAAATGTGTAGACTACTGAGAATCAATGAACGCAATTATAGAGTTTTTTTCCACTAATAAACGGTATGATATGAAACCATGTTTTACAAAAATGCAATCACATATCCCAGTGATTTATGATCGTTCAATATAAAAAAATAGAGGGGGTTAGAACCGGAAAAAAATGAAATGGGGATAGTCGGTGGGGAAAAAGAAAGTAGTGCAGCAGCAGGAGCGGCGGCGGCAGCAGCCGAGCAGCAACGCCAGCAGCTTTCGTTCTATTGATATTTCATACCTTAAAAGCTGCGCATTCAATTACACAATGCAATCAGGGGGAAACTCCATTCCATAGCCGGCGCTGTCCATTGATCTGCCGTCACCAGAAGATGAAGAGCCTAGATTTATACAGAAGCCGGCGCAAAACTCAAGTTAACAGGAGCGCTCGGCTGGAGCCGGAGACGCCATCTACGAGCACCCAGACGCCTTTTCTTCCTCAAGGCTCCTTTCTGCCCAAAATCACACGCCCAGCACCTATAACCACCGCTTCTACAGGGTGCTCCATAGTATTACAGTAAAAAGCAGAAAATATTTGCATAGCTGTTCTTCAAAAGTAGCTGCTACTTTTTGGTATTATTTTGTGGGCCGAAAATAGCAATAGCGACAAACATGCCTCGAAATTTGTGTAACCTTTTTCTACGCTGGATAGCTATTATTTCTGAAACCAGAGTAGGTAATTGATGCCACAAGAACAGTGAGAATGTCCCGAATGAAAGCTAGTAGACTTTGCTGGTTTTGGGTGCTTTCAGTTGCTACAAATAACATATTGGAAATAGCTACATAAGCAACGTACCTTGTAGGACCACCCCCTGCATAATGTAGACATGCAGCACGTCCAGGCCGTAATTAATGTCCTAATTGTAGGAGTCCCTTGCGCTAAAAACACGGCAGCCTATGATTACGAAACGGGGGCGGAGGGAGGGGGTGGTGGTTGGGGGGTTGGGGGTGATTTTTTAATCACGTCGTGACACGCCAGGGTTGATGCCATCTCCATCATCATTGCAACCGGGGGGGTGGTTTCCCTCCTATAATTCCACTGCCGGCGTCGCAAAGCCGACGGACTACTTGTTCACGTCACAAACGTGGTCACCGCGAGTCAACAACTGCTGGAACAAATTAAGCTAAATTATTAATTTCCCGTCCCGTGTCCGGGAAAGCAAAGGATGCATGCCTCGTATGGCTTATTATCCTCTGTACCTACCTGGGCGACACTTTCATGTATACCGTATTTTTTGTGTGTGTGTCCATCTGCGTGCATGCGTTCGTGACGACATTATCATTCATCATTATCCGGGGAATCCCATTATAACAGTGGTGGTGGCCAAGTGTAATTTCTCTTACTAGGCTTTGCTGTCAGAGTGAGCAATGTCCCCTCAGTATATACCCGCGTATATTATATGAGAGGGGGAAAAGGGGGTTGGGGAGAGGTCGCTTTCTCTTGGCCTCTCGGACACATTTCCACTTTTGACAGCGGCCTTTGCAATTATAATAGTCCAGTCCGCCGCATACATTTCACGCGCCGTTACCCTACTTGCCAACCTGTCACCAGGACAGCCTAAAATATTGTCATCCGATGTGTTTCTCAAGGGGGTGGGTCCTTCTTAGTATTATTTTTAGCTATTTTTTCAGCTACTTGCTAATAGCTTTTTCGGTGCCTTTCCCCTACTGAAATGACTGCAGTATTGTGCTCTAAAGCGACTGTCAGTTTGTCGCCCCGGGGCTGAAGAAGCAACGTAAAGCACATCGTTGTTCAAAAGAGTATCGATAATCGAATGGTCTTTTGAATCCGGCGCCGTTCCCCATCTGAGAGAGGGGCCAAAAATCGAGCAAACACAGGAACAAACAAGGGCTGAGTAACCGTTCCATCAGTGACCCTTTTGGTGGGGCCAAACTCTATACAAGTCCTCCCCCTCGACTCTCTTTCATCCATCTGAATTTTATCGACGGCATCGCGCTCGGGTGTCTCTCTGGCTGTTGTCGGCTCCAAAAGGGGGGCGCCTCCAGTACACAAGAGACGATTATTGTACGCACGCAAACGTTTGAAACCAGCAGCCTTTTCCTTGTAATCAAGCCTTAGGGGGGGGAGGTGAATCGGTGATCAAAGTGTACCGTGTAGATAGCCCATCGCATGTGCGCTCAAAGAAAGTTGGCCCGAGTTGTCCTGAGGGAGGGCGTGGCGATTAGCCGACGGGAATTAGCTTGTATTGTTGTTCCGAGACCTTTGCCGCAATGAAATATTCAGGATGGTTGTGGTGCGTGTGCTGAAGTCTAACATGACTGTTCTCTCTCTCTCTTTGCAGAGAATGTCTCGGGACAAGTAGCCGCTTCTGCAGATTGTCCCGACGCTGACAGGTCAAAAGGTCGAGTCGTGATCGCCAGGAGCAGCTTCTGAATCCTTTGAGATGCACAACACTGAAGGCAACACCGGTGAGTACACAGTCCACTGAAAACTTTGAATTCATAAAAATATTCACTCAGGTGCATTTTTCATACATTTATGCAGACGTGAATTAAAATATTCACTAAGGTGCATAAATTTATTTTCGTACATTATGCAGACGTTAATAAAAATACTCACTCGCCTGCAGCTACTATATTGTGTGCATAAATTAGTTAGAATGGGCTAGGTGGACAATATGAATATTTCATGCATTTTAATTGCCTCTCCACAACGGGCGTATGCAACAAAATAAGCGCCATCTTGTGACGATATCTGTTTAGTGTTGTTGCGGCCCATTGTATTGACACCTCTTTTCTGGCTTTGAATCAAGCGCGTATGCAAAGAGTGCAAGGCAAGATGTGAGCCACTAGTTGCGCTCTGTGGCTGGGAATAGGCCAACTAATAATTTTTCGCTTCCCAGCAGGGGTTTTTGCGAATTTTTTTTGCGGAGTTTGGAGGTCTGGTGCACAGGGTGGGTGTTCCCCTGTTCTCTGAATTCAGTGCTCGTTGGAGATTACTTTTTGCGCAATGAACTTGCAGGCGGAAAATTGTTCCCGCCCTAGTTTCATGTGACACGGTTGCTCGGATTAAAACTCCTGGCCGCTTGACTGCTACAAACACATGCAGAGTGCGTTTTGGTCCCTTGCGAAATTAATTGGATAGGGAAATGCGTGCGTCTGGCTAGAGAAAGAGAGCTGTTTTTGTTCTGATGATACAACTCTCAAAAAAAATATTCTCACCGCATATTTTTTTAAATTGCTGTTGAAGCTTCCAGCTCGGTGTGTAATAGGCGGCGAAATTCTCTCAAAGCCCACCAGCCATCAGGTGTGTGATGGAACAAAATAATATTAATAATTCAAATATTAGAATAGACGGCGAATAGTGTTCGTCAAGTATTGCAAGTTCAACTGCACATTGCATTTATGAATATGTTGATCACATGAAAATTGAAAATAAAATAGTTGATCATTTCCTGCATCTGGTAATAATAAATGTTGTACCCTGCGGTACATTTCAACATGCCACCGATCCTCACAATAGTGCGCAATAATATCGGAATCGAAATTCAAATGCATTGAAGCAATTAGCCCATAATAAATTGATACAATTGCCCTTCCCCCCTCCCCCTCAAACCCTCCCATCCAGCTCTAATAATAAATATTTCATCCGGTTGTGAATCACCATTTTTGCGTTGAAACACGTGTTTTCGCAAATGGGGTATCATTGGTTATTAATGAAGAGCATCAGGAGCAGGGTTGGGATAAAGTGTGTGTCTGTCTCCCTGCTGTCGGAGGTTGGGGTCGAGAAGGGGGGTGGGGTGGGGTGGGCTATTTAATTTGGGGGCACATTCCGTGGCCCACCAATGAGTGATCGCCGCCAGGCCTCGGAATGTAATCATCAGGCTGTATCCGGGCGTGCAAGTGCTGGCTGCCGCACCTTATGGAGTCCTCAAAGCGGTTTGCTGGCGTTCCCTCCCCGATACAAACCGTCCCAAGAATATTAGACTTCAAGCCCCTTTCCCTCATTAATCTTTACAGCGCGACGATAGCATTACCATGAAAACAGGGAAGCCGTCCGACGCTCTTTGGGAATTTCCAATCGAGGGGTGTCCAACTGTTTCTTTCCCTCAGTGCCTCAGAAGAGATAAAATGTTATTCAGCCATAAGGCAAAAGAGGCAGGCTAAAAAGCGTAGCTGCGACATTGTTTTTTTTCCATTGTCAAGTCTCCTTGCTTGAGACTAAGAGAGTGAGCTAGATAGAGATCAAAGACGGCGTCGGCGCCTTTTGGAGGACCCTAATTAGGAGTTCCAAGTGGTCATATCCCCGAGTGCCTCGCAGTTCTAACTGCAGAATGAGAAATGAGGCATGATTGGCGGTTTCATTACCAAGAGGGAGATTCGGCGTTGGGGAGGACTCCAACCGTTTCCATCCCAGTGTCCATCTCCTCTCACTGAAATATTGTTCTCCGCTGTTGTCCGCAGCTTGCCCGAGCACAAGGAACAGAATGAGAGAGAGAGAGAGAGAGACTATTGCTCTTCTATAGATTCAGGAGGTCCAAGCTGCTGCAGTTAGGTTCATGCAGTCAAACAGCGACAACGCTACTAGCGATAACGCTCACCTTTCACGCTAATAGCGTTTATGCTCACACAAAATATCATGTTCTCAAACCGTTATTTTTTTTTGTAAAAAAAAAAGTTTAATTGCAAGTACCCTTCTACTTTGGTCATTTTCACGTGTTAGGAAATAAACCCATGGCGCTGGAATCAAGCGAGATTATCGTCAGTCTTTTGGCTCATTTAGCGGTTGGGCGGTAGTTGTTAGGTCCAGCCAGCAGGGGCTTTCCAACTTTATGCTGGGCTGTTCCGCATGGAATTGGGATGGTTGGGAGAGGGAGAGAGAGAGAGAGCTGCAGTGGTGTAATTATAATCGCTCTATTATTTCCTGACTACAGATAATCCTTTGCATACAGTGAATGTGCAAAATCGGCCATCATGCAAATCGGTAGGTCCTGATTGGTTCAAACCACTTCACAAATATGCGGCGAATTATCATAATTACAGACTGCCGGTGTATTACACACCCCTTGTATTCGGGAACTGCGGATTTTTTTTTTGGCCGAAAAAAAGGGGGGCGAAACTTTAGGGAAATTGCGGAGAACGAAAGGAATTAAGGGGCTTACCGGCAGCGAGTTCGATAGATAGGCTTATGGCCCAGTGTGCCAGGGCATTAATTTTCCGGGCGGGTCCAAAGAGCAATCTCGGATTGGACGCAACGCTCTGCACAGCCATTGTCATAATTACGCTTCCAGCCTTCAAATGAATTGTCGCCAATGGGATGTTTATCCCAGTCCCCCAGCAGCACCAAGAATCCTTTTTGCCTCTACACTATGCTGTGCTTGGCCATGTAACTTATATATAGAGAGAGGACAACAACAACAACAAAAATGGCGGAAATCTAGCAAACTCCCTCCGGTAGCTTGGAGCCGACTTTCAGGGTTCCTTTATTGACATATAATAGCAAAGTCTTGTAACGCGAAACAGGGACTAATCAAGATAATGTGCAAAATTTGTTCGCTGATGCTTACAATGGATGACTCTTGTCTCTGGACATGGATTTCAAATTACCGTGCCATGCAGCCCTCCCCCTCTACTCCCCTCTTCCTCCTTCCTCCTCCTCCTCTCGATGCTTTTACGCCACTTCCACTCCCCCGGTTTGCAACTTTTAACGATTTTTGGCATTTTTCATCGGCCACCACTTCTTCGGGAGGGAACTAGATTTGCAACGCCATCTCACGTGAGCATCCATTTGATTGCTGTCAAAGCCATTGGAGAAGATGGCGGGGGCTGATGAACGCTTTCTGCCAAGCCCGACTAAATCTGATGAGGCGTCTCTTATCATCTGCTTTATTCATTTGGCCGCCCGGAAACTTCTCCTGTCAATTTGCTAATGCAATTTGTCTGCTATTCTACCCTTATTAATTAGACAACTCCAGTTCTGTGCTAATGAATTTCGCAATTGAAATCCTTTGTTTCCCACCCCCCCTCTCCCTCCCTCCCCTTCCCCCGCCCTCCTTTTCTGCGGAGGTAATATTAAAAACAAGGGGCTTCTTTAACTCTTCCCCGGGAACAAAGCACGCCTTTCATCAATAATGACATCAAACCTGCCGAGGCTTCCGCCAGGCAGGCAGGAAACCGGGCTTTCATTAGGCCGTTTGCTGATGGGCAAGACGCGGAAGCAAGAAGGCGAAAGGAAAATGCTGCTGATGAGAAGGGAAGGTGGGTGGGTGGAAAGGAGGAAGGAGGAGGAATGGTGGGAGGATGGAAAAGAAGGCCCCCCCGCCCCCGAATTCCTCCCCGGATACTAGTTATACGGAGGTCAAAGGATTACAACCTGGGCGACACCAGGAATGTCTCATAAGTGAGTTGTAATTACAAGTGCTCTCAGGTTATGCATTTCGTACGGTGCATAAATAAATGAATATTTTATGCATCATGTTGCATAAGTACTGTAAGTGCGTAATTTGATGCATCCTGTAGTTGGGTTCTAATATTTTTATGCACTCAGAGTGACTTTGATCTTCAGGTGCTATCAAGAGATACGGCCCCCTTGATATATCCAAGTGGAATGACCAACGCAATTCTAATTAGTGAAATTTAACCACAAACATACCGCTAAAACATTAAAATGGAGGCAAAGGGGAGGTAGTTGGCGAGAGGAAGTAAAAGAGCTGAGGCCGGCGGGCGGGGTAGTAATAGGAAAAAGCCCTGGTCCATTGTGTAATTGCGGGTAATCCGAGGGAGTGTTTGCGATGGTCACTTGCAAGAGTGATTAGCGTCCCGCATCAGTAGCAGGGGTTGTCACGTGAGGTGCGTGCATGAGGGTCGCTCCTTGGCCCAACGTGTATGCGTCACGGAGAGCCGGCATTTAGGGCGGTATCTACCCCCTACCTCCCTTCCCTCCACTGCAACTGAATTCTCCTAATTAAAAGAATCAACTTCCTAGCCGAGTGTAAAATGAAGGCAATCACGGGAGTCGCGTGACCAGCGCCAGCTTTTCACAGGATGGAGGGCGGGGTGGGAATAGGTTGGGTGGGTGGGTTTGGTGGGGAGGGTAAAGGAGATGAAGGTTTCGATGACGGGTTGTGGAGAGAGAGAGAGAGGTTTTTTAAAGCCTGTGGATATGAAATAGGCATATCTCACCTGGATTGAAATGTATAGGTAATTGCAAAAATCAACTGTATAGAGTACACTAAAATGACATATGAATTGTGAAATTTGTTAGGCTGAAAAGTGGGCCAAGAATTAATAAATCAATGTTAGCTTAAAATTCATATTTTAAAACATGGGCTATTCCATTGAATGCTTTTAGGTAAATAACGGGGGTTCAATCAGAATATGACATGCGAAGCCTATCTTTTTCAGATAATGTGACAGACGTTTTTGAGACATTGTCGTCGTAACCCTATGATTTTATAGGCTCTGTCCCCCCAAAAAAAGTCTCAAAAGAATTGAAGATATCAGAGCTCCCATTGTGACTTTTTGAATACAGAAAGAGGCCGGCTTGCTTTTGATGGTCAGACCACTTTTGCAAATTCCTCATGCATGAATCCTTCTAACTTGGCCCTACATTCAACTATCTTTTTCCCCCGCAGGTACTAAAACTATCAATATTTTCCAGCTATTATTATGTAGATTGACTCTTCAATGTTTCCTCGGGTCATATAAAATGTACGAAATGAGAGTTGTTATGTGACCCTGCACTGCAAAAGAAGAGTTTCCGTCCCCCCCTCTTTCACTTTAATGTAACCCCCCATCCTCGTCCAGCTTTTGCCTCGCTTTCGTAGTCAGCTAATTTTCGAAACGGTTTAAGGATGCTCGACCTCGTCGGATTGTCATTTCCGTCGGAGGGGTAACAGGGCCTGCCAGACTTGATTGAATCAGAAAGGACTGGAGAGGCCACTCTTGTGCCAGGAAACTCAGACGTTTTGGCTCCTAAAGGCGTGTCTTCTTTTTTTGCAGATGGCAAGTTTCTGCTGTTAGTATTTTTGCGTTTTTAGACATTTCGTCGGACGTGTTTTTTTCGAGTTAGAGTTGTTAACGGCTTTTCCCGCCATTTTAACGTCTTTTTCCGGCCATTTTGACCAACGCTTATTTTCATAAGCTAAGGACTGGTTTTAAGGTAGGGAATATAGGCCTCTGTGTGTAGCTCGCCTCCGCCTGAGGCTTTTTCCTCCTTTTCTCCTTGACTTGAGGACATTTACTGCTTGACTCCTGTCTCCGACAGCTTCCCATGCTGCCTTCTCCGCGCTCTCCTGAGAAAACGCCATTTCTTAAAGTGATTGGGTTAAGTGCTCTATTGTAATCATCCATACAAGACAATCCCATTATAACGTCCCCCAAACTTTCCTCCGCTCTATTTTCTCCGCGGAGCATTAGCCGAGAGAGGACACTTGATGTTTTCTCCCTCTCTCTTTCTCTCTCTCTCTCTCTCTTCTCTCTCTGCCAAATGAAAATAAATCCTTTTGCTAATAGACTGGTACATGAATTTGCTATTATTTTCAAGGAAGAATGATATACATGGTAAACGGAATCCGAGAATGCACTTTGCCTCTTGTCAGCCGACTCGAGTCAGCAAAAAGGGGGAGGGAGGGAAGTTCCTCCCACCCCCGCCTTCCCCCACCCTCAAATTTGATACGACGATAAAGTTGATGATTCTCGACCCGGAGTCGCGCTGCTTGCCCGGAGTTTTTTTTCCGTCTTGGATCATTTTTTGGGGGGAGCAAACTTCCGCTTAGCTAACTTTTTTGGGGGTTCAAGTCAGTACATGCTGGCTATGGACAAGATGATTGCAGATTTCATGTTTAGCACCGGATAACTTATTCGCATTCAACTAATTTGCAAAAAGATTAATATTGGAGCTAACTTCCTATATAGCGGTTCAATCATGAACATGGTTGCATGCTGAAACAGTGGACATGATGATTGCGAATTTCCTGGTGTTTAGCATACATTTTCAGTAGCAATCAGAAAATTTGCAGACCCTTTTTTCGTTTCATGCAAAACGTGTACCCGTGCGGGAGCATGAGGAGTTAATTCATATATTTTGTAATGTAATGGCCTTAATGAGCGTGTTTCTAGTTGATCGGCATGTAGACATTATAACATGACTGTGACTTGGCGTAATGAAGTCCAGCCCGGCTGCAGCCCGGTCATTACACGGAGACAGCGGGCCCTAATTATCGCAAAAAGCAATATAATTAACTTTGCAGGCCTACTTGACGAGCATGTGTTATATCATGGTCCACAGGGGGATCACACGTTTCTACTTGTGTGTTCCCGGCATGTGGGCCTTTGTGAAACATTATCAGAGACAAGAAGGGGGGATTCTGGAGCTACTTTGTTCTTCATTCACGCGGCTTGACTGGAGCGACAGGTTCGGGCCTTATCTGACGTTTCCCGGGTTCAGCTTGTACGACATTGTGCCCAAGGGCACAAACTCCAGTTACACAACTCGGGACATGCACAAGAACTTGTTACCTCTGGCCTGAAACCGGTCCAGAACAGGCTTCTGAGGATTGATTCGAGGGAAGCTGGCGGTATACTGTACATGGTGTACTATGTGAAATAAAATTTAAATAAATAATGTGGCCTCGGAAAACTGCTTCATCAGCAACATCCTTCTAAAGCAGATTATTGGCTTCCTTATTGACGCTCTTTCCGCAATTGGCGTCACACGGAAATGATGCTGAATTTTTTCCCCCGTGCAGTATAGGCTTAAAAAAATGGAAATGAGTGCGGACACATTTCCAGCCAGAAAAACCTGGTTTCACGACAATATTCCCGCGTTGCAGTTAGCGGAATTGCTGGCTAAAACTGGTGCTTTATATCCCCCTCGCTGTTATGCATTTGTGCTTATGAGTCCCGCGCATAACTCATCCGGCCGGGGCTGCAAAAAGTCCGCCAGAAATGTTAGGAGGACACGCATTGAACGAGGGATTTAACTGTATTATAAATAGTTCCGCTTCCCACCCACCAGGGGCGCTGATTTATCCCATTGCGCAGGCGTAGAACAGGAAAAAGCCGCACACAAACAGCGAAAGGGTTTTAATATTAGAGATAGTGAAATTGCTGAGTGCAATGCAGCCTCCCACAGAAGCTGTTGTGTCGGTTCATCTTTGAGGAAAAGGTTGGGCCCTTAATGAAATGAATGTCCGCAAGCCCTGGCTGCAAATGAAGGCGAATCCTGGGCCACGGGGGCGTGATTCTATTCTGGCAATCAGACGGTGTAAAGCCCCTGATACCTATCAGGTCCTGTTCTAGACTGCTTGTCTCCGGGAAATGCCAGCGACTGATTTCCGGGAGCCTGTGTTGCACCGGGGTCGAGCCTTATTTACCGGCGCCCTGAGGGGCTCTTTTGGGACGAGCTCTGTGATTACTTGTGAGGACAAAGTCTTGATGAGTCGAGTCTGATTGAGGGGTCAGGGCATTCAAATTGCGTCAGGTTTTTTTGGGGGGCAGCCCGGAGATTTTCTTTTAATTGGACCCTATATCAATTTCTGGGATCCAGGGGGGGCCTAATCACGCATCATGCGGGCGGAATCCGAACCAGATCCCAGGGGCATAGGGGCCTGGGGAATGCACCAATGTGGAAGAGAGGGCAAACTTTTTGGGGGGAGGGGGCTCATTGCAAACATCGTGTATGGTACAAAGAGGCTGCATGTCACCAGACGATACAAACTAGATGAATCCAGTTTTAAGCCAAAATAATATTAAAAAAATAGGCGCTCCACATCCCGTGTCTGGGGCATGCTTCACGTATAAGCCAGACTTGCCAGGCTGACACTCGCCTACTTAATTTCCTCATTACACTTTGCTTTCAAAGAGCTCACATGTAAAGTGCAAGCTAGCGTGTCGTGGAGACCGCCTTATCTCCCCTTCACACCGCTGAGCAGGGAGAGCCTAATTATACCCCTTGTAATATTCCATCAAGCTTCGATAGCTGGACTTGAACCTGGGCTAAAACTAAAGCCCCTCTTTTCACTGGCCTTTCAAGTGCTACCCCCTCCCTCGTGCCCTGAAAGGATCATGGAAAGCAGGAGTATATTATATCGGAAGGCAGAGGCTTTGGGAAGGCAAGATTACAGCGACGGTGCTGCTGGCTGGTGCTGAGACACTTGCTTGTTGCCGAGGGGGGAGGGAAGACCCTAGGAAAATTTTCAAGAGAAGCCTCGTGTGAAAGGAGTGAGGTTAATATCAAGTAAGGTTCGCGTGGCTCTGCCTTTCTGCCGGGCCTAAATTATGGGGGTCTGGGATCACGTGCAGGCACCCGCTTCCATCGATACCTATTCTTGGCTAAGCTTGCAACTAATCACGAGGTAATGAGACCCGTAATTCGCCCACCAATCAACCCCCCTCCTTTTTTAAAAAAAATAAAAAAAATAAACTTGAGGTGGCTGCTATGCATAACTAGCTTTAAAAATATGCATCTTTTTCCTCGCGAACGATTCAATGCAAAAATAAGAAACAGCTCCATATTCCCATCCCAATTTTTTCGGCCCTTCCACCCAAACACATCATTTCGCTTTATTCCTCCCTCTGGAAGAGAGAGACAGATACCACAAACTTGACTGCTGGCATAAATATCCGAGTAGCCCCACCCCAGAGACGTCTCTCCTGGTATTATACAACTCGTTCCCATCAAAAAGATGTGGAGAGAAACACACACACAAAAAAAAGTTAGTAAGAGAAAAAGACTAGGTGCATTATTTGAGTGCAGGGGTCGGATGGTGGTGCAGGGGAGGTGAATAAAGATGATTCCCCCAATGGAGTTGGCCTGTCTGGCTGCTGTTTGGGGACTGTAGAGACCTAATGGCCTGCTGTGGTCTCCTCTCCCAACCGTATTTCGAAGGCTGAAATATTACAGCGGCCGGCTCTATTAGTGAGATGGAGTCTCACGTTCCAGTGTCAGTCGACTGGCCCCCAGGTGAATAGTCCCTTTGGCTGGGGAGGGAGGATTAGGCCTGGAGAAATGGATGACGCCTTGTTCCAGAGATGGGAACTGTCCAGAGCAGTTGAACACTCCAGCCATCTGGGAAGAAAACGTGCCTATGTTGCCACACCTTACTTGAAAATGTAACGCATATTAGCATGCAAGTGCACAGTGCAAAGTTCGCGTTTGGAAGTGGGAAAAAAAACGGAATTCCCAAGGCGGTGTCAGCATCAGCGACATGAGGCTCTCTTTCAATATTGGTGTGCAGCCAACCCAACTCGGCCTCCGAAAAGTCTCGCAGGGGTCCCTCGACGATCCGGAGGCCTGCTTTTAGTTTTATCCCGTGATATATGGGCCGAGTGACCAATGCGAAAAAGTGAAAAGTTAGCAGAGGCCGAGGGGAGAGAGAGAGAGAGAGGCCCACCTTTGCTGCTGCTGTCCAACTCCCCATGCTAATTTGTCTTGGGGCGGGACAAGACACCGGGGCAGACTCCCAAGGGGCCCATGCGTTGGCCAGAACCAACTTGGGCCCCACGCTTAGGCCCAGGGGCATCCCAGGGAGGAGGAACAGTTAACATAATTTCAAGGGGGCCACTAGAGACTGTGGCTGCCCACTCCATTAGCGGGGCCCAAGACCTAGCCGCGGCTTACTCCCAAAGCACCATCTTTAGGTGACATCAAAAATCGGAGGTTGGACACACACAAAAAAATGTGGTAATTAGCAGCTTAATTAATGGCGCGTTTCTTTAATTCATGGGCCGATACAACGGAAACACGATCGGGGGAGGCTAGTTGTACCCTGCTGATTGGGAAAGCACAACAAATGGCGTGTTATGGATTTATCATCGGCAACCAATGGCAGGCTAATTAAATAGAATTCTGGCGCCGAAATGCAATACCAGGATTGTATAAGAGGAGGGGAATATGGGGAAGCACGGAAATTTCCCAGTGATTGTTGTGGATCCATGCAACACATCCCACTTTTTTTGTCTGTTCTTTCATGCCGTGCATTAAAACCGCGATGAGAACCTGACCAACTTGAGCGGTGTTAGACAAAAGAGAGAGCTGTAGGGGCAGTAACCAGGCGTACAATGGATTACAAGACCGATCAGCCACATAATGAACCGTGTGCACGGGATCGTGTTACTCAACCCAAGTTGTGTGCGTGTGATATCCGCCCATCAGGGATTATAGCCTTTGATATATTCTGAAAAGATGGGGTTGGATTATTACGAATTCTCGTTTTGTGTTTTCACTGATTGGTATAGTTGTTGAATTGGGCTATGATAATGTAGTCTGGAGCGTCTCTCCAACCCAGCAAAATTTTGGAGTCATTTTCAAGTTTGGAGGACATGTTCCAGTGGCATGGAGCACGATTTGGGTGGGTCGCCATCCATGTACTCGGCCTCTCAAACCTCCAGAGGCAAAGTCCTTAGCAAGCCCAGCCAATATTAGTCATTCGGAGCCAAGCACGTTGCACCATTGCCAAGCCCGCCCCTCAACCATTAATGAGCTGCATATGTGTCAATGCGGCTCTTATTTCACAAGAACCAGACATGTACCGCGGATCGCGTGATCGGAAAGCCTCCCAGGAGAATAAGCCCTGCAATAGCAACAATGGTCGTTAGACTGCTGATAGCGGGAAGGACAGAAAAGGTCAGACATCACACCACGAAAATTTAGTGTCGGATATTGATCTCTCATGTTGCAATCTGGGTTGGTCAGGTGTGGTCACTGCGAGTTGCTGCTCGGGAGGTGGATTAAGTTTCTATTTTGAGGCCACTAAGTCCGCAGGAGGGAACGGATAAGCAGTAAGTCGCAATATGGATTCGCATGCAATATCGCACTGATAAGTATCAAATATGAATTCGCAATGTGTTTAAAAAAATGAATATTTTACTGATAGGTATCAAATGTGTCAACGTGATTTTTTTTTGTTTGAAAACTATTCACATATTACATATGAAAGCAGAAACTTTGTTGGTATGTATGTCACGACTACCCAACCCACTGCCGGACTACTGAGGGTGCTGAAACTTGGCACACTGACGTCTTACGTGCCACTGATTTAGGGAAAAGTCCGAAAACTGCACTTTTTTGATTCTCATTTTTTAAAAATCAATCACCATGCGAAGAACGTGTCCCCTGCTAGTTCGGTATATATCGCACAACCCAGCCAGCCTTTGCTGCGAACATTTCGACAATAACCATCAAGAATAATCCAGCACAGTGTGAGTCACAGGAGACACAGGTGTGATCATTAATTCACCGGGTCTTATGGCGGCGGATAATTGGAAAGCTTTTCTCGTCCATCGTCCAGAGTTTCTGGCGGCCAAAAGGTTTTCTCTCAACTAATACGTATGTATGAGACAGGGTGCGGAGGTGGAAGTAATGAGAGTGTATGGAAACAAGTTTAACACCAGGCGATCCTTCATTGTCCTCTAACCCAGTCCGTGAAGTGCCTCGGAAACGTTAGAAATGCTAATTCACAACTAAACAACGGGCCCTACCCCCCCTTCCCCCTTCCTCTTTTTACGTCCTCAGGACAAATGGAAGCATTTTGGCTTTGTGTTAACACAACGACGTCGGAGAAACTTTCATTCGCATCACTCTTGCCATGGAAATTATTGGACTGTGCTAACTACAATTTTTGGTTGTAATTATTGGTGGGTGAAATTTTTTGGGTCCTAACCAAAAGAATGGCGATGGAAAATCCTCCTGAGCCACACCCATCTGGTAGGGGCTCCGGCTGCGTGTGGTATATATGTATTTATGTGGGTCCGTGACGAGCGGCGTCATTTACGGCTATAACGCTAATGAAACGCTTGACGGGATTTTGGTCCGCTTTGTAGCCCTGCAACCATTCGCAGGATGTATGGTGGGGTCCGGCCTCGGCGACTAATATCCGTATTTTCCCCCATCAAGTCCCCACGTCCTTGCCCATCGTATCTTGGCATACCAATCCTCATTTTCCTGATTATGAAAAATCCCAATGCGGCACGGAGCGAATCATAATACGCGCAAATGCAAGTCAACAATATAATTAGGGGGAATGAGCGAGCTGGATGGGGGTATGGAGGGGAGGGAGGAGGGGGAAAAAATAGGTGATTCACTAAGCCTGAAAAGTGTGGCTAATTTTTGCGGGGACGGCTAAATCTCCTGGCTGGGCTGCAGAGCCCAGGCAAAATGTCACAACGCCCTGGCGTAATTCTTGTTTGCCCGTGAGAAATGTTTGTCGCTGGGTGTTGGCCTGTCAGCAACATCACTCTTGGCTTTTGCGCACCTAAATGTATGACTGTGCAATGTGTGCAGAGACGCGGATGTCGAGCGTCGGGATTTTCCATATGGGCTTGACTCCTGGTCCCATATGGTCACACGTGGTTGTCAGAACCCACTGGATATATATTAAAAAAAAGAACTGACAACCTAGCTTGGATAATTGCTGGGCCGTTGTTGGGCAAGAAAAAGCTCGACCCCATCGGTTGCAAGTATAGGTTTCCAATACCAATCGCCCCTCGTGTTTACCAAAAACAATTCGAATTAACCACCCTATAAATCAAAGCCGCGACATGTGCACCAGGCCACGACTTTTGCTTCATTCAATCAGCCTGAAAATGTACTACTGTACCAACTCTACAAATTCCAAGAAACATTTGCAATATATGTTGCAAGGAAAAGTCCAACATATCAGGGTGTCCAACTTCACAGGTTTCCACTATATATATTATCAAAAATTAAGATGGACTGCCAGCTTCTGGTAGTGTACAAAAAAGAGTGTAAATTGCTAAGAGAGGTGGGGTCCAATTATGGCGTGTAAATAGTTTTGTGGGTTGGTTCTGGGAGCCCCCAATTGGGGGCCTTGTTCTCCCTCTTCCGACACGGGATCCCTCGTTATATGTAGTCCCAGCAGAATCGGCTCCCTTGACGTGTATTGCAGGAAAAGGTGGGGTGGGGCCAGTGCACCACGAAAACGGAAGAAAAAAAGAAACCAGGAGTTTCATTATCGGCAATGGCCAAGAGCCGGCCGCATTTAGTCTTAGGGAGGTTGGGAGGGGGGGTGAGGGTGGAACCAGCCAAAGATTTACTCGTTTAATTTTCTTGGGTGTTATTGAAAAAGTCCTTTCGGTTCCTCACTTGTAAGCTTCGAAAACTTGTTTACCCTGTGCACCTAATTCTGTAGAAGGATCAACTTCCGCGGAGTAATTTTCTCAGGTGGTCCCGAACAACGTGGAAAGAGCCCAGTGTAATTTGGCGAAGGCTCATTTAATCACATCTCCAGTTTCCCCCGTTGCGAATCCCTGCAATTAATCACACTCCCTGGCTTGACATTTCATTAGGTTTTCTTTCTATACCCCCAATTTAATTAACATGGCATTCAGACCCCTCTCTAAATTTTTAATAATCAAATTATATTTTAGGGACATGATTAAGGAAATTATGTTTTTGGAACAGAATTCATAAAACCGTTGGAATAAGGGAGGGGCTTCGGGGTGGTGTACTTTCCCCCTGGATCCAATTAAAGGTATTGAACCAGGGGAGCTAATTAGTGTACCGTGGAATGCCAGCTCCGTAAGGAATGCTCGCAGGGAGGACAAGGTAAACCCCCGCGCAAGCCATCCGCAATAATGTTGGCGCACTGAAAGACGAGAAAGTTCGATAAGCAGCTGCATTGTGTGTGTAACGTTGGGAGGGGGCGGCTAAAAAGAAACTAATGCCTTTGACTTAGCGTCCTTTGCGGGGGGGCGCAAAACGCCAGCAGTGCAGCAAAGTTACAAATTACTAGCCCCCCCCCTCTCGACACACAAAAAAAACAGAGTGGGGGNAAATTACATTCTTGGCGTGCCAGCTTCACTGCCAGGCTTATATGCGCGATGAAACACAAGGAAACCGACAAAGTTTGCCGGAAAATATGTTTCTCATTACGTGGGGAGGCTTCCATTCTTCCTGGTTTTAAGGGTGAAGGAGGCATAGTGCATAGATTTTTTTTGCGCTAATTATTATTTTTTGAATCAATACTATAGTTGTGGGGGGGGGGGGGAAGCAATTGGGTTGGATGTAAAGCTAGGCGGCAACAGCTCGTGGAAATAAATACTGGCAGTCGCAAGAATTTTCATGCTGGAAACAAGTACATAACCGTTTCAACTATTTCTCAATAATGGATCGTTACCATTAGCGGCGAGCCAAACGGCCGGTTTATGTTGCAGTCTTCGTGTTTACGATTCTAAGCCCTCCCCCATCCCCAACCATCCTGCCCTCCACTCTCCATCCGACATTGTTTTAAAAATGAATGGTCAACTGCATTCAAAGCGATTGTAGCTGGGTAAAGTGCATTTTTGCAGCAAGGTTTGTCCTGAACGTAATGGTCCGGACCTGGTCGTTTTATACGGTTCTGAATAAAAAAAAGTGGCTGGAATCAAGGCAGGATACCATAATAATACTGTACGGAATGTTGTAATGGGCATGGTATATGTTGCATTGGTCTTACACGGGGAACTACATATTCCATGACGATTGAACGTTTCAAGCTTTATGTTTGTGTCTCTGTTGTCCTTTGAGAGCTGTAAAAAATATTCCCACTCGAGTTAAATGTATTCGACCCCCCCCCCCCCTTCGAATATACGAGCCTCCAGACACGTTTTCCTACAAGACGGAGCTACATTAACCCCGGGGTAAAGATTTCTTCCTCTTTTTTTTACTCCGCTTGAGCCAGCCCGTTTCGATAAGTGGAAAGAGAGCATCCTTGCTCCTCTGGAAGAAAAAAAAAGAAGAAGTGGGTGGAACTTCTTTTGAATGGGGGAGGAACATTTGAAAATAAGCCCTATCTAATGCCGGGAAGCCAGACTGTCGGAGGTTTTGAGAAGATAGCCTTTTCCTATGGTTGAAAGTGGGCAAAAGCAGCATAGGAAAACGACGCTGCATTTAAGTTGCCACTCCACTCATTTGCATGATAAAGAGAAAGGATTGCTCCACCATTGAGGATCCAAGGAAAGCCATTAGTGCAGATGCCATGAACAACAGGCACTCGAATCGTCTTGGCGAGCTCCATTAGCCGTTGGTGGAGATTTCAGAGGCATTGCTATGTAAACCAGAGCACTGAAGCCGCACCAAGGAGAAGAGGAGGGGGGGACCTACCGAAATGGAGAGAAGGATCTTGAAGAAAACAGCTTGTGAGCTCCATCTCAACTTGCGTCCCAGTCATTGGTGTCACCACAGCATTAGTCCGGAGCAGTGGAATTAGCCCTGGGAGAAAAAAAAAAAGAAAGAAAAAGGCTTTTTCCTCTCCTTGCTTTGTTTGGGCTCGTTTCGCCTCACTTGTTTGCTTCTTGCGAGGATCGTTCGTGCGTGCAACCGTAACTGAATACTAGAAAAGGGGGGTTGGTGGAGATATTGTTGGATGTAACAAAGAGACGGAATTAATTTGAGGGGAGCAGTTGGAGGAATTCGGCTGACTTTTATGGTAATGTTTCATGCTCTGACAGTATGTGCACCTATGCTCCCCACCCCCTTTCGATAAACACATGTGGCCGCCGCTTTTTGATTGAACATTTACAGTCGGACCCAGCAACATTTGCAGAGAGGACCAGAATCCGGGGAGGGAATCGGCATTAATTTTAAAATAAACGGCTGCAATAGTTGGCAACCAATTACGCGGGACAAGGCACCGACGCGTTTTGTGTATTCATTTTCGGAACTTGCCTAGCTGTGCTACACACACAAAAAAAAATCGGGATGGGTGTTACCCCATGAACATACATACACACACCCGCATTGAAGATCAGATTACCGCAGATAAAACCCGGGGGCCGATATCTACACATCCCCATGTCGTGCCTACACATACACATAGAGTGGCATAAATTTCTAGCTGGGGCTTTGCGGGTATTGACTCCGGTTGTGTCCATTTTGTAGCCAATGGTTTTTAATACTGTTTGCCAGACGTATACCTGCTCTGGGTTTTTGAATATGTATGGTGGCACGTGCACAAATCTGGGATTCAATACCTGCCAAAAGTAATGCTTTTTTTCGGATGGGGGGGATGGGAGAGGCGGGGGGAAGGGAGGGGGTTTTCTCTCACAAAGTTTGGCAGATTTGCAGGGGTATTAAACGAAACGAGCTGCGGCGCTGATGGTTTGGTGCGAGCGAACGCGTTATGAAAGTGCGCCCAATATCACACAGCTGTCCTCCCGACTCTTAAATGTGCCTCTCAAGAGATGCGCTTCACACTGGGAATCGAGGATCACCCCAGAAGAAGAATTTTTTTTTTCTTGTAT
Source organism: Catajapyx aquilonaris (assembly GCA_000934665.2). Classification (NCBI taxonomy): domain Eukaryota; kingdom Metazoa; phylum Arthropoda; class Diplura; order Dicellurata; family Japygidae; genus Catajapyx; species Catajapyx aquilonaris. The sequence goes on from KZ538003.1 coordinate 73,125, forward strand.
GTTCAAAGTCTTTCTTCATTTTTCTCACAAGCTCAACTTTTTATTGGCGGAATTCAAAACCGATTTAGGAGTCAAAATATTGCTGAATGATCCACGTAAAATTAGTGTACAAACTTGTCTCTGCGCTCTTACTCTTTCAACGTCGTTTTGGGCAGAAAAGATCTACGGAGCTTCCAACCTATTGGGTTTAAGTGAATGTTCTTTAGTGGCCACTTATGTCTCGTTTCAGTCACGCGGGACGAGCATTAACTTTTACTAGTCGGCCTCCAAATTGCTAAGCTCGCCCAGCGAGTGCCGCGCCGCAGAAAATGGCGCTGATATTGCCTTTCCAGACTAACCTACCACTATTATTTTTCGAAAATTTCATCGGCGAGGAAGGACTGTAGAGTTATGGAGACCACACGTTACCAACAGGTGCTTACACGTTAACTCACGGTTGATACAAAAATGATGAACATTGCCCCCCCCCCCCCNGACCAGATTACCGATGCCGTTTCAAACACTGCTATCAGACAGTCGGGAGGCCTTTTCAGCATTTGACAAGCATTAAAATCTTGACGAGCCGACCATGCTGAAACATGGGTAACATTGAACCTAGTTGAAATATGTATGCGGGCGGCTCTTGTCGCACGGACAAAAAAAAAAAAAAAAACAAACTGGCCCGAATAGGGGAAAAGAAAAGGAGAAAAAAAAACGCCAAATAATGGATGAAAAGTCACTCGAGTCACGTGAACCAACTTTGCCCTTTTGTGTCACCGCCGAATCTATAGGATCGGAGGACTTGTCATCTCAAATGCCATCCGAACAAAGTCAATTGTGGTGGTGGAAGATCGTCTCGAATTTGCTGCGGAAAATGATTTTTATCAATTTCAAATCGGACCATTATACTATCCCAACGCTTAAATATTCGGTACATCCGGTAATTTACTGCAGCGTAATCCGTATCAGTTTTAAAAGTGTTGGGTAGGGAAGCATATAATAAAATTATGCTGACCCCTATGCGCAGGGGGTGTCCGCAGTTTGATTAATACCTGGCCCGTTCCCCGGGAATTTTAGCTGCTCCCAGTATCGATACATATAGGCAACAGTATATTACTGACAACTCTATTACGGGAGATTGGGGACGCAGTTTGTCCTGCCTGTCACGCAACCCGGACAGCTGTTACAGGGGTCCCCCCCTCTATAATTGCATATGTACAGCTGGATGGAAATGGACTGGCCTGGGGAAGCTGGCCAGAGGTCAAGACACATATGTTGGGTTCCTTTTTTTTTCAAGGGTCCGCCCATGTGATATATAGAGACTGCACATTTTTGGGGGCAAAGAAGCATCCAATCAACCTAAAAGCCACGAGAGAGAGAGAGAGAGCTCGCTCGCAGGGAAAGATATTATCCCCGAAACCCCCTCAAATGATGATGGCTAAACCAACTGCGCCCATTGGAAATTAAAATGGCCTACCTGGGATTATTACGTCCATTCATCCTCGTGTCCAGTCGGAGCGCATTCAAAGTGGCCGGTATGGAAATGCGGACACGTCAAACCCTCCCCTCATATGTTGGGAGGATTGGAGAGATGTGTGCACCAGTGGTAAGGCTGCGGGTCAGCAAGTTCAAATTGCCAATCGAGTTGAAATGAGCTGGACTCTCCTTTTTTAGCAGTCATGTCAGACACATTTATAATATTAAATTCCTACCACGTACTTCTGATTGGTCCGCCGCATATTGTTACCGCGACGTTTCCGATTGGCCCACGTTCTGCGCCTGCGCCTCTGGCAGCACCTCTGGTGGATGGAAGGAGGAACCGCGTCCTTGTGACATGCTGCTAACGATACCAGGAAGCTGAACCACGCATATTTTAATGCTGTAAACACTATACCAAACGCTTGGTATTTTTCGGGCTACCTGTCCTTTGGGCATTGACACACAAATAGGCGTAACAATGTTTTGTGTTTATATCGCGTCCAATTACACGGGGGGTAATTAATTAGCCGCGTAATTAAATTAAGCAGGCAATATTAATTTGGGGGGAGGGCTTTATGGGATTCCTAGCAGTGGATCGCGAGAGAGGTGGAGGGGGGGGGGGGTAGCTATAGTGTTTCCCATGCATAGAGTTGCTGAGTGTACAGAGCCCCCGGCGAGGCTTGCATCCTTGCAGTTTCATTACAGACGACACTTCCAGCCCGCACTCTGACATTCATCCCATTGCCCACTGTTTACCCCTGTTCGTGTGATTTCCTCATAAAATTAATGAATATAGTGGAATGGATCGTTATGGAGAATTACTACATTAGGCTACACTAATTTCGCCAAATGAAACTGCGCGGCAGTGGCTTCGATTATCTGCGTTTATGCGGGGGCCTCTCTCTCAGCACCAGGCACCCACAAACCCTCTTCGTTAGTGTCACAAAGACTGGTTTGGTCCAACCCTCCCCCAGATGCTAATCCCTTTGCTTAGAATACACGATGCAGCAGGATGACTACGTTTTAATGCGCCGTTTTGGGGTTACGCAGACGCCTAAGCTACGGACGAATTTATTGCCTGCGACTTGTTATAATGAGGATGTTGTACTGGGGGGATGCTGCGGTCAGATCCTGCTTACTGGGCGTTGAAATCATTCTGGATCATGGGCACTAACTGTTATGGCCAAAAAGCACATTTGTTTCTGCTTTCAGTAACTGTTACTGCAATTTTTATATAAAATTTTGCGGATGGACTCAATAGTGCCTGAAGTTTGAATAGGAGAAATAAAAGGTCCTGTAGTTTTTTTATATAACAAAACCACTGCTGCCATCGCATGAGCGAGCCCCTCAATTTTCCGCCAAGGGAAACGAGCCACAAATGTGTTTTAACTTGCTTGTTTTGGGCCCATTTATCAGTGTCAGACAACGGGTTTGCCCATTGTTGCATTGAAATTTACGGCCGGCAAATCTCCTTGAACGGTCAATTTCAGCGGAAAATAATAATTGTCCCCGTGCTTGCATAGGATCCGGTGGCCCAATCGGATGGCAACGATGCATTACGACCAGCACACTGGGCTACTTATCAGCTGGCGGTATCAATTCCCCAATGGGCCCAGGGTGCACCCCCCTCCCCACCCACTGTAATCGAATAAAATCCAAATTACAGCCGCACACAACACATGCACACATGCACTGTACACATGGGGTTGACGGGCCTTCCATTTGACTGAAGGCAAGGTTAGCTTCCCTGTTTATTTACCTGACAAGTTCAGCACAAAGGAGTTGGTTGTGTCCTGATTTGCTACCATCAGAATGGAATTAACGTATCGGTACGTACATTATTTTTTAAATAATTATTGGTAGGTAGAAATTGCATTGCGACACAGTGAACCATCTTTTAATTAGTTTGCGACGTGTCATACACTGTACATAACATGTCGCAGTGACACCCACGCATACACTGTACAGCATGTATCAAGTCGGTTGTATCACTACCTGCATGTTGTCAAGCTCCCCCCCTACCACCCACCCTGTAACAACCAGCCGTAAAGTGGTTTATTCCCCCTTTCGATCGGCATAATGATACTGTCAAATCGGGCTGTCAAACAGTGTCAAACGCGGGAACCGATATCGCCTATCAAAACGCCCGTGCCAATCGTCAAGCTTCCTCATTCCCACCCACCCCCATATACCCATCCCCCACCTTTCATCCGCGACCATGTGATGATACACAACCGGTTCGATAGCCTCCGATTTGGGCTTTTTCCACCCCCCCTCCCAACCCTCCACACACACCCCATCACTCGATGTATAACGGCCGCCAACTGCGATAAAAGAGCCCCCCTGACTTTGGCACACGCACCACCAATTTCAATATTAACTGCAATGACATGTTTGACAATACTATTATACCCGCGCGTAACGTCACTTCAGCTTGTGATCTCGCCAAAATTGAATTAATGCAAATGGGTCTCGCGGGACTCGTACCCCCCGCACCTCCCAAGTCCTGTATCATACATGTGGATCGAGTTGTGGTGGGGGGAAAAAAAATAAAACCCACTTTCAACCAGCAATGCAGGGAATGTGTGCATATCAAATGAGATGCGGAAAAAAAATTGTAGAGAAAATTTATTGGCAACAAGCTGGGAAGTCGTGCTGGGAAGAGGTCGGGCAAGTATATTCATTATTAGAATCGCCATTATCCTCGAATCCATTATCCTACTTGAGAGCATCTTTATGGGCGCAAATGCACGATAAGCTCCTTATATTTGAATACAGACATTTCGGTGGCGTTGATTAAAACGGGAAAATAGGCGCAAGTAAGCGAGACAAAGCCATGTAATCCCCATGGCTATGTGGCGCTGGCTTCAAGCTCAACTTGTATCGAAGTTTGCTCGCCGGCAAGAAACTTTCCAACGCTCCTATCCACTACCCACCATTCCCTCCACCACCCCCCGTTCATTTAAATTGCCTGCAAATGTCATGACTGTGGAATGAGAGTTCCATTAAATCTCCGAGTTAATACAAAATGCATTTGTTGTTCTTCCATTATGTAAATGAAAGCGAAACCCATCCACAGCTGCGTAGGATACCGTATGTAAAATTGAATGGAGATGAAAGACTCCATTTAGAGGAGAGAGGGGGGGGGGG
>KZ538003.1:86621-136361 GCA_000934665.2 Catajapyx aquilonaris
GGGGGGGGGGGGGGGGGGGGGATTAAGAAAATTCAATTCCCCAAGACTTGGGAGAGCCCTGATTTATGTCCCACCTAATGGGTTATTTTCATTTTTGCTCCATAATATTTTCGCCCCAGCTACCAGGCACTGTTTCTTCCTCTTGCAAATTGGCAATCTCATTATGAGATATTTCGTGAACAGATAGCAGCACTCGAGGGAATTTTCTTAAGGGATGCAACGTCCCTGTTAGGAATGTATAAAAAGATGCCTGTCCAATATATCATACCGTTTCAAAAATTTTGGGGGGGTCCTTTCAATGGGAGATAATAATGGACACTATTTTAACCACTGATCAGCCTAAAAAATAATGGTGTTTTGACACTGGATTTTCAGTGGTCGCAATATTGATGACATGTATTGTCGGAACGCAATTTTTTAAAGCGGGCCTAATCAAAAATATTGCATAACACGCCAAATTGGATGTGCTCACGTGTGTGAAAACATGTCCGATCGGATTGACACAATAGAACGGTCGATTGCGTCAAAACGCCTATATAATTTCATGTCTGTGGCTATAAACAAAAGAGCCATTATTTTGTGGCTGAAAGTGAAGTTTTGTGCTGAAAATACAGTCAGGAAATGAATGATCAAGATGACTTGAATAATGAGCCAGTTTCGTGCGTCAAAGTTTATTTTCTTTTTTTTCCACCTCGATTTATTTTTTTACAAAGTTTCTGGGAACGAGTTGGAAAGTAGCCGATTATCAGGGTATTTGTTCAAGCTCGCCTTTCGTTTCCGGACCTAAACTCATTGGATATTGATTCCGTCTTTTGTCCGAGTAGCTGTCGTCGTGCCCAATAAAAAAATACTTGGGGGCTCTGAAGATATTTTTTCAGCTGGGCCTCCTTGGCCTGTCCGGCCAACAGGACGTCTCCCAAAAAAATAAGGAAAAGAAAGTTTGCATTTGGCTGCCATTTCCTTTTCTTCTGGTCTTTCGAGCCGAGAAGAAACTGTCCAGGATCGTTCAAATCTAAGCAAAACACAGTCGTATGCTAGGAGCAGACAACTGGAAAAACGATGTCATGTACAGGCCAACTGGCCATTTTGGATGGACAGAAGAAAAAAAATTAGTGGACGTAACTTAGTCAAGGTGGGTGTGGTTTTGAGATGGGTAGAGAATCGTCTTGGAAACGATGATGGAGTTTCAGGGAATGCGGGCAAATGTCATTGCAGGCATTCTAATTTCACCCCCCCATCCTCCTCTTCATTAGTACTCCAGGCAGGGGGGGGAGGAGGGAGGAAGGGAAAGGGGTGTTATTTTTAAGCCAACTCAACTTGTCACTTTGGCCGACTTCATCTTCATTTCGGCCATCATTCCGAGAGAGCTGTTCTTCCTCGGCACCAAGTTAAGCTGCAACCCGGTGTAAATCTTAATTAACTTTTGTTAGTAGGCCTAACTCTCGCTGCCAGGTCGAGGTCTTTTCAGGGAGTTAAATATGACCCTTTGAGATATATCGCAACCAAATTTGGGGATTGCGGCAGACATGTTTTTTAAAGTGAAATAACAGAAAGCGGCTTTGCTTTGACAGTATTGTTGTTTGTAATGTTGGACCACAAAAAAAATTAGCCATATTTTTCTGACATGTAAACAATTTATGTGGGAGCTGGCAAAAATATTAATATTGTTGTTTTAGTTTCTGTTGTTGATTATTGCATTAATGGCGTAATGGTACAGCGTCACATTTGGACATATCAACACGTCTAGTCCATTTACTGCATATGATAGCATAATATGTATAATTTAAACATATTAATGTTCGCATCAACGTGACATCCGGCTCGCTCTGGTTATTGAATAATGTTTCAGGTAATGTTTGATGCTTTATTTTCATATACACCCGCGCGCAGTTTGCAATTTAAACGGTTTTATTTACCCCCCACCGGAGTATAATTTTCGTGACGAAGCTCAGCGATAATGCCATCCGACGTTTCGGTTGTTGTGCAAATCGAAAGGGCAAAGTGTGATCGCCATTGTTCGGGAAAATATACAGAACCTGGACTCACACTGTTCAAAATTTCACATTGATTTAATCAATTTTTTTTTGCTTTATGGTATGCTGATCACTGTATGAATACATACCCGGATGATTTTTTTTTCAGTTTATGAATATTGCTACAATTGCAACTAATCAGTACTGGTGCAATAAATGGCAATCTGATATGTATACATGAAATACTGTACATCTGAGCCTGGAATTGGGATGAAATAATTTGTATGCTGTGAAGGAGTGATGTCAATTTACTTTTGCCTGAAATATAGATAGTGTCAATAATTATTATACTGTATTTGTAACTTGTTAAACAGGTTTGTTGACCGAAGCTTTCAGGCGCCAAAATTTGCCAGACTTTGAAAAACTCCGACTTTTAATGCCCGGTTTTTGTCAGAGAATCAGAGAAGCACTTTTCGTCAGTGCTTGTTCCAAGTGGCCATAGAAGCAAAATATGTTTAAGAATACGACGCCTGTAAAGCAAAGGAGAACTCTTGGAAATGTTCTTCGGCCGTAAAGTGAGCACAGACAACATTCAAAAAAGTCCATCGGTCGTTTCCTTCCTATGAGAAAATCACCCCCTACCCCCCTTCCTTTTTATATTTTTTATATATATTTTTTCCTTATCCCCACCCACCCTACATAGAAGGCAATGGGCAGTGTTAGGGGCATGCTACCACATTTCTTTTTGATTAGGTCCTACATCATGTGCAATACGTTGCCGCAGCCAGGGGGTCCCGAATCGGTACTTTTCTTTCTGTTTTTTTCCGTTCCTCTTGCTCAAGAGTACTTTATGAGCCGCCTCTGCTTCTCAAAAGCCGGCTGCGGATTGAGCCCCCAACCATCTCCCATCCAACCCCCCCTCAAACTAAAATGTGGCATTGGATTGCCAAGGAAATCCACAATATCGGGGATGCTTCTACATTTCTTCATAAAGGCCGCAATATTTCCTTGATATCCGATCGGGAAAATGCGTCCGGGTCAATAAAAAATAGAGGGGGGGGGGATAGGAGGGCACACGTTCATTTCGACCACAAGCGGCGCCGCTGGTTTGGTGGTACCAAGCAAGAAAAACGGCATCCTTTCCCTTAGAAGCCCATACCAGGATTCCACTCTCCATCTCGATCCATCCCAGTCAACCAGCATTAGGTTGCATCCCGCCACGAGATTTATTGGGACTTGGCTGCTCCCTCTGATTCTTTATACACCCTGTCTATATCGGTTGTTGGGACGTATACGTCCTGGTAAGCAGATCATGTTGGAGGAAACCAGAAGTTACATTCGCCCAGGTTTTTTTTTTATTGGGGACAGGATGTCATAGTTCAGAGTTTATTTCGCATGGGCGAGAAATGCAACGTGGGAGTTAATCGTCTGTAATTTTCCAATTGGATTGTCAGACTTATCCTGGGTGGTTGTAACAGGCAGCTTTAATCAGCCGGAGGATTTATTCGTGATGGGAATCAATTTTCCTGCTGGGGGTCTTGACATGGGTCGGTCTTTTTGAAGAGGAATGGTGGGGGTAAGAAATGGGGGTATCGACAAATTGGTGTGGCTTGTTGGAATGCGACAAATATTAATTGAACTATCGGGGTTGGTGCACGCAACACCTTATCATGGTGTGTTATAAGTTGGATTTTAATTTTAGCAAAATTGGGTGGTCTTACCCAGGAAAATTCGCAAATTTTTAATGCAAACTCACTAAATGGCATTTGCATTCATACTCAAGTTGCGTAATGGCAAATACTTTTTTTTTTGTTGAAAAAGTGAAGTGCACGCGACCTTTGCTGCAACTCATCCGTGCACCGCATCCTGTAGAATCTGCAACCCACTTGTGCCCTCGTCAGTTTAAAGAGTTCTTGTCCAGTTTTGCCCTTTAAAAAAACATGCTTTTGAGTGATCCGTTTCTAGGCCTCCACAAACAAAAGTATACAAAAATCTACATCCAGTACGTTTTCCCTCGATACTCGACCAGGTTTTAATTCTATACCAACTAATGGAGCACCCACTTCATCCGGTCCTAAAAATCAACCCAGAGTAATAGAGCACAAATGATCAGTTCTGACGCGGAAATGTGCCCCACCTACCGTTCCTTTCTAGAGTCTGTAAAGTAGGAAGAGCTTTGCTATGGGAAAAGTGTCATTGAAAAACCGCTTTAGCTCAAAAGCCCTCTATTGAGATGTTTCTGCAAGTGAAAGACCCCCAACCGGTGGGCGGTGTGAGTGTGATGGCCCTTCACAAATGCCCCCCACTCAAAAAAAGAGAGACCCTCATTAATCAAAAAAACTGGTTGAATGTTTGTGGCTTTTGTCCACCCCCCCTTTTTTTTCAAAAAAAAAAAAATCTTTGGCTACTCATGACGCTCTCTTGGCCATGCGCGTACGTTAATAATACGGGCCAGAGGGGGCTTGCTGGAAAAGGTATTTATGCACTCATGTTGCGGGTCGGGAAGGCTTTATGCTCTTCAAACGGCTGTACATGGCGGTGTAATGGGAGGCAAAAAAATTTCTAATGGCCAGGGAGTTAAAAAGCGAAGTTTGTAAGCCACTCTTCATCTCATGGTGCACTGAATGTTCCTGATTTGATTGTTGTGTTTGTTGGCAGAAGCGGCAGCAGTGGAGAGCCGAGGAGGTGCAGTAGCGGCGGTGGGTGGTGGGGCGAGTGGTACGGCGACACGAGACACCACCAGCGGCCTTGGTCCTCACGAGTGCGCCGGATGCGGAAAGAGAATCAATGACCGCTACTTGCTCAAGGCGCTGGACCTCTTCTGGCACGAAGACTGTCTCAAGTGCGGATGCTGCGACTGCCGTCTTGGAGAAGTCGGATCAACCCTCTACACCAAAGCCAATCTCATCCTCTGCAAGCGAGATTACCTGAGGTATGGTCCATCAGATGAATGATCCCCAGGAGCAATAATTCCTAGCCTTTATTGACGGGAAGTTCAGGCAACTAAGGCCACACCTGTTGAAAATATATATATATAAAAAAAGAGCGGTGCAGATGGGTGCGAGATCGTAAATTCGCCCAAGGCTTACCACCCTACCGCCGCCCCCCTACGTGTGCGAAAATAAAACACGGGGGGCGAATTTCCCAGCGGGAGATAGGCGCCGGAAGGAAGTGAGTTCCGCCACCAGGCGAGGTGTCCCACATTGCAGATTTACACGGGCCGACATGGCAAACCGTGGGAGGCAGGGGGGGGAGGGGGTTAAAAAGGGGTGAGCTTTTACACCGCTAATTAAAGGTTAACATTCCCATGCAAAAGTCAATGTATGCTCTTTACACTTTGAAGTTTGGGAGTGCTTGGAGTTTTAGAGGGGAGGGGTTGATCAGGGGGGCAATGATACGGGGGGGGAAATCCCTGCTGAATCGAAAAAAAATGGATGCCAATACATGCTGAGGACTATTTTTATGCTTGGAACAAAAGAGGTTTTTCCTGGAGCGAAAGATGGCTTATTAGAAAAGATGACGCGGTAAAACCTGCCTGCTCCTTATCCAACCGGAGCAGCTTGCCAGACATCCTCTTGAATAAATCCCAGACCAATTAACCTGTCGGTCCCTGTAAAAAAAAAATAAGAAGGGGGAAGGGGGGGGTTCCAAATAAATTTTTGGGGTGCTCCCTAGGAACGACTTGGCAAATATCACTTGGTAGCTGATTATGACTTGACCTCTGCACATTTCTTTCTCGAGGGAAATTACCTTCTTTATCATCATGTATTATCATGCTCATGTTCCATCAAGTTGATCCTTACTGGTTGATTTGGGTAATGGCACGGGTTCCTCTCTCGCTCCTTTTCCTTCCCTCCCTCCCCTGCCTGCCCCTGTTATGAAAGTGGTCTTTTTAATTTGCTACTGTTTTACTTAATATAGCCCTGGGTGAATGTGGGAAGAAAAAGTTAATCAGGGCATTTCATTATGCAAAAAGGTTTCTCATTATTTCTCGAATGGGCCTGGGGCATTGGTCTATCGGGGGGGGGGGGGGTGGAGACTGCTGCTTTTGGGTGAGGAGGATGGATGGGGGGTGGGTGCAAAGAGAAAAGAAAGAGTCTTGGGCCAATAGACAAGCGAATCAACTCAGCTCTCTTGTCACATTTGGGTAATTGGTTCGTACCATGCTGGCAGGCCCGGGTCATGATCATTGGAGCGCTTGTTTGTCCGGATGACGAAGCGTTTGAAGGGTGTTCCGGATGAGCGAGTCTGGCACTAAGGTGCTTTCACTAACGGCGCTTTTAGGGGCAGGAAAATATTGCGGCTAATACTTATTATTTGGAACACACCGCACTTGAATTTTCTGTGCAGGCCATTGGATGATACGTTGTCTTTCTTTCAGGTTATTCGGCACTACTGGCTATTGTTCTGCTTGCAACAAAGTAATCCCCGCATTCGAAATGGTGATGAGAGCGAAAAACAACGTCTACCATCTGGAATGCTTCGCCTGCCAGCAGTGCAACCACAGGTGAGTTTCACCCATCAATTCTATACAATCCAAAACCATGAATCAATTGTATTCCGACGTCCCCCCCCCCTCTCCCTTCCAAAAAGCACCTACCCCCGAAACGCACACAACTTGATTCAGTGCCCCGGCATATACACATGCATATGCATATGCACACACTGTAAACCTGGCTATTACACTCCTGCAAACAAGATCCAATAGGGGGTCATTCTGTTAATAACATGCGCGTGTACAAATTCTAAATATTGCAACAATGAACATGGCATTATGTCGGCAAACAGCGAGTTTATGGATCCGCGCATTAGTAGGGGTGGGTCGANCCCCCCCCCACCCTCTCTACTACTACTCTGCTCTCTCACCCACCCACCCCACAAAATGTGATTGTGCTTTCACGCGGGTACCATTGCAGGCTATAAGCTATTTTGATCTAAGTCTGATGGCTTTGGCCTGTCCCAGCCCCGGGGATGGGAATTAACGAGCTTCAGCACTCGCATGCATTGCCAATTTCACCTGCACAAAAGGTCGCCCGAGCTTTGTTTGGACGCCCAGGCCCTCTCTACGCCAGCCGACAACAATCGCGGCTCACATCCGGATGGGAGGGAGGCGGGGCAGAAGCCACATTGTTTCATCCAGGGTCCTCCCTTGCGATTTTTTTTTTTTCCAATGAATAACACGCTGGAATGCATGCAGATGTCATTGCCTGCCAGGGTTGGACACTGCCTGTGTCCCAAGCTGGCCATTGTGAAGCTGGGGATCACAAATTAGGATGAGAAGGCTCTATTTGACGATAAATATGGGTCATTAACGCTTACTCGGTGTGTACTGCGCAGTACACGTGCGCAGTGGGCAGTACACATGCGCAGTAAGCATGCGACGCAGTATGGATGCGCATAAAGTGTATGACTGGCATATTGACAGTGGTTGATTTCTAAACTGACCTTTTATCTTCCAGGTTCTGCGTGGGGGACCGGTTCTACCTGTGCGACAACAAAATCCTCTGTGAATACGACTATGAAGAGCGAATGGTGTTTGCCAACATGGCGTACAATCCGAGCAGCCTTGCACACATACGAAGGCAAGTCAGTAATTTGCAGGTATGCCATAGGTAACTAGATAGACGCAACTTAACAGAAGGCGGCAGATAGGCTCTGAATCGGTGACCTCAGCCTGAAAGGAAAAAGTGAAGGGCAAAAAAAAAAACACTCTGACCTCAAGCAGCTCCCTTGACAAATCTTTGCGATACTCGTGGCAGCTCCTAACATTCAAGTCAGAATGAAATGTCAACAATGGTATAACAAGCGAAATGTCACAATGTGTTGACATTTTCGATTTTTGCCTCGATTCCTTCTGAGAAGGCTAATGAGATCCTGGGAAATCGGTTAGGCCTTTTCTCTCTCTATCTCTTTTTCTCCATCCTGTTAACCCAAAAACCTATCCGCAACCCCCCTACCCCACCCCTGCAGATTTAATGCCGCGCATGCAGATTGGAGCTTCCGGGGAGTGGGAGACTTTGCCGGATAGGTCAACACCCTGGGGCCTTATATCATAAGAAGAGCCAATTAACCAGGCATTGTTTTTGCTTCCTCCCCACCTCCCCACCTTATCCCCGCACCCTTCAACCTAAATATCATCCAACTGTCCCCAAATTCATCTTTACACATTAAGACTTCGCATTTATTTATTTATTTTTCTGTTTAAATTGGCGAGTGTGGGCTACCTTTTACATTCCCTAGAGAGTCATTGGTGGTCAATCACCAGGTTGGGCAGCGAGCGGACTTTTGTTAACCGGCGCGTGGTTAACGTGGGCTCTAAACCTGCCTGCAAGAGTGATCGCCCTTTGCTTTTGGGCCCCTTTCGAATAGCTCAAGTAGAAGGTTGCGAAAACATGGCTGTTTGGCCAGTCTCGAAGGACCCACAGGGAGGAAAAGAAAAAAGGAAAGAGAGAGAGAGAGGGAAATTGCGCAGACATTGAGATACGGTTTTCACCCATTCGGAATAGCGGAGGATGTTGCAGAGGTGTAGAATTTTAAACTCGGGCGTTTACTTGCACTCTATCGGATAAGATGCTAACCGGTCGTTTTTAATATCCTGGATATTGAGACAAATGAGGCCACTAAGCAACGAAGCAGAAAGGAAAGAATATGGAAGAACCCCTAGAAAATCCGCACCAACACGGAAGACTTCAGTTGCATGAAGTGTATAAGTTGTGGTGTACTGTGTCCATAGGTTTATGGGTTGGTAACAGGTATGTATTTTCCTTTTGACATTAGAGTGAGAAGCAATGAGAACGAACTGGGATGGGAACTGTGCAGCACAAAATGAGTTTAGAAAATAACATTTCAATGGAAAGTAGCAGTTAAGGACAATGATATATAATTTTGTCAGTCGTAGAATAAAAATGTGATTTTGCATTATTTTAATTTTCTGAAGAATAACAATGGTTGCGTTATTTCATAGGCTACCTAAATAGTGTGTAATATGTGTAGATGATTAGCCATATAATATAATTGTAGACATTCAATGTACCAACACTGCATGACTAACCGGACAATTGATGTGATTCCAGCCAGGAGACGGGGTCCCAAGCGTCAAGACCTGCCCCGACGCCCCAGCCCTCAGCAACCTAACTTGTATGGCTCAGGGCAACTTCTTGGCTCCCGGAAGAGTAGTGCACCAGCAGCACCAGCAGGCCAGCACCACAACCACCACCAAGCAACATGCACCAGGCGCCGTCACCAACACCACCAACACCACAATGCTGGCAAATGGATCCGCAAATGACGACGCCTCAAGCGGATACGGAAGCCCGGACTCAGACATTTTTGAGGGACAGTAAAAATAAATTTGTTTTTAAACAAAAAAATAATTTATCCGGGACATATACACACACGCGAGTGCAACTCTTCTCTCCCCATACTTACAACCACACGCCCTGTTGTCCTCACCATAAATATGTTTATATTTTAGGTTTCTCGTACTTTCAAACATGTGTCTCATCCTAATTTTTTTAAAATTCCGGTCCTGCCCCACTCTACAAAAAAAGTGTGTCGTACAATTTATCGGCGGGACATGCAAAGACCATGCACGTATACATGAGATGAACGTGAGTGTATATCCGCAGCTCAGAGTTGTGCAGATGAATAGAACTCGCAGCCTAGTCATTTCGCCAAATGTATGGACTTCTACATTTCCATTGTCAGTGTCAACCCCTACCTGTCCTTCATAAATTTTTTTTGAGAACTCGAATATTTTTAGTGACACAAAGGATGTTTACACAGGATTGAGAAAATTAGATATGGTTTAGTTGCCAGGTAATGTTGCCAATTCATATGCACAAGATTGCATTGTGTTTCTGAATTGGCAAAACTGTCCGTAGCAACCAAATTGGACCAAATCTAGTAGTTTCATCAGTGCCGTATGGACATCCCAGCAGTTTCTTGGTTGTAGGTCCAACCGTGCAAATCCTTGGTTTCTGGATGAACCCATTCACAAAGCAGCAGACATTGAGAGACAATAATATTTTGGCTGAAAAAAAACAAACAAAATAAAACACACCTGCTCTGATTGGTTTAGCGCGTGAGTCAGTGACGCAATGAAATTCATCATTAATTTTGTGGACATCACAAATTTTTATGATTTGTCCTCTGGATATACATTGGGAATTGTGATATTGCAATGTACAGTACTCGTGCCTTCCTTCCACTGACGCCAAAAAAATGTGTAATTACTGGAACAACAAGGATAAAACCATCTGAACGTTCTCAGTGTCTAGAGCCATTCGTTGCAATCTAGAGCAATTCCTACGCTTTGGCGTATTTTTTAGGACAGACTGAATCCGGAGAATTAAAAATAAGACCTCAATGTTATAGTGATGTACTATATGCAATTTGATGAGTAGAGAGGCCAGTCATACCGGTACGTCGGGGCTACAAATTTGTGTTGGAAATAACTCTGCAGCAACAAAACTAAACTGCCACGGAGCAACGTACTGAAACTTTGTATACGATAAACATTCATTTTGTTCATTAAAATAAATGCAGAGGTGCAGTTTGGGGCCAAAGAATTTAGGGGTAAAAAAAATGAATAAAAAGTCAAGTTTTTGATTCCTACGCTTGCACTTGATTGGCTTGGGTGGACTTATTCTGCTGCAGAGAAAGCTTGGTGGGGAAAAATGGAGAGGCATTGTTGCTGTAACAATATGCTTGGCCTGTAGCAGCTCGTGTTGTGCGAATGGTTAAATAATGAGGAAGATATGACCAGAGGTTTGCATGGATCAACATATCTGATGCTGAAGATACCTGAGTTGAGTTGTCTCTCCAACGTTTCTTTTTTCCCCCCCCAAATAAAGTCTGTTTTTTTTGTAAATGTAAAGCAACAATATTCATTATTCTGTACCATAATGTGTAACTAGTCTCAAGTAGTTACCCCCAATGTCTGTTTGTCAACATTCAATTCCAGAATGTCAAGAACTATGTAAATATGTTGCCTGAAATCTAATGAATGTTGTATTTGTTACACTTTATGGTAGTGTTTTATTTCGTTCACTTATTTCGGTTACGATTAAGAGGCACGTGGACAGATTTTAAAACAACATTAATTTTAAGATTACATGATTGTGATCATGCACAGAAGTGTGGAGTAAAAGAAGCTGAGGCAGTGGAAGATTGCTTAGAGATTTCTTTTGATTCCAGTGTGATATTGACTCTTGGAAGTGTACATTCCATACCATTACATAGACGCATCAGTCATTACGCCATGTAAATGGTGGGAAGGTTTCCTGCTAATGGAAGTAGATGTTATTACTTGAAGTATTAATTTTTATTGCTGTAACTTTTATTATGAGGAACATATAATGATTTCCTTGATTGGAGAAGTATTTGTAACTGTTATTATTTGCGTATTACTCGTTGTTAAAAAGTAATGAAATGGCAGAGACATATTTTTATCGTGTTTGCCTCTATTAAATCTCAATTTAGAGTCTCCTGTGGTATTATTGATACAGCAGTGCAGTGGTTTTCAACATTTTACCAACTGTGACCACCTAACCACGTTTCCATAAATGTGCGCCCCCCCCCCATCCCCCGGCCCCTACTACAACTGCCCCTTTTCCAGAAAACATACACTCTATACGGTTGCAAAAATGGTTCAATTGACACAGAAATTGCACAAAAAAATGTTGAACCAAGGCTAACGACCCCCCTCGACCCTGTCCGCGACCCACCGGTTGGAAACCACTGCAGTAGTGCATTGTAAGAGTTGGTGATTGAACATGGAGAGAATCTTCCCATGTGAGAACATCATCTTGGTGATGAGGGGATCGAAACCTGGATCTCAGAGGATGAATACTGTGGTTTCAACACCATGTCAACTATTTCTTTAATTTCAAAAAAACTAACAATGTAATGCAATCAGTTGAGGCAGGAAAGTTTTACTGACATTTGATTGTAAGATGCTAATACTTTCCCAACTCATAAGGTTGCTTTACCGATGAATACCCACAATAAGGAAATCCATCTTCCTGGTTGATGCAATGCAATACATGTAGTACATACCATTTTCGCTTAAAATGCATCCATATCTTGGGGAATGCTGATCTAATCATGAAGCCTATCTTTGTTGTACTCTACTGTGCTGTAATACACGCCTCAGCCATTACTCTAGGTGAGTGTAAGTGCAACAATCAGGAGAGGCACTGCCAATAATGTCCCCAGCACATTAGAAAACTAGTGGATTCAATATTGTTCACATGGAACACTAATAATAATATTTCCTTTCTTTTACCTGGTTACTTGGCTAAATTATCCAGAATATTTCTCCTACCCATTGGATCTCTAACCTGTCATTTTGGCAGTGTACCAACCTGCATAAGGTGGTGTATGCAGTTATTTTTAAAAGAGACTCAAAATTTCGACACCTTTGCCTCATAAAAATGATGTCACTACTTGGCAGACGACGCATACACACGATGCAAAGGAGTGTCACGAGATGAGCTGGAGCCCTGCATCATTCAGCTGGTTAATGATCTGAGTCCCCTGATCATAGAAGGCAAGTTGTCACGTCAACACCAACATTCTATCTAATACTAGCGCCCATTTATACCTTACACGGAACAGGTATTTCCGAATTGGAATTGCAACCTGAGACATGCAATTTTGACAACATGGACTTCGAATATGAAGAAGGAATCAATCACTTGACGGCACATTACTATGGTGGAAAGTTTCGAGGAATGGAGGAATTTCGACTGACTCATCTTAAGTAAGTTGGCACGTACGTCGCACACTCGAAATTCATAATACTCTACATTATGCTCGCTGCGGCAAATTGGTTATTTCACATTCTTCCGCCTCGGAAATCTTGTGTTCCATTCCCGGATCACATGGAGGATCTACCCAAGAGGAAGGATCTCGTGGGCTTGCTTACCACTGAATTGTCCTCACAATAAACTCAAATAAACCAAAGCAATAATTACTACTGTTTCCATTTGATACCAGGATTGACTACGACAACAAACTAGCCGTTTGGTCGGCCTTGTTTCCCGAGGTGGTGACCATGGGCACCTACTACATGGATGCAAATGTTTTGGGATTTCCTCTATATGGCAATGGAACACATTGGTATCGCTGGGGTAAGCCTCGTCTCGTGATTGTCACCCGCGACTAGTATAATATTTATACAAACACTGAATTATTACCAATAAACGTAATGTCAACTATAGAAAGATTCCACTTGTATGGAGTGTCTCATCTGGCAGTGGAAGAGATCAACGGGGAGTTACATCTTCAGGAGAAGGACACTGAACTCACGTTCAGCTACGGCAAAGCTGCAATGCGGTTGAACAATTTGTACGGCGGAGATCCCATCTTACGTAAGTCTTGATCATTAATAGAGTGGAACGCCCTGAGGTCCTGAGTTTGATCCCCGTTCGGGAAGAATTTTCACGCCTGGAAATAATTATCTCAAGAGGTTCATTCCACGTTCCCGTGGGTATCCCTGGAGTACTTCAGGTCCTGCAACTGCCTAATAATATAATATTCCCACATCCTACCCCATTATACCAATTCCTCATGGCCTTATTAGTTGACTTGACTCCAATTTTCCCAATAAACCAAACCAGCAATCGTGAGACGTTCTAACAAGGATGATGTTTCAGAGCAAGGTGCTTCGGCCTTCCTGGACATGAATGTGGACGCTTTCATGGACGAAATGCGACCAGAGGGCAAGAAGAAGTTCCGACCATTAACCGGGAACCACGTGAACAAAGCCCTGGCCAAGATCAAGCTGGATGACCTGGCCGGAAGCGAATTCATCAAGGAAGCATTTGGGATCAATTAATAGACTCCGTGTTTAGGCCTGGTTCTTAATACGAAAGCGATGACTCTTGTCGACCTTCATTTCCGATATTTTGTCTCAATCTGCTAATATTATTCGAGGTTCCAAAATGTTGAATAAATATGAAATTTTCAGATTCAACATGCAATTTAACTATAACGTAGTGCTATATTACAACACACTAATAGTTTATTGCGGATGATTTTTGGCGATTCCTTAATAATTATGTGCGATTCATTAATCTAAATTTTTAACGCGCATGTGTTAAACTTTTACTTAGTAGGATTCTCGTTATCTGTTGATTTCACTCATCCACTGTGGAGCTTGAAGCTCTTATTACCAGCGGATAACTGTGATTCACTGTGTCACAGCAAAATAATGCCATCATTTACAATAGGTTATTTTTTCCTATATTCTGAAGCTAATAAAACAAGTTCTGCCTGCACTAACTACATTCTTCACTCAAGATTAGCCCACTAAAGACAATCTGGGAGGAATAACAATGGTGAAAGTCATATTGGGGGTTCATCTTCCACGCCGTAGCTGACGAGTGCGGGTATAGTTGTGAATATACAGGGAGTGGGGTTGGAAAGCAAAAGAATACCGTATACCGTGTGCGACCGCGCAAAATGAAGGCATAAAAATGAATGACAACAATGGGACACGGCAGAATCCTTTAGTTTCTGCGTGCGGGGTAATGGCTTGTGACATGACCTTGCCCAAAATCCAATATTGTTTTCTGCGCACATTCGCAACGATTGGTACTGTACTATACCTACAATCGTGCCAGAAATGTGCGTGATAAAATTACATCATCCTCTATTACACTAAAAATTTTAAACGTATTTAAAAGTATCGCCGTCTATTCCATCCAGAAAGCGGGCTGGGTACTTATATAATTATTAGACCTACTAAAACAATACATTTAATAATTTTAGTGTATAATAGAGCACGGTGTAATTTTCTCACGCACATTATTTTCTGCCTTGCCATCGATACATTCGCGAAGTAATTCGGATGAGAAACGGCGGAGATAACAGAGGTGTGCAATTAACTTAATAGTTATGATTACACCAATGGCGAGTGCTAAGTTTCAAATATATCATTAGGTAGACAAAGATTTGCACGCAAGGGGAATTTTTTGCTCTCCGAGAAGTGTCATCAAAATTCATTTTGGGGCGTAACATCGCCAACTAGTCAAAAAATGGCCCTTTTCTGTGTTCTTCTAGCGATAAGAAATTACACAATGAAGATAGGTAATAAAAATCCATTAAACAATTAATCGCATTAAGCAACTCGCGAGTATGTTACGTAGATTTAAACAAGCTTGCTAACGATGTATAACGTTATTTTTTGGACAATTTTCCTGGGAGTTATTTAGAGTCAAACATAGGGGCCAATATTTTTTTACACAAAATTGATGGTAGGTATCTCCCAATATGCAATAGAGAGAAGGAGAAAAGGGGGTGGTCCAAGTAGTTTAGTAGTGCGGTCAAGGCCTTGGCCAAACACCTGGGCTTACTTGATGGTAGGCGGAAATTCGACGGCCCATTGGAGGCCCCACCAGACTGTGTGTGACCCTCTCCTTACAATCTTCCATTGCATCGTCAAAAGTATGTTAGTGTAGAAGTGTGTGTCAGCAATGCAGTCAAAAAGCACCGAGAGTGCCAAGAGAGCTGGCTGACGCCCACTGACCTCACCATTTATTTATTCTGCCTCGCTTCGTGTCCAACCACCAACCGTTGTTTGACCCATTGTTGCCCCCAAGGCCTCAACAATCAGGTGGGACTCAGGACTAGCATCACTTGGCAAGGACCGTGGACGGTGAAGTGTCTCCAGGTATTTACATAATTCATTCGCAAAACTAATTGTAAGTGAACAATCCTACACTGCATGTGTGTGTGTGCACTCGGGGTTTGTTGGATGTCGGGACAGACATAGACATCGCCATTGTTGCCATTGTAATATCTGTCACTCGCCTTTGTTTTGATTCGCAATCTATCATTGGACACGGAATGTGCTTTCCATGTTAAATATCAGTCGTAAACTTTGGTTGGTTGGTTGGTAGGAAGGGTTACCCAGCTTGTATGGCTCTGTCTGAGTCGAGCCTTGGCAGGGTCCAGAAGTTGTAACCAGATGATGAATTCTTGGTTCGGTTGAAGATAAGGTTTTGACTGCAGTATAATGAGTCGGCCTCGGAGTTGAACTTTTACTCTCACATGCATGTCATTATTCATTCACTCATTAAGGCAGTATTTTGTTCATTTCCTAGAAGATTACTGATTGTACAACATACTTCACGCTGTTCATTTCTATATTTCTTTTTTAAATTTCCATTACCACACACTTACAAGAACAATTTATTGAATAATAAATTATTGTTCTGAATAATCTTGACATGATCTTTTACCATAACCAATAATAATTACAGAAGTTTGCAGTCCTTAAAATAATATGCAATTTTGAAGAGTCATGCACATTAGCCAAAACGGCCAAAACTGCTGTGTGTTTGCGAATTACTGTGTGCAGTCCATTAATTCCGGTTCCAGGCCCAATTACAGTGGTATTGTTCGTCTAATTTCAGCAGCACCATGACCACTACAGCTGGCCAGATCCTCATGGGCCATTTATCTAAAGATGACCCTTTCGCCTTCTCCATCCTGTGGAAAATCGACGGTTTCCTCAATAAATCTAGGAGGTTGCATTCACCTCGCATCTCACTCTCCGGAGTTCCTGGAGAATGGAACATGTGGCTGGACAGGGAGGAGTTCCCCAAGCATGCCTTTGCCTTCTCGATCTACCTTCGATATTCGCCACCACCCAGGAGCACCCTTAAACTTTTTGATTCCCCACGAGGATACATTGAAGTCTTTGGCAATAGTCAACGTGTTATTAGGCGTTTCCATAACGTACATTCAGACAATGTCTGGAATTCACTCCATATCGTCTGCGAACATTGCCAGGTACCAACGACTGCAACGGCGAAAGCATTATTTTGCAACCTTTACATACATGTAGACGGGTTACTACTGCACGAAGAGTCACCACCTACATCCGCACTTCCTGACGAGATGAAAAGGATGTCCAAGTTGATAGGCGACCCCGACGTCATTCTGATAGGAAACGAGGAGGTTGAAGTGACTGCCCATCGTCGCATACTGTCCCTCAAGAGCCGCGTCTTCGCAGCCATGTTCCAGCAAGACATGCTGGAAAAGAAGACTGGAAAGGTGACCATTCCCGACTTCAGTTCCGACTTGATCAGGGAGATGCTCCATCACGTGTACACAGGGAAAGAGCCAGGACAACAGGTGGCATCTTCTCTTCTGCAGGCGGCAGAGAAGTACGACCTGCCGGATTTGAAGGAAATGTGTGAGGTGCACTTGGCTCGACAGCTGGACACGAGCAACTTGCAGACGACACTGGACCAGGCAATCGCCTTCAATTGCTCCTATTTGAAGAAAAGGTGCATGGAGTGGACCTCCGACCACATTTAGGATGACGTCGTAAAATTCACCATGTACTAGATATCAGGCAGTTTTGCACCTTAAAGGTTGCCTTATAGAGCTATGTTTTGGGTTTTCGGCTATATGTTGCGGCATCGGAGTATTTTTCTGGAGTATTTTCTGGTATTATTCAGGAGTATTTTCACGAGATGAATAATTGGCCACTATGATATTGGCCACTATGAATTGGGACGAGATTTCATTAATCTGTTTTTCCTCACATTGTACCCGTGAAGCTTACTGATATCATTATGTTATTGTAACGAAGTTATACATGCAATCCTTGATACATGCACAATCATAAAGTAATACTCACAGAAATCAAATGTCTCGTTTATTTATTCCCATGCGGGTAATGGCCTGAACGTTGGCCTTGCCGAGAATCCGGTGTTATTTAATACTAGCTGCGGGACCCGGCGTTGCCCGGGAAGAAACGAATGAAGGGAAAACACCTGCGAGTAGCCCCGTCAAAATTTTCACGCACAGAGAGCCGCCATGACAGTTTTCCCAGCCGTTTTGGACTTGGCAAAAAGTCGACTTTTGCACGTGCCACCTTGTCCATCTGCTCCTCATTTAGCCGCCGGAGAACAATAGCTCCTCTCCGGCGCTCCCTCCCCCACCTGCTCACAATCTGGATCTACTCTAATCCCACCTCAGCTGCAACGCCTCCTGTCCTTCCCACCCGGACCGCAGATGGCAGGCAAATGACGGTTGGCAGGCGGACAGACAGACAGAGAGACAGACTCACGAACGGCTTTATTTATATATATTTCAGTGCATGTACAAGCAACAACACAGTGTGGCCAAGGTCATCGTGGGAAGGATTAATTATGATTACTTTTTTCGTCGCCCTGACTTTGCAGCAATGTAGAGAGGGTAATTCCCTCAAGGTCAACCCTCCCAGTCTGCGACAACAAACAAACGGACCTCGGAATTCAACCTGAATCCAATTTCACCCAGCTTGGAACATACTCCATTCAGTGGCCAAACGGCATGGTAGATTTTATTCGGCCTCAGAACAATTATTGACCCTTAGGTCAAGGTCTACCAACTGATCAAGTTTCAGCCAAATCCAATGGCGCAACTTTTCCAATAAGATTTGCCCAGATGTACTTTCTTAGTATTTGAATCGTGAAAATTCCATTTTTAATACCTAATTACTTGCAAAAATGTGAAATTAATGATTATGTTCCTTGTCTACGTCATAACTGAAGAGATGCCCTCTTTTCTTGACCATTACCGTTTGTGAAATGTTGCCAAATGGATGTTGAGTTAATTTATGCACTTTAATATTTACTAAGTTTATACCGTACGCCAAAAAATAATGTTGCAAGAGCAGAAAGGGCAATATTGTTACATCTCACAAGGGAAGGTCACGGGGTGATAATGACGGATCTTGATGAAATTGATCATGCTAATACGGGACAATATGTAATACCCAAAAATGAAATATTTCGTGCTGAGGCCCATATTTGCAAAAGTTATGCCGTCTTAAAGTTCCAAAAATAATACATTTTCATACTCCATGGGATTACACTAGCGACCACATATAATGACATTGAAGTGTGTAATCAGTTTCTAGACCTTTTCTCATTCTTTCAGGGAGCATGTGAATCGATATATCGTAACCTAGGCAACATATCGATTCCAGTATCGGCTTGGGCGATAACATCATGGCGGCCGATGACTCTCATTGCAAACATGTCCAACGTCAGGAATAAATTCCACAGCCCCTGTGCCAGAGAGTCAGGTAAAACCCGGAGTACCCCGAAAAACACGGTCAGGAATACACGGAAACTAACTTCGAAATCCAAACGATAACCCGCCCGTAAAGTAGATATGTGCGGATAGAGTGAACCCGGAAGACCGGAAGTGGCGGGTCACCAGAAGTTGACCATGAAACCTATATTGGTCACGCTCAATCCGAATATGAAAACCGTTTGTCGCTATCTCTTACGGTTTAGGCCTTGATACCTGTCCACAGACGGATGGACGGACGGACGGCCAGAGCCGTTCTGTATGACTTTTTCCCGATGAGAAAAGGTCTAGAAACTGATTACACACTTCAATGTCATTATATGTGGTCGCTAATGTAATCCCATGGAGTATGAAAAGGTATTATTTTTGGAACTTTAAGACATCATAACTTTTGCAAATATGGGCCTCAGCACGAAATATTTCATTTTTGGGTATCATATATTGTCCTGTATTAGCATGATCAATTTCATCAAGATCCGTCATTATCATCCCGTGACCTTCCCTTGTCAGATTCAATAGTTAGCTGCTAGTATATATGACTCTATTTCTATAGCTACTGCATGATTTCCACCCCATAGATCCTTCGTGCCGGCCGTGTCGAAGTATCAAATATCAATAGACAATAATATCTTATATCCATTTTGAATTTTTAACGATTGACAAATTATTAAGTGAGGTGATCGACTCTTACCAGCCTGAAGGCCATTCTGGGGGGCTTAGATGGCAAGGAGCAGAGTGGCGCAGTGGAAGCGTGCTGGGCCCATAACCCAGAGGTCCGTGGATCGAAACCACGCTCTGCTATGGGGAAGTTTTTTTTAAATTACTTTTCATGCAGCAGTTAATATAATAAATTGCAACATAATTATGCAATATATCTCATTTAAGTCGTCAAAAATTACGCCATTTCAAAAATTGGTACGTAATTTTGCAGATTAGTGTTGTATGGTTTTTTTGTCATTTCAGTTATCTTTACTGCACTATGAACATGGCTCACATTTTGGCGTATTTAATGTTTCAAATAAGCTATCCCGCCGAGGTAAGCACACGTGGAAGCCTACTAATTAAAAAAAAAAACATATATTAGGGTGCATCTCACCTCCTCACATATTGCCTCTTTTTGCATGTCAAATGTTGGGAAGATGACAACCTGCTAAATTATAAATCCTATTGGTACCAGGTTTAGTTGTTTATTTATCCCACAAAAAGCACAATTGTCGTAATGCAATGGACCAAGCAATGGACACTATTGGGTTGCCAATTGCCATAGTCAGGATACGCTGGCTTGCTTCTTAAATAACAGTACGCGGTGTGTATATAGTAAGACTATAATATTATTATTAACTTTTAAATCCCAATTCAGAGTCTCATGTGGTATGACAACTACAGCAGTGAATTGTAAGTTGGCCATAGTACAGTACACGGAGAGCCTCCACCGAAGCTGTTTCTACTTTAAAAAATTATATTTACGATGCGGGGATCTACGCGTAACACTGGACCTCAGAGGATGGATACTGTAGATTTAAACCCCCAAACCAACTAGTTCTTTAATGTTTTTATAGCTAATAAATACTGTACGTAAACCGGCAGAAAGAGGAAAGATCTACTGACATTTGATCGTAAATGTTCATCCCTTTCCCTTCTGATATAAATGTCAGTTTACTGAAAAATAACGCCAAATGAGCCAACGGATTAGGATCTTCCTGGTTGACGCAACAAGGGACGGATTCTTCGTATGCTTAAAAACCCAGACCTAGCGTAAAACTCACCCATTTCTTCTGCAGGGCTGCTCGAATAATGAAGTCTCTATTCGTTGTACTCTGCTGTGCTTTGACACACATTTCAGCCATAACCCTAGGTAAGTGTGTAGCAACAATCAGGCGAGGCACTGCCCATGACTTCCCCAGAACATTTGCACAGCAACTAGTGGATTCATTTGTTCACATGGAACACTGATTGTGTCCTTTCTTTTACATGGTTATTTGGCTAAATTGCAGACAAAATTTCTCCTAGCCCCATGATCTTGAACTGGGAATTTGGGTAGTGCACAACCTGCACAATGTAAGAAAGTATCTTGAGATTTTTTTACATATTTACTTTATATCAATGGTCCGTACCACTCGCCAGACGACGCGTACACCCGATGCAAAGGAGTGTCACGAGATGAGCTGGAGCCCTGCATTATCCAACTGGTAAATGATCTAAGTCCCCTGATCCAAGAAGGCAAGTAGTCCCATGAACACTAACGTATCTGTATCTATTCATATACGTAACACATCGAATGCTTGTACGCAACAGGCATTTCAGCATTGGAATTGCAAACTGACACTTGCCATTTTGACAACTTGGACTTCGAATTTAAAGAAGGTAGCAATCACTTGTCTGCACATTACTATGGTGGAAAGTTTCGAGGATTGGAAGATTTTAAGATGACTCATCTTAAGTAAGTTGGCATGCCGTACACTCCTCTGACGTACTGTGTTCGATCCTAGGATCAAATATTTTCTCTTGCTTGGCTTTCCTACCCCCAAACTATCCTCGTTGCCTCGTTGTCCTATGCTTCCACACACAAAAAAGAAATAACTGCGACTGTTTCCATTTGATATTAGGATTGACTACGACAACAAACTAGCCGTTTGGTCCGTCTTATTTCCCGAGCTTGTGACCTCGGGAACCTACTACTTGGATGCAAATGTTTTGGGATTTCCTATGTATGGCAATGGAACATACTGGACTCGCTGGGGTAAGGCATCACTTTCACTCTCTTATTCATGTCACCCCCGATTGGTACAGTACAATCTGTCTCAATAAGTGCTTCCAGACCAGGATAAAGTGGCCAAAACTTATCGAGACAGATTGTACATGAGGACTGAAAAAATATTATTACCAGTATGTCTCGTAATCCAGGGAGTTTCCACCTCTACGGAGTTTCTCACTTGTCAGTTGAAGAGATCAACGGGGAGTTACACCTCCAGGAGAAGGACACCGAATCTACGTTCAGCTATGGGAAAGCTGCACTACGTTTGAATAATTTGTACGACGGAGATGAAATCTTACGTAAGTTTTGCTTGCGGTTCTGAGTTCGATCCTTGATGGGAGAGGGGATTTTCACATGGTTTCAAGAGATTCTATCCACGTTATTGTGGCTTTTCTCGAAGTTCTCGAAGTTCCTACAACTGTCAAAAATATTCCTACTCCACTCTCACAATATCTCGTGGCCATAGTTTCCCTGGCTCCTTCCAATAACCAAATCAGCAATAGTGTGGCGTTCTAACGGGGGATGATGTTTCAGAGCAAGGTGCTAATGCCTTCCTGGGCATGAATGTGGACGCTTTCTTGGACGAATTGCGACCCTCGGCCAGGACGGCATTCCGAACCGTTACCGCAAACCACGTGAACAAAGCCCTGGCCAAGATCAAGCTGGATGACCTGGCCGGAAGCGAATTTATCAAGGAAGCATTTGGCATCAATTAGACGCAATGATGTACTGTTCTTATTGCGAAGGGGATGAGTCTTGTCATCCCTCGTTTAATATAAATAACTTAATTTCTCTCAATTTGTTGTACAGTGACAGCCCATAATCTGCTGTCCAAAAATTTTGAATAAATTCTTAAGCCATATATATCAAATTAAAAATTATTACAGCGGTTTTGTATTGTTACGAGTCTTCTATTTTATTGCCGATTGTTTTTGATGTAAACTTATAATTTATGAATTAAATTTATCACAGGCATGAATCAAACACATTCTGGAGAGGAATGTGTTTCGCATATCAGCGTCTTGGATCTTGGATGGAACCAATTACCTGCGAATAACTTGAGCTCAGTGTGAAGCGAAATCATGACGTCGTTTTCAATATTATTCATGTAGATTAACAAGCATAATAAAACATTACAAGTACCCATAATTATGTATACGTACATTTATACTGAAACTGCGCGCACTTCATGCAAGTTTAGCCCACAAAGACAGCAGTGCAGTGGAAGGAATACCAATGGCGAGAGTTGGGCAGTATGTTTTCTTCTGCCCCTGGGCGAGTTCCGTCCCTGTAATCTTCCAGCTCCCCAGGAAGGTGCGGGGTCTCGGGAAGCAGCAGCTGATGAGCGGTATAGTTGTGAACGTTATGGAGGGACAGAATTTGGGTAATGGAAGGTTGTGTAAGGATTTACTGATTATTGTGGGATATTGAGTCTTTTAGAAGTGTATACGTATACCGGGTGTTCGTGAACCGACCAGTCAGACCTGTACCCGTGGCTCCATTGACACCAGAGGATCATGTTATGTAGAGGAGTCATTATGTCTGGACAGCCTCATTACTGAGATAATTATTATCTCAGTAATGAGGCTGCCCTCTGGTGTCAATGGAGCCACGGGTGAAGGTCTGACTGGTCGGTTCACGAACACCCTGTATATGACGCGGCATTTGCACATGACGTTTGAAAATGCTTTCATGCATACGACAAGGTTTTACAAGGCATGACAGTATAATTATTATCTACTAAGTAAAAGTTGTCTCTAATGTTAATTAGGAAGATCCTACAATATTTTACTGGACTGAATAAGGATTTGTTGTACGTTATCATTTGTGTATTATTGGATGTTAAAAATTATCGAGAAATGGTTGAGACATATTTGTATCGTGTTGGCCACACTGCTGACATTAAAATAACAGTACGACATGATTGTACGGTTAGTCTACTGCAGTGGTTTCCAACGTGGGGGTCGCGGGCAGGGTCGCGGGGGGTCGCGAACCTTTGTTCAACTTTTTTTTTCCATTTCTGTGCAAATTGAACAATTATTACGGCCGTACAGAGTGTATGTTTTCTGGAAATGGGCCAGTTGTAGAAGGGGGCGGGGGGGTCGCACATTTATGAAAACATGTTTAGGGGGTCGCAGTTGGTAAAAAGGTTGGAAACCACTGGTCTACTGTATAGGGTAAATCCCAAATTAGAATGTCATGTGGTACAGTAATGAATAGCAAGAGTTTGCCATTGGACACGGAGAGAATAATCCACCGTACGATGCGGGGATTATCTAGCCCTGAACACCAGTGGCTGAACATTTTAGCTTTAATGTTTTTATAACTAAGCCGTAGTGTTATACAATCGGTAAAAATAGGAACGTTCTGCTGAAATTATATTGTAAAATGTTTAACTTAATACTTTCCCTTCTGATATTAATGTCGGTGTACTCTGGCTTACAACCCTAATAAGACAAAATAAGATCTTCCTGGTTGACACAAAAAAGGCATGTATAAATTCCAGCTTCGCTTACAATCTACTCATAACTTGAGGAATCCTGAACAAATCATGAAGTCTCTCCTAGTTGTAGGCCTACTCGGCTGTGCCTTTGCACACACTTCAGCCATTACTCTAGGTAGGTTTGTTGCAACATTCAGGTTAAGCCCTGCCAATAATTTCCTCATCACATTGGGAAAATCAGTGGATTTATTGTCCACATGGAACACAAATTGTTTCCTTTCTTTTACCTGATGGGTTACTTGACTCAATTATTATCCATAATATTCCTCTGATCTTGAACTGGGAATTTGGGCAGTGCACCAATCTGCATACGGTTTGTAGTGCTCTTAGAAATAATTGTCTTGTGATTTTTACACTTTGCAAAAAATGGTGACACTCGCCAGACGACGCATACACACGATGCAAAGGAGTGTCACGAGATGAGCTGGAGCCCTGCATCATTCAACTGGTTAATGATCTCAGTCCCCTGATCATAGAAGGCAAGTAGTCATATCAAGACAAACATGTCTAATGTCTATGTAATCAACAGCTATCTGAGAACGCACTTTGCAATTACCGGTACGGTATCAATAATAACTCTACTGTATATTAGACATATCTAATGATAATGCGTATTGTACTTGTACGGAACAGGTATTTCCGAATTGGAATTGCAACCTGAGACATGCAGTTTTGACAAAATTGACTTCGATTATAAAGAAGGAATCAATCACATGATGGCACATTACTACGGTGGAAAGTTTCGAGGAATGGAGGAATTTCGACTGACTCATCTTAAGTAAGTTGTCTTACATTTGCACTATTCATACTATTATAAGTTTATTGCATTTTTTATTCACACTGATGTACTGCTTTACTCACAGCCTTGCGCTTCTAAAATCTTATGTCCGATCCACGGATCAAACGGAGGATCATAATTCTCATGAGGAAATATTTTCTCGTGGGCTTTCCTACCACTGAACCATCCCTCTCTCGTAATCTTTCTGACCTCTGCTCTTTCATAATAAACCATAATAATAATAATAATAATAATAATAATAATAATAATAATAATAATAATAATAATAATAATAATAATAATAATAATAATACGTTTTATTAACCTGCAAGGCTTTGTGGGCCCTTCTGCAGTTCACAATAAACCATAACCATAATGTCCATAAATGTGACTATTTCTGTTTTATATTAGGATTGACTACAACAAAAAAGTAGCCGTTTGGTCCGCCTTGTTTCCGGAGTTTGTGACGATGGGCACCTACTACATGGATGCCAATGTGTTAGGATTTCCAATATATGGAAATGGAACATACTGGTATCGCTGGGGTAACCCATCACTTTTTTCTTCCTCATGTCACTAGCGACTGCTACATATAATTACGCACTGAATATTATTAATAATAATCAATGTCGCATGTCAACCAGACAGTTTCCACATCTACGGAGTGTCTCACCTGGCAGTGGAAGAGATCAACGGGGAGCTACACCTCCAGGAGAAGGACACGGAAATGACTTTCAGCTATGGGAAAGCTGCAATGCGGATGAACAACCTGTACGATGGAGACCCCATATTACGTATGTCTTGTTAATTAACCTTGAGGTTCAATCCCCGATAGGAAAGGGAATTTTGACACTTGGAAAGGTTTTCAAAAGGTTATAATTATCCAAGTTTATGGTTGTTTTCAGGAGATGTCCAGGTTCCTCCAACTAATATTCCTAATATTCCTACTCCCCTCTCCCAGCGCTTCATGACCTTAGGGCTTAGGTTCCTCCCAGCAATAAACCAAACCAGAAATCGCGAAGCATACTAACAAGAATGACCTTTCAGAGGAAGGTGCTAATGCCTTCCTGAGCATGAATGTGGACGCTCTCATGGACGAACTGAGACCAGAGAGCAGGAAGCTCTTCCGAACCATTACCTCAAACCATCTGAACAGTGCCCTGGCCAAGATCAAGCTGGATGACCTGGCCGGAAGCGAATTCATAAAAGAAGCATTTGGCATCAATTAGACGCAATTATTAGGAATTGTTCTTATCAGGAAAGCTATATACGTCTTGTCATCCCTCATTTGCGATATTTTGTCTCAATTTGTTGTATAGAGTCACTTTGAATATTATTGGTGTATGTTTTAAGAGTAATAAAAACATTACGAAAACTGCGTCCAATTACTCTATTCTTTATGCAAGATAATTAGCCCATTAATACTTCTCACAGTGGAGAGAGTAATACTGTGTTTTCATCTGCTCCTGGGTCGGACTGAAGTAGTGTAGGATTGTTGGAAGATTTTTGAATTCTGAAGTGCGGAATATTGTTGTACTGTAGAAGTGTATAACGCAGCATTTTTGCTCAAGGTTACCAAATAGTTTCATGCATATACGGCGAAGTTGCATAAGTTAGTGTTGACAGTAGATTATTCACTAATTTGGAAGTACTCGTAGACTAGTTTTTATGTTGCCACAAATTTTTATTATGAGGATCCTAAACTGTTTTCCTGGATTAAAACTCAATGAATATCTTTTAGTATTATGGATATTGTAAATTAATGCAAATGGCAGCGATATATTTTTGCCATGCATGCCACAACGTTCTTAATTAGAAGTACCTAATGGTATGTGGTGTGAATTAAGCCAATATTTTATTAAACTACAATATATTGCGAGTCACACTAAAATTTCGATTCAAATATAGTGGTAATAGGGAGCAGGTTATGGTAGAATGTAAAATGTTTAATACTTTTTATGTCATCAGATCAATTATTTATCACTACTGTAAAATATTTAACAGCTTCCTGGTTAACTTCCTGGTACAAATTCCAGATTTGCATATGACTCACTCATAGTTCTTGGGGAGTTAATCGAAAAATGAGACCTCTCTTTGTTGCACTCTGCTGTGCTTTGGCATACGCTTCAGACATAACCCTAGGTAAGTTTCTTACATTGTAGAAGTTAACATTGATATACATGTAGTACATCATTCAAACGGTGCGTGTCACTTGACAGAAGATGCATACACACGATGCAAAGGAGTATCACGAGATGAGCTGGAGCCCTGCATCATTCAGCTGGTGAATGATCTGAGTCCCCTGATCATAGAAGGCAAGTCGTCCTATATCAACACAAACATGTCTATGGTGACTGGCAGCTTATGTGCACCTTCTTGCACGGAACAGGTATTTCCGAATTGGAATTGCAGCCTGACACGTGCAATTTTGACAAATTGGACTTCAATCATAAGGAAGGGATCAGTCATTTGAAGGCACACTTCTATGCTGGAAAATTTAGAGGCCTAGATGAATTTCACTTGACTCATCTAAAGTAAGTTGTCTCTGCTTCACCAATAAATCACAACAATTATCGCAACTGTTTCCATTTTGTTGTTATAGGATTGATTACAACAACAAGCTGGCTGTTTGGTCCGCCTCATTTCCCGAAGTTGTGGCCTTGGGCACCTACTACATGGATGCCAGTGTGTTGGAATTTCCCATATATGGCAACGGAACATATTGGCATCGCTGGGGTAAACCATCACTTCTTTCCCTGACTCATGCCACTCGCTATTTTTTATGTCCTCTTAATTATTTTATCTCACGTCAACCAGATACCCTTCACGTCTATGCAGTTTCTCACCTGGCAGTGGAAGAGATCAACGGGGAGTTGCATCTTCAGGAGAAGGACACTGAACTCACGTTCAGTTACTCGAAAATTGCAATGCGGTTGAACAACCTGTACGAGGGAGACCCCGTCTTACGTAAGTGTTGCTATTTAATAATCATAATGCCATTGGCTCCTTCCAATAAACCAAACCAGCACTAATTGCGGAATTCTAAGGAGAATGATGTTTCAGAGCAAGGTGATTCTGCCTTCCTGGACATGAATGTGGACGCTTTCGTGGACGAATTGCGACCCGAGGCCAAGAAGTACTTCCGAGAACTTACAGGAAACCACGTGAACAGAGCCCTGGCCAAGATCAAGCTGGATGACCTGGCCGGAAGTCAATTCATTAAGGAATCTTTTGGCATCAATTAGACGCAATACAATGGATAGGCCTGGTTCCTATAAGGCAGGGGTTCCCAACCTGGGGGTCACGACCCCACAAGGGGGCCATGGAGCAGGTCCAGGGGGCAGTGAGAGGCAGCGGTTATTTTTATAAATGATGAAATAACTAAAATTTAAAAAAATAATAAAATAGATTTTATAGGAAATTTCATCAGGACTGCCTTTTTTTCAACTTCTACTAACACTCGGGAGGGGGGGGGGGGTCGCAGGTTACTTGACTATCATAAAATGGGGTTGCGGCCCGAAAAAGGTTGGGAACTACTGCTATAAGGAATGCGACGACTCTTTTCGTCGTTTATTTGAGACTAGCAGGTTACCCGGCGTTGCCCGGATATGTTGGGGTGATGGTAAAGATAGGGGTACATATCTGCGATAGATTACCTGCTTGTCTTATAGCGTACAGTCAACACGGATATTCTGATTGGATGTGTAAAAGGAGGAATGCGGATGGAGTTGGCCCAGGAAAAGACTGCGCAGCCATGTGTTTTTTCCAATGCATTTTTGACCCCTTGATCCCCCCCCCCCCAACCCCACTTCACACCCCCACCTCGTTCCATATGTTTGCTCTGAAGAACTAGAAATGTACGTACAGATGTATGATGGGAAATTATGTTTTCAACACGGAGTAATATTCAGCAACTACTGTATTATTTAATTGTATTCACTTTTTCTGGAAGTCTATTTTCAAATCCCACAAAATCCCGGAATTACCATAAGATACGAACTCACGTGAGGTGGCCAATTAGCGTAATTATTGGTGGATGCGTTGAATTTACGGAGATGGTTTAATTTGCTAGGTGTTGTTGCATAAGGGCATTTCGTAGGGGAGACGAAGTGGAGCTGCGGAAATGCGCCCACGGATGTTAAGGTCCCGGGTTCGATCCCAACCCGGGGTTCCCCCCTTCATCCCGTGCAGAGTTGGGTCGTCTCTGGCTTCGTTTCGGATGGAATCTCCTCAGACTAATCCACCCGGAGGAGTTCACAAAATGTACCCTTTGAGAATTGCACTTGCACCTTAGTCACCCTGCCCGTGGGCCCGGGCGCTACGTCAAAAAGGTTCCATCAAGACGAAATAAAGGTTCCCTCCCTAGGCATTTCCATGGGAATGCAAATTGATTTATTGTTATTGATGTAAGTGAATTGTTGAGGCAGGAATATGCGTGTTGTGGGAATTAGGTACATTTTCGGAAGCTGAAACATGCGGCGTTAGATTCCTTGGAAAAAGTAACCCCCGATATGCTAATTTAAGGCGGTGTA
Source organism: Catajapyx aquilonaris (assembly GCA_000934665.2). Lineage (NCBI taxonomy): Eukaryota > Metazoa > Arthropoda > Diplura > Dicellurata > Japygidae > Catajapyx > Catajapyx aquilonaris. Next base: position 116,263 of record KZ538003.1, read on the forward strand.
GCCTTCCCCTGGATTTCTATAAGGGACAAACATCCAAACTGACAAACTTCCTTATTTATAGATATAGAGATATTTTGTCACAATTTGCTGCACCGTGACATGCATCAAGACGGGTTTCACTTATCCGCGACAAATAATCATGAAACCAACAATCACGCACCGAATAACTGGGGCTCCAGGCACGGTGTCATTTTAAATATAATTCAGCAACAAGCGCGGCATTTGCACATAACTGTAATGTCTGTAATTGTTTGTTGCCTAGCCGTTACTCAGGGTAACTATATTGTAATTGTAATGTCTGTCATTGTTTTGGTTGCCTAGTCGTTGTTCTTAGTAACCATATAAATGTTGTTGGTAACATAATTATAACAAACCAAGGGCAGCAAAATGAACGCCCGCCCGCAAAGTTGCAGCCCGCAAAGTGTTTACGTTACCTCAGTGGTTTCCTAGGGTTTGCGGGAGGGAGCTAAAACGGAGGCCCCAGCTGCAGGCTGCAAGTCGGCCTGCAGATTGAAGACTTGCAGCCGCAAGTAGTTGCAGGCAGGTTGAGGGGGTCCCGCAAGTGACTTGCCAGTTGCAGCCGGTTTTGTAGTGGGAAAATCTTCACTTGGACAGGACACGTACTATACACTTTTGGTCCGGGTACATCGTTTTAGGCGGGAGAGTTCTGCGCTACCACGGAAGTGTCTTAGAACGACCGACGCAATTTCTTCGTCCGGGGGGAACCTTTATTACGGCGGTATACCAAATTTGGTGATAAGAAAAGTGACCCACGAACTTGCAACACCCTGTATATTACTAATGTATTGTAATAGTATGGCTGGTATAACCAACACAGCTAGTATGATAGCTATATTGGTTATAGCCAGTATGATAGATATACAGGGTGTTCGAAATTCGTGGGTCGTTTTTATAACTGATATCGCCAGATACTACGTCTGCCAAAATAGCCGCGTTAAAATAAACCCGTGGCCCGGGTCTGAATAATCCTATATTGTTATAACTTGGTGGGACCAAATTTTATCACAGCCTTATAGTTACCTCGTCTTCCGCAATAAACAAAAGCAATAAATGTGACTGTATATCTCTTTGATATTAGGATTGACTATACGAAAACAAATTAGCTCTTTGGTCCGCCTTCCTATACCCCAGGTAGTGACCATGGGAACTTATGACATGGATGCCAATGTGTTAGGATTTTCTATGTATGGCAATGGAACATATATTGGTATCACTGGGGTGAGCCATCACTTTGCTTGTCTTTTTGGTGTCACCCGCACTGGATTATTACCAATATAATATTATGTTACATGACAAACAGCTATAGTAGGCTATATATGCACATCTACGGAATTTCTCGTCTGGCTGTGGAAAAGATCGACGGCGAATTACACCTGCAGGAGAAGGACACGGAACTCACATACAGCTACGGGAAAGCTGCAATGCGGTTGAACAATTTGGACTAAACGGAATGGTACGCTCTGAAGTACTGAGTTCTGTTCTTGATCGGAATTGGAATTTTTACATTTTCGGAAAGTGTTTTCTTCACTTCCCTGTGGGTTTTCTAGAAATTGTCTAGGTTCCTGCAACGTTCTAGTCGTACGACCAATTTATTGACTCTGTCTGTCTGTTTGTGGCGTGAGAGTGGAATATGTGCATGATTTTTCTCGACATTCTAATGGAGATGATGTTTCAGAGCAAGGTGCTTCCACGGTTGTTAGAGTATATATCCTTCAGGTGCTTCGGCCTTCTTGGACATGAATGTGGACGCTGTCATGGACGAAATGAGACCAAATGCCAAGAAGCAGTTCCGAGCGTTAACCGGAAACAATGTAAACAGAGTTATGTCCAAGATCAAGCTGGATGACCTGGCCGGAAGCGAATTCATAAAGGAAACATTTGGCATCAATTAGACGCAATTATTAGGCATTGTTCTTATCAGGAAAGCTACGTCTTGTCATCCCTCATTTGCGATATTATTTTGTCTCAATTTGCTGTAGAGTCACTTTGAATATTATGGTGTATTCTTGAAGCGTAATAAAAACACTACATTACGAAAACTGCGTCTAATTACTCCATTCTTTATGCGAGATAATTAGCCCATTGAGACTTCTCACAGTGGAGAGAATAATAATAATAATAATAATAATAATAATAATAATAATAATAATAATAATAATAATAATAATAATAATAATAATCCGGGTAGTGCTTGACCTCATCAGAGGTATATTGCACGGACCTTTATTTATGTCTCGTACATATATTGGAACCTTTATACGTAACGCCCGGGCCCACGGGCAGGATGACAGGAGGGGATGTGCAAGGTGCAGTGCATCTGACGCTGTGGCCAATTTTAGTGAAATCCCCCGGGTGGTTTTGTCTGTGGAAATACCACCCGAGACGAAGCCAGATGTGACCCTGAACTCTGCACGAGATGAAGGGGGTGTCTCCAGGTTGGGATCGAACCCGGGACCTTAACATCCGTGGGGGCGTACGTTACCGCAGCGCCATTTCGCCTCCCTGCACAGTGGAGTGAGTAATACTGTGTTGTCATCTGCTCCTGGACCGGTCTTCGGAAGTAGTGTAGCCTCCTGACACCCGACGTCCAATATATTGGACATCTGGAAAAGTTTTTTTTGGCGCCAACTATAGTGATGCCAACAGAACTGTAATCTGGTGGTATCCCATGCTTACAATCTGGCCTCAATATGTGTAGCCACCTCGTGTAGAATATCTGACTTGGGCCGCGAAAATTAAATCGCGGATAAAATGGCGGATGCCGCTGCTGAAGCTAGGCGCTCATCTGATAAGTTTTATTTTTTTCCTCATATTTAGAGTGCGATTTTCATCAATGCAGCGAATGTCCTGGGATTCACAAGGAATGTGTATTAGGAAATACGAAAATATGTGTCTGTGACAGGCTTCGTTGCCGTAGAGATGTGGTAATTTTCTTTTCTTCCTGAGACCAAATGCCCACTTAAATGGGCATCCGAAAAAAGTTTTCTTTAGCTGAATGGGCTGTGACTTTTCTTTAAGTGCCTGTACCTATACACCCATAAGGAAGTGTGCTTTGGACTAGAGTTCAGTTTTAAAATCTAGAATAGCGAGGTACCATATGCTGGGAGGTCAGAAGGGAAGGAGAAAGGCCCATGCCTGGAGTGGTGGCCTTTCAAATAATTTCATATTTATCTTTAATTGTGTTCTGAAGTTCTGAGAGGATTTTCTACCATGAATTCCACAAATGAATGTAAAAAACATTGTTTGGAGGTTAGAGCACTATGTGAGTGATCAAATGAGTGACATTTAACTTTTCAACATTTATCCGTTCTGCTTTTGTAGCAGCAATTGAGTCCTAATGTTCTCATTGGTTGTTTGTCACTATATTTGTCAATATTTTAAAACTAAATTTTTTTCTCGTTTCTTATTGGGAAAATGTTCAGAAAATGCAATAAGAACCGACATTGCGTTATTACTCAATTCTTCTCGGGTCTCAGGAGGGTAGGATTTTTTGAAGATTTTTGAATTCTGGAGTGTGGAACATTGTTTTAGAAGCATTTTCATTCAAGGTTACCAAATAGTTTCATGCATATACGGCGAAGTTGCATAAGTTCTGACAGTAGATTATTCATTAACTTGGAAGTACAATAATAATATATAGACTTGTTTTTATTGCCACAAATTTTTATTGAGGATCATACTGTTTTCCTGGATTAAATAATTATACTGATTTAATATCTGTTATGATTTTAGTATTATGGATATTGAAAATTAATGCAAATGGCAATGAGATATTTTTGTCATGCTTGCCACAACGTTCTTAATTAGAAGTACCTAACGGTATGTGCTGCAAATTAAGTCAATGTTTTATTAAAGCACAATATATTGCGAGTCACATTAAAATTTCGATTCAAATATGGTGGTAAAAGGAATCAAGTTATGGTAGAATGTAAAACGTGTAGTACTTTTTATGTCATCAGATCAATTTATCACTACAGTAAAATATTTAAGATCTTCCTGGTGAAAAAGCGTTTAAAAATTCCAGATTTGCATATAATCCCCTCATAGTACTTGGGGAGTTAATCGAAAAATGAAACCTCTCTTTGTTGCACTCTGCTGTGCTTTGGCATACGCTTCAGACATAACCTTAGGTAAGTTTGTTACATTGTAGAAGTTAATACATCATTCAGACGGTGCGTGTCACTTGACAGAAGATGCTTACACAAGATGCAAAGGAGTGTCACGAGATGAGGTGGAGCCCTGCATAATTCAGCTGGTGAATGATCTGAGTCCCCTGATCATGGAAGGCAAGTCATCCTATATCAACACAAACATGTCTATGGTGACTGGCAACTAATGTGCACTTTCTTGCACGGAACAGGTATTTCTGATTTGGAATTGCAACCTGACACGTGCAATTTTGACAAAGTGGACTTCGATCATAAAGAAGGGATCAGTCATTTTAAGGCACACTACTCTACTGGAAAATTTAGAGGCCTGGATGAATTTCACTTGACTCATCTAAAGTAAGATGCCTCTGCTTCCCACAATTAAACCACAACAATTATTGCGACTGTTTCCTTTTTATGTTAGGATTGACTACAACAACAAGCTGGCTGTTTGGTCCGCCTTATTTCCCGAAGTTGTGGCCTTGGGAACCTACTTCATGGATGCCAATATTCTGGGATTTCCCATGTATGGCAACGGAACATATTGGTATCGCTGGGGTAAATCATCACTTCTTTCCTTTACTAATGCCACTCTCTATTTTTTATGCGCACTTAATTATTTTATCTCACGTCAACCAGAGAGTTTGCACGCCTACGGAGTCTCTCACCTGGCAGTGGAAGAGCTCAACGGGGAGTTGCATCTTCAGGAGGAGGACACTGAACTCACGTTCAGCTATGGGAAAGCTGCAATGCGGATGAACAACCTGTACGACGGAGACCCCATCTTACGTAAGCGTTGCTAATTAATAGAGTGGAACCCGGAGTTAGCCTACATGGTTACATCAACGATATAGGAAAGGATTTTCACGTATGGAAAAGCTTCTTTCGATCTTCCTATGGGTTTGACTGGAGTTCGCCAACTGTTTAAGAACCTAATATCCCTACCCCCCTTTCAATCCCTAATAATAATCATAATTGCCTTGGCTCCTTCCAATAAACCAAACATGCGGCATTCTAACGAGAATGATGTTACAGAGCAAGGAGCTTCTGCCTTCCTGGATATGAATGTGGACGCTGTCGTGGACGAATTGCGACCCGAGGTCAAGAGACAGTTCCGAGCATTTACAGGAAACCACGTGAACAGAGCCCTGGCCAAGATCAAGCTGGATGACCTGGCCGGAAGCGAATTCATCAAGGAAGCATTTGGGATCAATTAGACGCAATGCAATGATTATGCCTGGTTCCTATACGGAATGCGACGATTCTCGTCGTTAGACTCTCGTCGTCCTTTATTTGAGATATTATGTCACAATTTGCTGCACAGTGAGATGCTTCAGGAAGGGTTTCACTTATCCGCGACAAATTATCATGAAGCCAAAAATCAGCGGATAACTGGGGTTCCAGGCACAGTGTCATTTTAAATCTTATTCAACTACAAGCGGCATTTGCACATAACTTTTAAAAATACTTCCATCCTTATGGCAAGATTTCAAAATTAATTCCAGTAGCTTATCGGCTAAGTAGCAATTTGATTGGCACTAATGAGCTTATTATTATGAGGCTACGACAATAATTTTTCTGGACTGAATAAAGATCTGTTATTATTTTGTCATAATGTTCGTGTTATTGGATGTTTAAAAGTCAGGAAATGGACAGAGACATATTTTTCCTTATTTTCCACATTGTTATTAAGTAAGGCAACAGTTTTCAGCAGACGTGCTCAGAGAAGAAGGATTTTGATAATGGGCGCCCCGACAACGACCTCAGAGTTGGAAGCCTTTGGGATCACCGTGCCACACTTACCAAGTTGTATCCCAGCAATTAAAATGCAGTCATTGGTGTAAATGGGAAACTTATGCGGGAATATAACTTATATGAATATTTTTCCTCCTCTCATACTTATGCCAACATACCAGTATCCATTACCGTAATGTCTGATGTGAAATATTTTTCTTCCTGGTGCATTCTCACAAATAAACGTAATATTAAAATTTCATATTTGCGTCAAGTGTATCCATACGTACTAGAGTGCTGATCTAATCATGACGCCTCTCTTTGCTGTACTCTGCTGTGTTCTGGCACACACTTCAGCCATAACACTAGGTAAGTTTGGCAAAATGCAGGGGAAAATTAATGCATTGTTTACCCAAGCATTCACTCAGATTGAACATTGCCCACTGTCTGTTTCCAATCTTCAATCTGATTATTTTGATGGCTAAATTACCCGAATTATTTTTATATCACTATGAGCAATGCACTAACCTCCATATACTGTATGGTATGTAGATATTTTATAAAGTGTCTTAAAACATTTTTCTCCACATTTGCCTCGTGCAAATGGCTGCAAATGGTGAATGTCACTTGACAGAAGATGCATACACACGATGCAAAGGGGTGTCACGAGATGAGCTGGAGCCCTGCATCATTCAGTTGGTTAACGATCTGAGTCCCCTGATCATAGAAGGCAAGTAATCCTATCAACACAATGATATCTGAATGTACGATATGCTAACCCCCATTTACGTACCTTGTACGGAACAGGTACTTCCGAATTGGAATTGCAGCCTGACACGTGCAATTTTGACCAAATTGACGTGGAATATAAAGAAGGAATCAATCACTTAACTGCACATTATTATAATGGAAAGTATCGAGGATTAGAGGATTTTCGCCTGACTCATCTTAAGTAAGTACAGTGTGTATTGGTTACTTCACATCCTCCAGTCTTTCAAATCTTGTGTTCGATCCCCAAATCAACCCAATCAACCGGATGAACTGCTCATTATATAGGAATTAATATTCTCCAGTGGGCTTTCCTATACCACTGAACTTCCTCTATACCTTTCCTGGCCTTAGTTTCCTCTGCCTCCCCAATAAACCAAAGCAATAATAGCGACTGTTTTCTGTTGGTGTTAGGATTGACTACGAAAACAAACTAGCCGTTTGGTCTGCCTTGCTTCCGGAGTTAGTTGGCATGGGCACCTACTCCCTGGATGCAAATGTTCTGGGATTTCCTCTATATGGTAACGGAACACAATGGTTTAGATACGGTAAGCCATAACTTTATCTTTCTCATGTGACCCCAACTGGTACAGTACATAATTTATTATTACATACACACCGAATTATTATTATCAATCAATGTCAAATGTCAACCAGAGAATTTCCACCTCTACGGAGTGTCTCACCTGGCAGTGGAAGAGATCAACGGGGAGCTACACCTCCAGGAGAAGGACACCAAAATCACGTTCAGCTATAGGAGAGGTGCAATACGGTTAAACAACTTATATGACGGAGATCCCATTTTACGTAAGTCTTGCTAATTACTCGTAATAAAGTGGAACACCCTTAGTAGGTCCTGAGTTCAATCCCCGATCGAGCAAGCAATTATCCCATCTGCAAAGGGTTCTCACCAGAGTCCCGTGAATTTGCCTAGAGTTCTGCTGATTTTTTCAACTGTCTAATATACTATGTAGTATAACCTGCAGCAGTCATGCGGCGTTATTCTAACGGGGATCGATGATGTTTCAGAGGAAGGTGCTAATGCCTTCCTGAGCATGAATGTGGACGCTTTCTTGGACGAATTGCGACCCGAGATCAAGAATCTGTTCCGAGCCATGACCGGAAACCACGTGAACAAAGCCCTTGCCAAGATCAAGCTGGATGACCTGGCCGGAAGCGAATTCATAAAGGAAGCATTTGCCATCAACTAAGCATGCTTCTCATGACGAAAGTGATCAGTATTGTCATACCTCATTTGTAATCTTTTGTCTCAATTTGCCTTGCAATTTGCTGTAGAGTGAGTCCTCTTCACTCTTGAGGTTCGATAATCTCGAATAAATATTAAATAAATATACAGTGAAACTTTGTGTGTGTGTTGGACACTGACGGTTCCAAGGAAACTATCCAGCATATAGGGATGTGTCCAACATATTTAGGATTTCAATCTTACAGGTTTCATAGCGCGAACATTACGAATCCTGCGTCCACTTGCTATACATGCAAGATGATGCAAGATTAGCCAAGTTGGTGCGGCGAGATAGTCCAGGTGCTAAGGGACAAAATTTGACCCAAACTTTGCATTTTGTGACAAAAGTATGAAACTAGGTACACTTGTCCTTTGGACACTTCTGATCATATCTGGACGTGGAGCCACGATGACCCACCCCGGTGGTGGTCCATTTCGCAGGGTTTCCATAACTACCAGATGCAGCATCCTTTTAGGACCTTGTATTGGGTGACAAAAACATGAAACTCGCCACAATTGGTCTTTGGACACTTCTGAACATGTCTGGATGTGGGGCCATGATGACTGACCCCGCTGTGGGTCACTTGCAGGGTTGCCAGATCTAACGGACCAAACATACATCTCTGCGAGGATCATGTGAATTGGGAGCTTGCATTCGGTGATAAAAACGTGAAACGCGGTACGGTAGTTCTTTGAACACATCTCAACATATCTGGACGTGGGGTCACGGTGGGTGACCCATGGTGCCCTCGCCAGGGGTCACTATCGCGGAGTTGCCAAATCGAACATGCGTTGCACACCTTTACATGAATAAGGGCCTTGCATTCGGTGATAAAACACTGCTAAAACATGAAACTCGCCCCAATTATTGATCTTTGGACACTACTGAACATGTCTGGAAGCGAGGCCACTATGGATGACCCCGCTGGGGTCACTCGCAGGGTTGCCAGATCTAATGGGCTCTCTAAGTAAACTATGTGAATAGGTAGCTTGCATTCGGTGACGAAGACGTGAAACTCGGTACAATATAGTTCTTTGCACACTTCCGAACATATCTGGACCTGGGGACACGATGACCCACCCCGGTGGATGGCACTATCATGGTGTTGCCAAATCGAACAGACTGTGCAACATGCGTTTATATTTTGATAGGGAGCTTGCATTTGGTGACAAAGACGTGAAACTTGGTAGAATTGTTCTTTGGACACTTCCGAACATATCTGGGCGTGGAGCCACGATGACCCACCCCGAGGGAGGGCACTATCGCAGGGTTGCCATATCTAACAGAATGTGCAACATGTGTTTATATTTAAATAATGAGCGTGCATTCGGTGGGTCATCGTGGCCTCACGTCCAGATATGTTCGGAAGTGTGCAAAGAGCAAACGTACCAAGTTTTATGGCTTTGTCACCGAATGCAAGCTCATTATTCAAAAATAAACACGTGTTGCACATTTTGTTAGATATGGCAACGCCACGATAGTGCCCTCCCTCGGGGTGGGTCATCGTGGCTCCACGTCCAGATATGTTCGGAAGTGTCCAAAGAACAATTCTACCAAGTTTCACGTCTTTGTCACCAAATGCAAGCTCCCTATCAAAATATAAACGCATGTTGCACAGTCTGTTAGATTTGGCAACACCATGATAGTGCCATCCACCGGGGTGGGTCATCGTGTCCCCAGGTCCAGATATGTTCGGAAGTGTGCAAAAAACTGTATTGTACCGAGTTTCACGTCTTTGTCACCGAATGCAAGCTCCCTATTCACATAGGTTACTTAGAGAGCCCATTAGATCTGGCAACCCTGCGAGTGACTCCCAGCGGGGTCATCCATAGTGGCCTCACTTCCATACATGTTCAGTAGTGTCCAAAGACCAATTGGGCGAGTTTCATGTTTTAGCAGTGTTTTATCACCGAATGCAAGGCCCTTTTTCATGTAAAGGTGTGCAACACATGTTCGATTTGGCAACTCCGCGATAGTGACCCCTGGCGAGGCCACCAGGTGTCACCCACCGTGACCCCACGTCCAGATATGTTGAGATGTGTTCAAAGAACTACCGTACCGCGTTTCACGTTTTTATCACCGAATGCAAGCTCCCAATTCACATGATCCTCGCAGAGATGTATGTTTGGTCCGTTAGATCTGGCAACCCTGCAAGTGACCCACAGCGGGGTCAGTCATCATGGCCCCACATCCAGACATGTTCAGAAGTGTCCAAAGACCAATTGTGGCGAGTTTCATGTTTTTGTCACCCAATACAAGGTCCTAAAAGGATGCTGCATCTGGTAGTTATGGAAACCCTGCGAAATGGACCACCACTGGGGTGGGTCATCGTGGTCCACGTCCAGATATGATCAGAAGTGTCCAAAGGACAAGTGTACCGAGTTTCATACTTTTGTCACAAAATGCAAAGTTCAACCCCTTAGCACCCGGACTAAGAATCGTGTTGGGTATTCATCCAGTGACCCTGGGCCAGTCGGACCTTGTCTCCTGTCCGGGGTCGAACTGGTAAGTTATAGCTGTGAACATGCAGGGAATTATGGTGTGAAACAGTATGTGTCAGTGGATGATTTCTTTTTTTTTAAATTTGTTTTCAGGTGCAGTGTGGTAAAAGTGTATGACGCTAGATTTGCATATTTATGACGTTAGAAATACTTTCATGCTAGTGGCACAATTTCTCAAGTCAATTGATTATACACTACCGGCATGTAATAATTTTTATTGCCACTAATTTTTATTATGAGGATCCTATACAATGTTTTCCTGGACTTAATATTATTAGGATTTGTTATCTGTCATTATTTTCGTGTTATTGGATGTATTAGCCATGAAAATGGAGTGACGTTTTTTCCGCGTTTGCCACATTGATAATATTATGTAACAGTATGGTACTCTATATCTATCGACCTATGCACGATAAGTTTATATTCATTTATTAAATCTCAATTATTTAGAGTGTCCTGTGGTATTATTGGTACAGTACTGCATTGTGAGAGATGAACAAGCGGGATTCTTTTGAACCTCTTGACTCTCTTAATTCATGCTAAATGACAAAGGATTTTAACAGTGGGAGGAAAGTGTAGATCCTCGAGAACCGACGCGACGCGAATAAGGAGAGAATCACCAACACTATTTTCACATAAGAGTGTCCTCCTTCTGACCCTGAGATCGAACTAGTGACCTGGCCTCTGAGGTCGAGGATTTTGGTCTCACCGAGCTACCTTCACCTTGTTGCATTAAAATGTTATTAAAATACGAGTGTAATGGGGAAAGTTACGCTGAAATATAAAATGTTTAGTAGCCTACTTTTTCTCTCCTCATAATTGTTATCTTACCGATTAATAACTCCAATAAAACATTGAAGCTCTTCCTGTTTGATTCTCACAAGCGTATTAGAATTTCACATTTATATACAGTAGGCTGGATTATAGGTATACACTGTCTTATAATCTACTATACCTTTTGGAGTGTTGATCGAATAATGAAGCCTCTTTTAGTTGCACTCGGCGCTGTCTTTGCACATTCCTTAGCCATAACTCTTGGTAAGTTTATAACCCTAGGTGATGCACTGCCCATCATTACACTTGGGAAAATTAGTGCATTGTGTATTATTATGTAATCAAGCATTCACTTTCTCACATTCAACACTAACTGTTTTCTTACTTAAACGTACGTAGTAACTTCTTTGACTATTATCCGCAATATTTCTCCAATATTCCCAACCTTCTGCGGTCTAGAATAGTTGATTTGGGCAGTGCACCAACCTGTATAATGTACATTATATGTATAGAGATTTTATAAAGTGTCTTAACATTTTCCTACACATATATAACTCACGAAAATTATTGTACTGTACATGTCACTTGACAGAAGATGCATACACACGATGCAAAGGAGTGTCACGAGATGAGCTGGAGACCTGCATCATTCAGCTGGTTAATGATCTGAGTCCATTGATCATAGAAGGCAAGACGTCCCATGATTACAAACAATCATAATTATCTGATATTATAGCCTACAGTATTATTTATAACGTATCGAATTATAGGGCTCATTTTTCCTTGAACGAAACAGGTATTTCCGAATTGGAACTGCAACCTGACACATGCAATTTTGAACAAGTTGACGTTGAATACAAAGGAGGAATCAATCACATGACTGCGCATTACTATGGAGGAAAGTTTCGAGGAATGGAGGAGTTTCGACTGACTCATCTGAAGTAAGTTGCACTTCATATACCGGTAAACTGTATTATGCTCTCTGGCGTTTATTATTGCGACTGTTTTCATTTTGATATTAGGATTGACTACGCCAAAAAAGTAGCCGTTTGGTCTGCATTGATTCCGGAGTTAGTGAACATGGGAACCTACTACATGGATGCAAATGTTTTGGGATTTCCTATATATGGAAATGGAACTAATTGGTATCGCTGGGGTAAGGCATCACTGTCTCTTATCATTCATGTTACCAGCGACTGGTCCATGCGCACAAAATGATTACCAGTTTACCTCACATCAACCAGAGAATTTCCACTTCTACGGAGTCTCTCACCTGGCAGTGGAAGAGATCAACGGAGAGTTGCATCTTCAGGAGAAGGACACGGAACTCACGATCAGCTACGGGAAAGCTGCAATGCGGATGAACAACTTGTACGACGGAGATCCCATCTTACGTAAGTGTTGCTAATTAATGGAGTGGAACGCTCTGAGGTCCTGAGTTAGATCTCCGATCCGGCAAAGGATTTTCTCATCTGAAAGGGATTCTCAAGCAACATACTGTATTTCCGTGGATTTTTCATTCCTGCAACTGTATATTAATCTTATATTCCTATCCCAGTTTCCCAACACCACTTCGAGGCCTTGGTTAACCTTTCTATAAACGCAACCTGCAGTACATACTACAGCAGTATTCTATAAGGTCATGATGTTTCAGAGCAAGGTGCTTCTGCTTTCCTTGACATGAACGTGGACGCACTCATGGACGAATTGCGACCCGAGGTCAAGAGACAGTTCCGAGCATTCACAGGAAACCACGTGAACAGAGCCCTGGCCAAGATCAAGCTGGATGACCTGGCAGGAAGCGAATTCATCAAGGAAGCATTTGGCATCCACTAAACGCAATGACTAAGCCTGGTTTGTGTTACGAAAGCAATATCTCTTGTCGTCCCTCATTTGTAATAATTTGTTTTAATTTGCTGTACAGTCAGCTCCCTTTAAGCTGTTCGAAAATCTGAAATAAATATAAAATAATAATCTATATCTATAAATCGGCCCATGTTTAGCAAAAGGCATTAACCCACATCATACTAGTTTCGAGAAAATCGACTTTAAAGGTTTTTGCCTCTGTCTACTTCAGGTAATAAAGTGAGAAATCTTTTCGATGTCGTATTACCACCATTACAACATCCCGGTCATTACTGTGCACTTCGATTACTGATTAATGGGTCAGAGGTCAAAATATATGACGAAATATGCAGATAATGCTCTTTGCCAAAGCACTGATTTTTTGACTTTGCCTTACCTCATATAGGTAAGAAGGCATTAACCAACATTTTGCAATGGAGATCATGTCGATTTTTGACATCCATTACGCCAAAAATAAATATGTATGTATGCTTTATTATTTTAGAAACAATTGAGCAAGATAGTGAAATATTTTATATTATCATTGCAAATCACCATTATATAAGCACTATTATCAAATTATCGCATTGGTTTGAAACACAGTGAAACAAAATTGTAATCAACAAATTGTGTAATTATAACTTATTAATTGAATAAGTAGCCTTCCTTTTTTGACTATCAAAAAATAGTCATACACCAGAAACCACTTTCATGCAGGTGAATGTAGCCGTAATATTGTTCCTTTCAATGGCTAGCCCTTATAAAATCTCCTTTCTAAACTAAACTATCCTGGATGTTCCTATTATACCCGTCGCTCTATTCTTTAATATGCTGCTGACTTGAGCAATGCATAATCAGAAATAACAGATAGTATAGCTTTTGAAAAGCATCTTAACCTTTTGATGCACAAGCCTCATTCAAATGGCGCGTGTCACTTGGCAGACGATGCATACACACGATGCAAAGAAGTGTCACGAGATGAGCTGGAGCCCTGCATAATTCAGCTGGTTAATGATCTGAGTCCTCTGATCATAGAAGGCAAGTCGAGCTATGAACACAAACATGTCTCTTGTGACTGGCATCTAATGCTGCATTTCCCTTGCACGGAACAGGTATTTCAGAACTGGAACTGCAAACTGATACTTGCAATTTTGACCATCTTGACTTCGAGCATAAAACAGGAATCAGTCACTTGACGGCACATTACTATGGTGGAAAGTATCGAGGAGTTGAGGAGTTTAAGCTGACCCATCTGAAGTAAGTTTGCACTCCGTACACTTGCATTTAAACTGCGACTGTTTCCATTTTGTTATTAGGATTGACTACGACAACAGACTGGCTGTTTGGTCCGCCATCTTTCCAGAGATAGTGGCCTTGGGTACATATGACATGGATGCTAGTGTATTGGGATTTCCCATATACGGCAATTAAATGGAACATTCTGGTATCGCTGGGGTAAGCCATCACTTCTTTAATGAACTCAAGTCATTACCCATTGGTATCTACAGGCTCATCCAGGTTACCTGTATAACAAGTAGGCTACTGGAACATTTTTCCTACTTCTGTAAAACCGAAACTTCTTTTGTGTGACAAGGAACATGAACAAAATGTTCAAGAAAATATGCTTCTCTTATAATAATTAGGCCAACATCATTTATCAAGAGTGTTAAAGACACTATTAGAGGTAACCAATATAATTATCTCATTTCACCCAGATACCTTTCACCTTTACGGAGTTTCTCACCTGGCAGTGGAAGAGATTAACGGGGAGTTACATCTTCAGGAGAAGGACACCGAAATGACGTTAAGCTATGGGAATGCTGCATTGAGGATGAACAATAACTTGTACGACGGAGACCCCATCTTAGGTAAGACCTCCTTCATCTGACTAATTTTTACTATCCCTCCCTCTCAATGCCTCTTGGCCGCCTTAGTTGCTTTGGCTCCTTCAAATAAACCTATAACCAGCAATATTGTGAGCCATTCTAACGAGAATGATGTTCAGATGATGTTTCAGAGCAAGGTGCTTCGGCCTTCCTGGACATGAATGTGGACGCTTTCTTGGACGAATTTCGACCCTCGGCCAAGAAGGTTTTCCGACAATTTACAGGAAACCATCTGAACATTGCCCTTTCCAAGATCAAGCTGGATGACCTGGCAGGAGCCGAATTCATCAAGGAAGCATTTGGCATCAATTAGATGAAATTGGCTGGGGCTGGTTCTTGTCATGAATGCCGTGTGACACTGACTTGTGAGACCTTTATTTGGTAGTTTTCAAGCATAATAATTATTATGCAACCATTTCATTCGGCATTCACTCCAAAAATATTATCCCGTCGATTTCAACATTCTCGACGTATTTTGTCGCACCAATACAGTTGTATTTCTTATGCAGAACTTTCATTGTTATCCACGATTAAAATAGTATTTGATTTCTGTTATTAGGGGCGTACGAGTATTATTGGGTGCTAAAAACTATCGTGTTTGCCACACTGAAACACTTTTCAATTTGAGGAAGCGTTGTTTGTCAGATACGCCGATCTAATTCGGTACGTGAGAGATGCAAGTCTGTGGGGCTAAACACTATACACCACCATGACACCCAATGTTTCATTAGAATATTGCTTCAATCTGTGGAAAGAGGAAAACTATCCTGAAATTTGAATGCAACATGCTAAGTAGGTTTCCTCTTCTCGTATATTCATGTCACTCTACCTGACTTTAATCGCTACATTAAGACAACTAAGTTCTTCCTGGTTGATTGTCACAAAGACATTAAAATTCCAGTCATGTACATAAAATCCCCCCATAACTTCTGCAGTGCTGCTCGAATCATGAAGCCTCTGTTGGTTGTACTCTGCTGTGTTTTGGCACACACTTCAGCCATAACTCTAGGTAAGTTTGTTGCAATGTTATGCAGGTGAGGCCTTGTCCATAATGTCCTCAGCTCAAGAGAAAAAGCTTAGTCGATTATTGTTATTGTCAATGGGTTGCCTTTTTCTCTAAACTGGCTGCTAAGCGGCTAAAGTACAGTATATCCTGAATCTTTGTCTCGTCCCCATCCCTCTATTCTGGAACTGTTCACTTGGGCAGTAGTCCTATACATCATTTGGCATAAGGTATTCAGGGCTTATTATACACGATGTAAGTGTTTGAAACCGTTTCCTTATGTCCCTTGGTACATGTCACTTGGAAGACGATGCATACACACGATGCAAAGGAGTGTCACGTGATGAGCTGGAGCCCTGCATCATTCAGCTGGTTAATGATCTGAGTCCCCTGATCATCGACGGCAAGTCGTCTTATCAACACAAACAGTGTGTGACTGGCAGTCAATGGTAACTCCCATTTTCTTTCCACGGAACAGGCATTTCTGAATTGGAATTGCAACCTGACACATGCAATTTTGACCAAATGGACTTCGAGGATAGAGCGGGGATCAGTCACTTGACGGCACACTGTTATGCTGGAAAATATCGAGGACTTGAGGAATTTCACCTGACTCATCTTAAGTAAGTTGACACGCCGTATCAATATAGGATTTCAAGTACGACTTTTTCATTATATGATAATAGGATTGACTACGACAGCAAACTAGCCGTTTGGTCTGCCGTCTTTCCCGAGATAGTGGCCATGGGAACCTATGACTTGGATGCAAATGTTTTGGGGTTTCCTATGTATGGCAATGGAACATACTGGACTCGCTGGGGTAAGCCATCACATCCATTCGCTTATTTATGTTACTGCCCATTCATCCAGGTTAATTCTCCGAGCATTTCTCCCATAATGTAATATGTTACGCAGATAGTATCCACCTCTACGCAGTTTCTCACCTGGCAGTGGAAGAGATCAACGGAGAGTTACACCTGCAGGAGAAGGACACGGAAATGACTTTCAGCTATGGGAAAGCTGCAATGCGGATGAACAACTTGTACGACGGAGATCCTATCTTACGTACGACTTCATAAGTTATTCCGTCTGCCTAATAACTGATTTTTACTATTCACATCTTTCCCTGTTATTAGTGTCCGTGACTCCTCTCAATAATCCTAACCAGCAATCGTAAGTACTACATTCTAATGAATCTCATTGCTCTTTCTCAGAGCAAGGTGCTTCGGCCTTCCTGGACATGAATATAGACGCTCTCATGGACGAATTGCGGCCATCGGCTAAGAAGCTATTCCGAGCTGTAACCGGAAACCATCTCAACGGGGCCTTGGCCAAGATCAAGTTGGATGACCTCGCCGGAAGTGAATTCATAAAGGACGCATTTGGGATCAATTAAACGCAATGTTTAGAATCCTCTTCAATTTATTAATTAACACTAAGGCTATACAGTTTAAAGTAATTGCTTCCACTTATTATGTTTCACATTGCAAATAGTATATGATTCAGTAATAATTTTTATTGCTACTATTTTTATTACCCAGAACTTACATGGTTATTATTTTTATTACAGTAGGAAATGTACAGTACAGCAGATCGAAGCATATTACGTATAACTATATTTAGTGCTACAAATGGTCGACCACGATTAAATTCTATAATATTGGTAGTTTGATGAAAAGGTTGATCATTAAAATGTTGCGAGGGTGATCAAAAATGTAGCGAGGGTTACCAAAAACCGAAATGTGCATTTTCATTGCATGCCTTTGGGAACTGGAGCTGCAACCTGAAATGTGCAATTTTGACAATATTGACATCGAGCATCAAGCAGGGATCAGTCACATGACTGCACATTATTATGCTGGAAAGTTTCGAGGAATTGAGGAATTTCAGCTATACACTCGCACTACTTCTTATACAGTAGACTTCGGATACGACATCTTGGCTGGAAGTCGTCTCAACTACCTGACTTAGGTGTAGGCCCAAACCTGGGAGCCAAGGTCAACTCTATGACCCAGAGCAAGACAGGCAGTTCATTAGGTCTACTACTCTGGGATACAGTGAACAGAGCACGTATGTGACTCAATCTTGAAATGGGAAGCTGGCAAGTAGGTCATGAGAAGCCAGTACGAGCAGTAGTCTTACTAGATGAATATTATACAGTCATGTGGTCGAACAGGAACTAGATCTTATGACTTCCCCTCCTTTACGAGCATCTTACATTATAGGTAAGGTGAAAAATTAATATGTCATGTCCGGAGTAAATGATGTATGCTCAGGGCCTTATGTAAGGACTAGGAAAACCCTCGCTCCGCTCGTATTTTCCTAGGGCGCTGGCCTAGAAAACCGCTCGCTTCGCTCGCTCTTTTCTAGGCCTGCGGCCCACAGTGCCCACCACATTTTCAATCTCTTCGGACTTATTGCCAGTGATGATGCCAATGACATCCACACCCCCCCCCCCCACCCTCACCCGTTCCTCCGTGCATTCACATATATGTGATTCCCTATACCCTGCGACCAATCTGCAATCCCACCTTTGCATTGGCTGGGAAATATGCATTTGCCCACCTCAACATACCCATACCTTTGCAATTTTAAAAAACAAACAAAAAACAAACAAAAAAACACAATTTATTATTGTATGAACAGAAATTCACAACCTCCACCGCCTCTACTCGCATGCACTTGCACACATGTATCTAAATAATTTATGTGCACCCTTTCGGACCGCGTTTTTCTAACTGCTCATAACTTCCCTTATTATAATCAGCCAATGGAACTTATGGCACTGTCTGTATTAGATCAGTGGTTCCCAACGCGCGAAGCATTCTCCGTGGGGGTCGAGGGTGGCCGCGATTATTTTAAGGTGGAAATGAAGCGACTTGCTAATCAAATGAGAGTCTAGAATTGGAATGTTAATAAGAAGGGCTAAAATCAGGGAAACATACGCAACCGATGCAGCAGTAAATGCTGTTCAATCCTATGCATTCCATTCGAATCTGCGTTTTAAACTCGATTTAATATGGGCCCATTACCGACGGCAAGTTTTTGTGCGCAGGCGCAATTGTCACGGCTGCCAACTTAAACATGGTATTTGGAGGTGTGCTTAATATTTTTTATTTTTGATGGAAATCGATTTTATTCGGTCGTCAGTACGAGGTCCCAATTTGTCGAGGCATTTTTAAAAGTTTAGTTCCGAAAGGGGAGCCTGTAGCTCTTCATTTGTGTCGGATTTGGAACACGTTCAGTTGGTACGCGGGTGACAGATAGAAGCGGCAACGCAGCAAAGGTCCGGGCCAATTATCGCGTAGCAATGTGACGTCATTGCCGGGTGGATTCGAATGATTCGATTTTTATATTATAATTATAACTATAAAAACCAATATAACGGTTCTGACGTCTGACAAACACCACCGCCAAACGAAAATCCTGTGTGAGCCGTTGTAAAAACCATCATACTAACTTGCACTCATATTTCGCGGTCGTATGCAACCGTATCTCGCTACCGTAAACAACGCAGTGTTGCCACTGCCTCACTCGAGTGGAGCAAGGTGACGTCACTGGATCATTTTTGGATCGTTTTTCCGCAATACAAATTGAAAGAGCACGGTGAGGTAGGGTTTTCTTTTTGCGGTTGCGATCAGTATATAAGTCCCGACATATTCCACATTTAATTTTAAAATTCTCATTTACTTATGATTTTTTTGTGGACTATTGAAAATTCTGCCATAAGGGCCCATGTTAAATCGCGAACTTCTGAGCCCTCTAGTTCGCTAATTTGCACGGTGACGTGTATTTTTCTTTGCGCCATTGATAAGAGGACACAAAACTGCGTAACATATGTTTTTTTCATAAAATTCTCATTCAGTGACTTTAGCTTCATTTCCACCTTAATAAATTTAAAAATAACTACAATTTAAAAAATAATATTAGATGATCAAAAACTGGTTTAATTCTTTCCGCCACTTCTTTTGACATTCTCGGCCTATCCCCTGGTTCAGTGTAGAATATCGCGGCTAATCCTGCTTACCAACTCTTCCCACTGGGGATGCCAGTATACTGCCGTCAGATGTGAGAGGACCGTAACTCAATATCCACTTCCCTGGCGGCGAGAAAAGAAAGCAAGTGTTACAGAAAGCACCGAAGAGGTAGCGTTGGGGGAAGGGGGGGGGGGG
>KZ538003.1:136373-155796 GCA_000934665.2 Catajapyx aquilonaris
GGGGGGGGGGGAAGGAACGGCACCCCAACTCCACCTGTTGGGTGCTTTTGGTACGTACCACTGCTTTTTTTCTCTCGCCGCAAGGGGAAGTGGCCATTGAGTTACGGTCTTCTCATATCTGACAGCAGCCGTAAGGACCTCGTTTGAAAAACCGGAATTATTTTACTTTGTTCATAAACGTCCATGGAGTTATATTGGCACCACTGATAAACAACAGATTCCGACCTTGGCCAACATTCGATTCGGTTTGTTTACGGCACGACGTTCCATTCCCCCCCTCCTCTCCCCCTCCCCTTGGTCACCGTGAATAAGACGTGGGTAGAAGGGTAGGTGTGGAAGGGGCAGAGGGGTCTTCACGGGAGAGGAGAATGATGTGTCCTCGTTGACGTCCAGCAAGCGACTGAGGCGTTCTCCCACCCATTGCGCATGCTCGGAACGGGGGCCAATCGGAGGCGTCGTGGTAACAATGCGTCCACGGAACAATGAACGCGGGCCAATGGGGAGCGAGGTGGGGGCAACAATACGTGGCGGCGAACCTATCAGAGGGCTCGGCCAAACAACGCAAGCATTTTAATATTATAGATGGCGGGTCTTTTGAGTCTGCCATAACCGAGAGCCTGTTACATCCGGAGTCAACTGTATTAGGGACTTTGGTGTAGTACTTAGTTCACCACCTTTCACGTATGAAGGAGTTCGATCCCTGTTCCCATTTTTTTGTTATTAGGATTAGCCAAGATCAAGCTGGATGACCTGGCCGGAAGTGAATTCATCAAGGAAGAATTTGGGATCAACAACTAATCGCAACATTTAGAACTAGTTCCTTTATCTCATATGCCCTGTTTTATAGGGTCATCCTTTGACCTTTATTTGGTTATTTTCAAGCTTATGCAACCACTTCATGCGGAATTCTTTTCACGATTGCAGGGGAAGTGGAACAGCCCAATTTTATACCAGTACTGCAATTGAGAAGAAATTACGATGAAATGCAACAAACACAATTTTCTTGTCGAATTTGCAATCTTTTATCCTGGCAGCACTAGCTAGCAAACTTATTCCGTCGATTTCAACCTTCTCAACGTAATGTAGCTTAATGAAGAGTACATTAAAGTTTTATTTTGCTTATATACTTATTCTGTTTCACATTACAGAAAGGATATGATAAAAGATAATAATAATAATAACTTTTTAAAGCTGTTAACCTCCCTGCATCGTGTCGCAGGGAGGGAACCTTTATTTCGTCATGATGGAACCTTATGACCTAGCGCCCGGGCCAACGGGCAGGGTGACTGGGAGGGGATGTGCAAAGTGCAAGTGCAATTCTCAAACGGTACATTTTGTGAATTCCCCTGGGTGGATAAGTCTGAGGAGATTCCACCCTAAACGAAGCCAGAGACGACCCAACTCTGCACGAGATGAAGGGGGGAACCCCGGGCTGGGATCGAACCCGGGACTTTAACATCCGTGGGCGCGTACGTTACCGCAGCGCCACTTCGTCTCCCCTAGTAATTTAATTACTTTAATTGGTTCTAATTTTTATTATGCAATTCATACATTATTATTCATGATGACATTAGCATTTTGCTTTCTGTTATTACTTACGACATAATCATTACGCGTACATACAGTATTATTGGATGCTAAAAACTAAGGAAAATGGCAGATATACTTTTATCGTGTTTATTGCGATATTGACATTTTATTATAGGAAATGTACAATAAATCTGGGAATATTGCTGGAATATTGCATCACAAATTAGAGTCGTTTAAGGCAGACTCCTATCAGTGCACTACTTAATTGCAAAACGTGGCCATTTAAAAAGTACGGTACTTGGTGAACAAGGGATTTTCCAAAAACCAAAAAATTAATGACCTATTACCCGACGGTTGTTGCATGGGATTTAACAATATTATTACTGTAATAATGCCTATACGTCCTGGTACTCTTAAAACCGTCGGGGGATCCATTTTAAACATGCGACGAATTTTGACAGTGGGAGGAAAGAAACGGCAGAACCATTCAGAAAACCCACACGAACGCGGAGAGAACCAACCTAATCATTTTCAATATGAGAGTGTGCTTTGTCATAATGATGCGCAGATCGAACTCGGTAGAGTGCATCAGAGACTGTGGATGTCAGTGGCGTCACACACTGCATCACCATGCATTAAAATAAATTATTACGAAAGACTGGTAAGGAAGAGAAAAGCTATTTTGAAATGCATGTAACTAGTTAAGATTAGTATTTTTCCTCTACTCATAATTATATTCGTATCAACTTACCGATTAATCGTTTCATTGAGGGTTTGAATATCTTCCTGGTTGATTATTCTCATGAAAGTATTTCAATATAGGAACCACATTGACTTATAATGCATCCATATCTTCTGGAGTGCTGCTCTGATCATGAAGCCTATCTTTGTTGTACTCTTCTGCGCCTTTGCGCACACATCAGCCATAACCCTAGGTAAGTTTGATGCAATGTAAAGGTGAGGCACTGCCCATCATGACTCCAGCTCATTGGAAAAGTGTTGCACATTGTTACTTTTATCCAAGTAGTGAGATTCTCAGATATGAATGCAGCCTTCACATTTTTATTTGTAATGGGTTGTCATTCTTTAAACTGGTTTCTGGACTCAACCATTTTGAACTTTTCTCATGTTACTGCTCCTCTGTTCTTAAACATGCTGTTGACTTGGGAAGTGAACCAACCGAAATATGGGATGATGTTATTTTAAGAAGTGTCTTAACATTTTTACACAATATGCCTCATGCAAATGGTACGTATCAATTGACAGACGACGCATACACACGATGCAAAGGAGTGTCACGAGATGAGCTGGAGCCATGCATCATTCAGCTGGTTAATGATCTGAGTCCTCTGATCGTAGAAGGCAAGTCGTCACATCAACACAAACATGTCTATGGTGACTGGCAGCTAATGTGTACGTTCTTGTACGGAACAGGTATTTCTGATTTGGAATTGCAACCTGACACATGCAATTTTGACCAAATTGACTTCGAGCATAGAGCAGGCATCAGTCACTTTACGGCCCATTACTATGCTGGAAAATTTAGAGGCCTAGATGAATTTCACTTGACTCATCTAAAGTAAGATGCCTCTGCTTCCTCAATAAACCACAACAATTATTGCGACTGTTTCCTTTTTATGTTAGGATTGACTACAACAACAAGCTGGCTGTTTGGTCCGCCTTATTTCCCGAAGTTGTGACCATGGGAACCTACTACATGGATGCCAGTGTGTTGGGATTTCCCATATATGGCAACGGAACATATTGGCATCGCTGGGGTAAACCATCACTTCTTTCCCTGACTCATGTCACTCGCTATTTTTATGCGCACTTAATTATTATTTATCTCACGTCAACCAGAGAGTTTTCACGTCTACGGAGTCTCTCACCTGGCAGTGGAAGAGATCAATGGGGAGTTACATCTTCAGGAGAAGGACACTGAACTCACGTTCAGCTACGGCAAAGCTGCAATGCGGATGAACAACCTGTACGACGGAGATCCCATCTTACGTAAGTGCTGCTAATTAATAGAGTGGAACCCTGAGTTACATCTCCGCTAGGAAAGGATTTCACATCTGGAAAAGCTTCTTTCAGCCTTCCTATGGGTTTGACTGGAGTTCGCCAACTGCAACCTAATATTCCTATCCCCCCCCCCCTTTCAATCCCCAATCATAATCATAATCCCATTGACTCCTTCCAATAAATCAAACCAGCACTAATTGCGGAATTCTAACGAGAATGCTGTTTCAGAGCAAGGTGCTTCTGCCTTCCTGGATGTGAATGTGGACGCTGTCGTAGACGAATTGCGACCCTCGGCCAAGAGACAGTTCCGAGCATTTACAGGAAACCACGTGAACAGAGCCCTGGCCAAGATCAAGCTGGATGACCTGGCCGGAAGCGAATTCATCAAGGAAGCATTTGGCATCAATTAGACGCAATGCCATGATTAGGCCTGGTTCCTATACGGAATGCGACGACTCTCGTCGTCGTTTATTTGAGATGTTTTGTCACAATTTACAGCACAGTGAGATGCTTCAGGACGCGTTTCACTTATCCGCGACAAATTATCATGAAACAAAAAATCAGCGGATAACTGGGGCTCCAGGCACAGTGTCATTTTAATTATTATTCAACAACAAGCGGCATTTGCACATAACGTTTAAAAATGCTTCCATCCTTATGGCAAGATTTCAAAAGTAATTACAGTAGCTTATCGGCTAAGTAACAATTTGATTGGTACTAATATGCTTATTATTATGAGGCTACTACAATAATTTTTCTGGACTGAATAAAGATCTGCTATTATTTTGTCATAATGTTCGTGTTTTTGGATGTTAAAAAGTCAGGACATGGACAGAGACATATTTTTCCTTGTTTTCCACATTGTTATTATGTAACAGTTTTCAGCAGACGTGCTCAGAGGAGAAGGATTTTGATAATGGGAGCCCCGACAACGGCCTGACCTCGGAGTTGGAAGTCTTGGGATTACCGTGCCACACTTACCAAGTTGTATTCCAGCAATTAAAATACAGTCATTGCATTGGTGTAAATGGGAAACTTATGCGGGAATATAACTTATCTAATAATATTTTTCCTCCTCTCATACTTATGCCAACATACCAGTATCCATTACCGTAATGCCTCATATGAAATATTTTTCTTCCTGGTGCATTCTCACAAACGTATTAAAAGTGCATATTTGCGTCAAGTCTACCCATACCTACTAGAGTGCTGATCTAATCATGTCGCCTCTCTTTGCTGCACTCTGCTGTGCTTTGGCACACACTTCAGCCATAACCCTAGGTAAATTTAGTGCGAAATACAGGGGAAAATTAGTGCATTGTTTACCCAAACATTCACTCAAATTGAACATTGCCCCCTGACTGTTTCCAATATTCAATCTGATTATTTTGATGTCTAAATTACCCGAATTATTTTTATATCCCCATCCTATCACCTCTGGTCTTGTGTACTGTTGATGTGGGCAATCCACTAACCTACATGTACAGTAGTATGTTGATATTTTATTATTTTATTTTATTTTAAAACATTTTTCTCCACATTTGCCTCGTTCAAATGGCGGAAAATGGTGCATGTCACTTGACAGAAGATGCATACACACGATGCAAAGGAGTGTCACGAGATGAGCTGGAGCCCTGCATCATTCAGCTGGTTAACGATCCGAGTCCCCTGATCATAGAAGGCAAGTCATCCTATCATCACAATGATATCTGGATATACGAGATGCTAACGCCCTATTTACGGAACAGGTACTTCCGAATTGGAATTGAAACCTGACACGTGCAATTTTGACCAAATTGACGTCGAGCATCAGGCAGGGATCAGTCACCTGACGGCACATTATTATGCTGGGAAGTTTCGAGGACTTGAGGAATTTCACTTGACTCATCTTAAGTAAGTTGTCAGGTAATGCAGTAGACTCCATAGTAGATTTACAGTAGACTCTGGGTATGACGGGATTCAAGGGACCGCGGAAATCGGTCTGTTATAGCCGAATCGCCACTTCTGCAACAAATGGACAAAGTTTTCTTTCTGTCGTATGCCTATAATGCACACTACTCCATGGGGGATTCTTTCGAGTCTGCTATAACCGTGAGTCTGTTATATCCGGAGTCAACTGTATTAGGGAGTTTCGTGTGGCAGTTAGTTCACAGCCTCCACCTATAAGGTACAGCTTCGTTCTCGTGATCATGACCATTCTCTAGGTATACTATAACTCTCATATTTACCATATGACACTGCACTATCCCTGCGCTTCACAGCCTTAGTTGCCTCTGCTTCCCCCAATAAACCAAAGCAATAATCGCGACTCTTTCATTTTGATTAGGATTGACTATGAAAACAAACTAGCCGTTTGGTCTGCCTTGATTCCGGAGTTAGTGACCATGGGCACCTACTACATGGATGCAAATGTGTTGGGATTTCCAATATATGGCAATGGAACATATTGGACTCGCTGGGGTGAGCCATCACTTTCTCACGCTCATGTTAGATGTTACGCCCACTAGCCCATATACGCATTGGATTACTGTATTACCCATGATAATTATTATCTCGTCAAGCAGATACTTTACACGTCTACGGAGTCTCTCACCTGGCAGTGGAAGAGATCAACGGGGAGTTACATCTTCAGGAGAAGGACACCGAATTCACGTTTAGTTACTCGAAAGCTGCAATGCGGATGAACAACTTGTACGACGGAGACCCCATCTTACGTAAGTCTTGATAATATTAATAGGGTGGAAGACCCTCTCACTTGGGAGGTAATATTGGCACCCTTTTTTGTCGCATCATGATCCAAACAGCCCCAATCAGGATCAGGATCACCTGTTAAAGCAGCAGTCACCGCAGAAATTCTCCATGTTCCTGCGACTCTATCTAGTTTTATTACTCCTTCTTCTTAATATATGTCCCATGGCCTTAGTTGTTTTATTTGATCCTCCCAATAAAACAAACCATCACTCATGCTGCATTCTGACGAGGATGATTCTTTCAGAGCAAGGTGCTTCGGCCTTCCTGGACATGAATGTGGACGCACTCATGGACGAAATTAAACCCTCGGCCAAGAGACTGTTTCGAGCCATGACCGGAAACCACGTGAACAGTGCCCTGGCCATGATCAAACTGGATGACCTAGCCGGAAGCGAATTCATAAAGGAAGCATTTGGCATCAATTAAACGCCATGACTATAGTTTATATTCTTCGAAAGCGAAGTCACATAGGATCATCCAACATGAACCTTTATTATTCGTCCTTGCAGTGTGATATTAACTCTGTTAACAGTGTATGATTTGGCATTTGGCGAATAGTCGTTTTTTAAAACCCTCAAACTGTTTCACAGTAGGCTATTGAGAGGCAGTGATATTATATTACATGAATAAAAGATTTTGGTGCCAGTAATGATAATACAATGATTATAATAATTAGTTTGCATTAATATTTTTAAATTGTTGGATGCTAAGAAGTCCTAATGAAAGTGGCCGAGATAATTATGTTTTTTTCATCTTCGCCTAAGTGGCATTAATTAGCCTTTATGGAAAGCACATAATCCCCCGCCTAATAAATAGCAGCACACAGTCTCTTGTGGTATTATTGTCATCTAGTCCTAGTGGAAAATAAAGTAAGTTATACGGTTAGAGGCAGGCCATTGTTACACATATTATGTATACCTCAATGATTTCAACGCTGTTGAAGGCATTAATTTATTATCATACATAATAACAGTTATTTGCGTAGTCCAAGTCTTTTATCTGGGTCTGATCTTCATGGCTGCTCTTCTCAGATTGTAATGATCGATATAATCTTCCCTCGAATGGTACCAGCATTCAACACCTTGTTCGTACTTTCCCTTGCGATAAACTCCGTTCAGATTGGAAACGAGGCATGATCTGTACCACCAGCCACCCTCGAAATTCTCTGCGCAGTTACTTCCTTCATTACCATCGTTGTCCTGGTCATAGGTGGAGAATGCCACGTTATTGTGCCAGTAGGTAAGAGAGTCCCCCGGGTCTCTTCCTGGTCCCTTCTCGTATCCTCCCACACTGAGCTCGTACCTCTCTCTTTCATCTTTGACCACAAAAGTGTGGTACAGGGCGACCATCTTCGACCCCTCCCATTCCTCCAGGTCCACCCGGAGAATCATCGGAGTGGAAGGGTCACTGGTCAGTGCGTGGATGGTGTCCAGACCTGTACAGGGTGGGACATATAATAATCGTACAGATTTACACTTTGAATTCTGGTTAGTTAGGCTTGCCAATCCATTCGTCGGCTGTGATGGTGACAAGTGATAAGAGTGGAACTCACCCAGCCAGAACTCCCCATTCAGATCACCAAACCCTCTCCGGTAATCTTCCCATCCTCGATTGAAGTCCACGTGAGGTTCAATGTCATCTCTCCTTTGTATAACCGTCCACCCTCCTCCATCCGACTCCATATCGCAATACACCTGTGGATACGACAACATGGGTTAGTGACGTAAAATATATTATATTAATTCCACATGTTGTATAGGGCCCGAAATCATTCAGAGTGAATGTGACCTTTTTCCGTGAGCCTCACCTCGACTTCCTTTCCAGAGATGGTCACGGTATACAAGCCAGAATAGCTGTGCCCTTGTTGCAGAAGGTCATAGCAACTACTATCTCCAGTAATTTCAGGGGGTGTCGGGTCTGAAAGAAATAGTCACAAAACCGGTAATTTTCTCTGCTGGGGCACCTCCATTAACACCTTTTCCCACTCTTTTAAAAGAATCCCTTACAATCATTTTGCTCGGTTATAGGCCACAGTTCCATTATCGCCCTGCCTATTTTCTGTGTACCTCATTGTCAGCTTTTTGCTATTGGTAAAAGACACAATTTCCAATAGCTTGCAAAGGTGTGAGTGTAACTTATACTTTAAATATAAGCACAACAATCCTATGAATATTTTCAACCAACGCACGGAATACATAAGCACAATGATTTGTTTTCTTACCAGATTCGGTCAGGCAGACAGTTTCGTTGTTCATAGTATTCGTCACCGATGAGGTGATTGTGTCCACTGCACGGCTGGAATAAATTTCACATGTTCAATATTCAATTAAACCACCTTCTCAATAATTATTCCGCACTGTTTTCCCGAACACATAGCTTCATAATCTGACATGTCTGGAAAGGATGAGTATGATGATAATCATCATGCGATTAGTTTACCCTTGACTATTGTACGCAGTAAAAGCAGTTGGGTTGACACGGGGTTGCTCACGTACCACAATTCTTCTTTTAATGATTGAATTTCCTGTTGTGATGATTTCATTCCCTCTCCTAATGAAGTAATTTCCTCTTCTAATGATTTCACTTCCTCCTTGATTTCTCTCACTTCTCGTGCTGCACAATGAAAAACGCAAGAGCATACTCAAAGTACTTTAAAACAAGACTTGACAATTATTATTATCTATCGACCCTTATTATTACCTGTTCGAGCAACATCCTCCAAAACTCTCATCATATATCGTATGGCCAGTTCCAGTCTGTGTGCCTTACATGTTTCCATTGGATCGACATCACGGGGAATGTATTCGGGTGATGTCGATCCAAAGGAAACCTGTAAGGAACACAGGGAATACTTGACCCCTGACAGGAACAGAAGGGTGCCCAACAAATAGAGACCATAACTGCTAAAGTTGGCCATCATCTCGGAGGATGCTGCACTCGACTGAATCAGACGACTCCTTTCTCTTCAACCCTGTGGGGCCTACTGCTTAAATAGTGACATTGGTGACCGCTGATATAATATTTAAGGGCAGAGAGCGAGGCTTCCTTATCGGGAGAGATGTTTGTGACTTGATCCCGTGCCACAAATTTCATCAGAATATTATACAAGGAAGGAAGATTGAGCAATTGATATTGAATTGCAAGTCCCATTATAACTCCATGTCACCAGAGAATTATTTCTTGAGGGTACAACATTCATATCCTGACTCTCTGCCAGTGTGCAGAAGGACAAAAGGAGGGCATTTTCTTGCCTTCACATGAAGCAGAACGTCGATCACGTGTGTTCTGGTTATAAAAAAGTGGACTTCCCTTGCTTTGACATGAGTATTGGCTTGGTTGTCTGGAGGGGTCATGGGTTGCATGATGGTGCAGTTAGCTATATTTTGATGCCGAGATAAGCAATGGATGTTTACATAATGACCTTCATCAAAGTCAGGAGGTGCAAGCAGTGTTATAAGGAGGAATGTTGTAATTTTCTCCAGACTACCAAAATGAAACATGAAGTACAATGTAGAGGAGTCGCTACATCATCGCTCTAGTAGTTGAGATTATTTGATTTCATCACAGAGAGCAATGTACAGTACGTAGACTATAATATTATGTCACCATGTCGCTATCATAAAGCCCACTTATCATTACACTTGTGTGGCTATTTTTTTATGATTTCAATGAAGATTTGTGTGCCTGTTACTCGCGGCTCTTTGGCTGCAGGTAAAAACAGAATAACCAGTTTCTTGTGACAAACGCTGTAGTGACTTTTTCATGCCGATATTATGCGAAGAACCTTCGACGCGACGGGAGCATCGCCTCACGTCGGTTTGAGTGGTCATGGAGGTCAATAATTACAGCATTATTGCGAATTTTGCTGCATTCTCATGAGCTAAGGTAAGTAAGTTGTAAACCAAACTTCACGTTTCAGGAAGAGAACAATGAAAATTATTAATATAAACTTATAGCTGTTTTTTGTGGAGAGCCCTATCTACCCTCTACAATATACTTATAGAGAGGAAAGCTATCCTGGAATTTGAATGCAAAATGCCAAGTACTCATTTCCTTTCCTCATACAGTATGTTAATGTCACCTTGCCGATTAATCCCGCCATTAAGATAATTAAGTTCTTCCTGATTGAATCTCACGAAGGTATTACAATTCCACATTTACATAATTATATACGTATAATCCACCCATACCTTCTGGAGTGCTGATCTAATCATGAAGCCTGCCTTTGCTGTACTCTGCTGTGCTTTGCTTTTGGTTCATTCTTTGGCCATAACCCTTGGTAAGTTTTTTGCAATGTACTGACAGTGTGAGCCTATAATGCTCTCAGCTCAAGAGAATAAGACGTCTGATTCTCTTGAGCTGAGAGCATGATAGGCATGATAGTGCATTGTTTACACCAGAAACCAGTTTCATGCAGGTGAATGTAGCCGTAATAATATTGTTCATTTCAATGGCTGTGGCCTTTTCAAATCATGTTTCTAAGCTGAACTATATACTGGACCTTCCTATACTATAACCGTCCCTCTATCCTTTGACATAGGGCCTACTGTTGACTTGGGCAATGCATATTCCGAAATAAGGGATGAGTAGCTTTTAAAAAGCATATAGTCTTAACATTTTTATGTACAAGCCTCATTCAAATGGCGCGTGTCACTCGGCAGATGATGCATACACACGATGCAAAGGAGTGTCACGAAAGG
The DNA here is from genome assembly GCA_000934665.2 of Catajapyx aquilonaris. Classification (NCBI taxonomy): domain Eukaryota; kingdom Metazoa; phylum Arthropoda; class Diplura; order Dicellurata; family Japygidae; genus Catajapyx; species Catajapyx aquilonaris. Next base: position 147,377 of record KZ538003.1, read on the forward strand.
AGCTGGAGCCCTGCATCATTCAGTTGGTTAATGATCTCAGTCCCTTGATCATCAAAGGTAAGTCGTCCTATATCAACACAAACATGTCTATTGTGACTGGAAGATAACGTTATCTCCCATTTTCCTTGCTCGGAACAGGCATTTCTGAATTGGAACTGCAACCTGACACATGCAATTTTGACCAGCTTGACTTCGAGCATAAAACAGGGATCAGTCACGTGACGGCCCATTACTATGGTGGAAAGTATCGCGGAGTTGAGGAATTTAAGCTGACCCATTTGAAGTAAGTTGGTACGCCGCACAGTACACTACTTGCATTATTTTCAACTGCGACTGTTTCCATTTTGTTATTATAGGATTGACTACGACAACAGACTGGCTGTTTGGTCCGCCATCTTTCCAGAGATAGTGGCCTTGGGTACTTATGACATGGATGCTAGTGTATTGGGATTTCCTATATACGGCAATGGAACATTCTGGTATCGCTGGGGTAAGTCATCACTTCTTTAATGTACTCACGTCGTCCCCAACTGGTACTGTATCTACAGGTTCATCCAGGTTAGTACACAAGTAGGCTACTGTAACATTTTCCCTTCTGTTCCCTTCTGTAAAACCGAAACATCTTTAGTGTGACAAGTGACAAGAACATAATGTTCAAGAAAATATACTTCTCTTAATATTATTAGGCCATCATCATTTTTCAAGAGTGTTAAAGGCTCGATTAGAGGTAAGTTAACTAATATAAATATCGCATTTCACTCAGATACCTTTCACGTCTACGCAGTTTCTCATCTGGCAGTGGAAGAGATTAACGGGGAGTTACATCTTCAGGAGGAGGACACCGAAATGACGTTAAGCTATGGGAAAGCTGCAATGCGGATGAACAACTTGTACGACGGAGACCCCATCTTACGTAAGCCCTCCTTCATCTGCCTAATTTTTACTATCCCGCCCTCTCAATTCCTCTTGGCCTTAGTTGCCGTGGCTCCTTCCAATAAACCAAACCAGCAATATTGTGAGCCAGGCCATTCTAATCAGAATGGTGTTTCAGAGCAAGGTGCTTCTGCCTTCCTGGACATGAATGTGGACGCTTTATTGGACGAATTGCGACCCGAGGCCAATAGGTACTTCCGATCTTTTACCGGAAATCACGTGAACATTGCCCTGGCCAAGATCAAGCTGGATGACCTGGCAGGAAGCGAATTCATCAAGGAAGCATTTGGTATCAGTTAGATGTAATGGCTGGTTCTTGTCATATATGAATGCCGTGTGACACAGACTTGTGAGACCTTTATTTACTCGTTTTCAAGCATAATAATTATGCAACCATTTCACTCCAGGAATATTATCCCGTCGGTTTCAACATTCTCGACGTATTTTGTCGCACTAATACAGTATTTCCTATACGAAACTTTCATTGTTATCCACGATTAAAATAGTGTTTGCTTTCTGTTATTAGTGACGTATATACGAGTATTATTGGGTGGTAAAAACTATCGTGTTTACACACTGAAACACTTTTCATTTTGAGGAAGTGTCGTTTGTCAGACACGCCGGTCCAATTCGGTACGTGAGAGATGCAAGTCTGTAGGGCTAAGCAAAATACACCAGCATGCCACCCAATGCTTCGTTAGAATATTGCTTCAATGTGTGGAAAGAGGAAAGCTATCCTGAAATTTGAATGCAACATGCTAAGTGCTTTTCCTCTCCTCGTATATTCATGTCAACCTACCTATTTTTAATCGCTACATTAAGACAATTAAGTTCTTCCTGGTTGATACTCGCAAAGACATTCAAATTCCAGTCATGGTCATAAAATCCCCCCCTTAACTTCTGCAGTGCTGCTAGAATCATGAAGCCTCTGTTGGTTGTACTCTGCTGTGTTTTGGCACACACTTCAGCCATAACTCTAGGTAAGTTTGTTGCAATTTTATGCAGGTGAGGCCTTGTGCATAATGTCCTCAGCTCAAGAGAAAAGGCTTAGTCGATTATTGTTATTGCCAATGGGTTACCCTTTTCTCTAAACTGGCTGCTATGCTATAAACTATATCATTCATCTTTCTGTTATTCCAAACCTTCTATTCTCGAAATTCTGTTCACTTGGGAAGTAGTCCTGCTAGTCCTGCATCATATTTTGGCATAATGCACGTGTAAGTGTCTAAAACCTTTTCCTTATGTCACGTGGTACATGTCACTTGGCAGATGATGCATACACACGATGCAAAGGAGTGTCACGAGATGAGCTGGAGCCCTGCATCATCCAACTGGTTAATGATCTGAGTCCCCTGATCATCGAAGGCAAGTCGTCCTATCAACACAACATGTCTATTATTGTGACTGGCAGTCAATGTTAACGCCCATTGCATATTCCTTCCGCGAAACAGGCATTTCTGAATTGGAACTGCAACCTGACACATGCAATCTTGACCAAATTAACATTGAGCATAAAGCAGGGATCAGTCACTTGACTGCACACTACTACGCTGGGAAATATCGAGGCGTGGAGGAATTTAAGCTGACTCATCTGAAGTAAGTTGACACGTCGTACGACACTTGCATTTCAACTGCGACTGTTTCCATTTTGATATAATTATTAGGATTGACTACGACAACAAGCTGGCTGTTTGGTCCGTCTTATTTCCCGAGCTAGTGGCCTTTGGTACTTATGATATGGATGCCAGAGTGTTGGGATTTCCATTATATGGAAATGGCACATTCTGGTATCGCTGGGGTGAGCTTTTACAATAATTATATTTCTTTTACTAATTATTTTGGTCACTCCCAACTGGCGTACAGTACAAATTTTACACATGCATCCTGGTTACATCTATGAGAAGTAACATTTTCTCAACAATTTAACTTCATGAAACCTTTTAATTTCCGGTATGACTTAAAATGTTAATGAAATTATCCCTCAATTAGGTCTATACAGGGTGTATCTGAACTCAGTGCCCCGACGTATATGACTGCCTTCCTAGCCACCAGAGGATCGATTTAAGTATAGGAGTCATATGTCTGGGCAGCCTCATTACGGAGATAATTGGCCGCAAACATGTAGTACAAAATATCCTGTCGGTTAGGCCACCCATCGAACCCTCCCCCAGTCAGAAGGCTCTGGAAGGTCTGGGGGCGGGACTTTGTTGGTTCGTTGCCCACAGGTGGTAAGGCCTCCTTGGCTAGTTACAGCAGAAAATTCTATTTAAAAGTCAGAAGGAGCGATTAGGCAAAAATCGCTAAAGAGTGTATCTCAGTAATGAGGCTGCCCAGACATATGATTCCTATACTTAAATCGATCCTCTGGTGGCTAGGAAGGCAGTCATACACGTCGGGGCACTGAGTTCAGATACACCCTGTATATCATTTTTCATGCGTTAGATGCTCGGTTAGAGGTAACCAATGCGTATTAATCCACCCAGTTAGTATGCACGTCTACGCAGTCTCTCACCTGGCAGTGGAAGAGATTAACGGGGCGTTACACCTCCAGGAGAAGGACACGGAAATGACTACTTTCAGTTACTCGAAAGCTTCAGCGCGGATGAACAACCTGTACAACGGAGATCCCATCTTACGTAAGTTAGACAACATGAGTACTTCCATCAACCTAATTTTTACTACCCCCAAATAAACCAACCCAGAAATCGTGCGCTATTCTAACGAGAATGACCTTTCAGAGCAAGGTGCTTCGGCCTTCCTGGACATGAATGTTGACGCTATCATGGACGAATTGAAACCCTCGTCTAAGAAGCTGTTCCGAGAACTTACAGGAAATCACGTTAACACTGCTCTAGCCAAGATCAAGCTGGAAGACCTGGCCGGAAGCCAATTTATAAAGGAAGCATTTGACATCAATTAGACGCCAGGATCATGCATGGTTCTTGTCACGAATATAATTATAGTGTGGGATATAGGACCATCCTACTTGACCTTTATTTGGTCCTTTTCAAGCAGATACAACTATTTAATACGGAATTATTCACTCCAAGATTACAGTATAAGCTTGGACTTTACATGTTACTTACTGTTAGTGAACAACCAATTATTCACAAATAGCCGTGTTTAAAGAAATAATTATGTAGACTATATTAGGAGTATGTCACCATGTCGTTATCATTAAAAATCCAATAATTCATTATTACACTTGTGTGCCTATTTTTTCATGATTTCAGTGAGGATTTGTGTGCCTGTTACTCGTGGCTCTTTGGCAGGTAAACACAGAATACCCAGATTCTTGCGACAATCGTTGTAGTGACTTTTTCAGTGATGTCATCAACCTGTGCTTCACTTGTCGATTTTTTATTCATCTAGAGGAGGTCGTCTGCCACTGCACAATTACTATGACATATTGTCTCTCTAGTCTCTCTAGCAAGGTAACCGACATAGTCCCGCTCGCATTAGTTCGAGAAAACACCAACAAATGTCTCTCTCGCCAATACCAATGCGTTTGAAATGGCGCCTTTTTTCCAATGAAAACACTGCCTGTTCAAGCCAACATAACTGCTAATAAATTTAACCAATCATGCTCAAGTGTTTCCTGTGAGCGACCAATCGAAACCGAGTTGCGTCTGTAACTGTCACATGTAAACAAATCTTTCAGTGGGCGATAATTTAATCATGCAGTCGACATAATTAAACAGTGTGCAGCATTGCATAATTCAAAATGCGCATGGTAAAATTGCAAACCTGTAATTGCATTTTAAATAAGGGAAAGTAAGCAATACATTTGGGCAGTGGGCAACACTGTCCTCCTGTGGCCACCTTGATTTTCGTCATTCGCCAAGTTCCTCTGGAGAAAGGAAGTCTGCTGGTTGAGATTTTCAGAAATGGGAAGGGACTTCTGGACCGTGACCGTGCAGATATAAGAATGTATAATAGTGGTATAATAGGTATAATGGTATAATAAGTATAATGGTAGGTTATATAATAGGTATAATAGTGAAACTGTTTCAGCCAGTGTAGAGAGAGAGAGAGAGAGAGAGAGAGAGAGAGAGAGAGACCATCTCATCACCCCCAATCTCATGCTGCACAAACCATTGTCTGATAATTTCTAGGGAAGTTCAGCAGGAGAAAAATTATTCAAAATATCACCCTTTCATTTTTGCATGAAAAGTAGCATAATTTAAATACACTAGTGCTAGTGGCGTAAAATGCATATTTTGTTGCCCATTACTACGATGGACACTCAAAACAAATTGAGACAGATTTTTTACATGATAAGGAGAATGATTAGTTAATGCCTTGCGGTCAGTCATGTCCAGAATGGCTCGAAGTATTAGAACAACAAATTTTCCACTATCCCAGTTCCCAGGTGATGGTGACACACCTGAAGTAGGCCAAGTTTCACATTCACCTCCGCTCCTATTACCGTAGCACTACCACAGTCATCATACTCGGGACGGTTAATACGTGGCGATCTTCCTGGACAGTTACTGCACAGGTGGTTTCAATGATCACACCATTGTCAGAACTCTGATGGGAGCCTGCAAACCTACTTCTTTTAAAGCTGACTACCAACTCTCGCTGAATGATTTGTACTGTACGAGTATTATTGGGTGAAAAATACTATCGTGTTTGCCACACTGAAACACTTTTCATTTTGAGGAAGAGTCGTTTGTCAGATACACCGATCCAATTCGGTACTTGAGAGATGCAGGGCTAAGCAAAATTCACCACCATGCCACCCAATGCTTCGTTACAATTGCTTCAATATGTGGAAAGAGGAAATTTGAATGCAACATGCTAAGTACTCTTCCTCTCCTCGTATATTCATGTCAACCTGCCTATTTTTAATCGCTACATTAAGACAATTAAGTTCTTCCTGGTTGATACTCAAAAAGACATTAAAATTCCAGTCATGTACATAAAATCCACTCATAACTTCTGCAGTGCTGCTCGAATAATGAAGCCCCTGTTGCTGGTTGTACTCTGCTGTGTTTTGGCACACACTTCAGCCATAACTCTAGGTATGATTGTTGTAATATTATGCAGGTGAGGCCTTGTGTCCTCCGCTCAAGAGAAAAAGCTTAGTCGATAATTGTCATTGCCAATGGGCTGCACTTTTCTCTAAACTGGCTGCTAAGCTAATATAAACTATATATAGTGTATAATGCACCTTTCTCTCATCTCCATCCCCCTATTCTCGAAATTCTGTTCACTTGGAAAGTGGACCTACATCATTTGGCATAAGGTATGCAGAGCTTATTATACGTAAATGTCTGAAACCTTTGCCTTACGTAAATGGTAGGACATGTCAATTTGCAGATGATGCATACACACGATGCAAAGCAGTGTCACGTGATGAGCTGGAGCCCTGCATCATCCAACTGGTTAATGATCTGAGTCCCCTGATCATCGAAGGCAAGTCGTCCTATCAACACAACTTGTCTATTGTGACATGCAGTCAATGTTAACTCCCATTGCATTTTCCTTCCGCGAAACAGGCATTTCTGAATTGGAATTGCAACCTGACACATGCCATTTTGACCAAATTAACTTCGAGCATACGGCAGGGATCAATCACTTGACTGCACACTACTATGCTGGGAAATATCGAGGGGTGGAGGAATTTAAGCTCACTCATCTGAAGTAAGTTGACAAGTCGTACACTTGCATTTCAACTGCGACTGTTTCCATTTTGATACATTAGGATTGACTACGACAACAAGCTGGCTGTTTGGTCCGTCTTATTTCCCGAGCTAGTGGCCTTTGGTACTTATGATATGGATGCCAGTGTGTTGGGATTTCCATTATATGGAAATGGAACATTCTGGTATCGCTGGGGTGAGCTATATTTCTTTCACTCATTTGTCACTCCCAACTGGCATACAGTATAAGTTTACACATTCATCATAGTTACATCAATGAGAAGTAACATTTTCTCAACAATTTAACTTTATGAAACCTTTTTAGTACCGGTATGACTTAAAATGTTAAAGAAATTATTATCACTCAATTATTAGGTCTACATCATTTTTCACGTGTTAGAGGCTCAGTTAGAGGTAACCAGTTAGTATGCACATCTACGGAGTCTCTCACCTGGCAGTGGAAGAGATCAACGGGGCGTTACACCTCCAGGAAAAGGACACGGAAATTACTTTCAGCTATATGAAAGCTGCATTGCGAATGAACAACCTGTACGACGGAGATCCCATCTTACGTAAGTTACATGAGTGATTCCATCTACCTAAATTTTACTACCCCCATTTCCCAATCCTTCGTGGCCTAAGTTGTCTCGGCTCCTCCCAATAAACCGAACCAGAAATCGTTTCTAACGAGAATGACCTTTCAGAGAAAGGTGCTTCGACCTTCCTGGATATGAATGTGGACGCTATCATGGACGAATTAAAACCCTCGTCTAAGAAGGTGTTCCGAGAACTTACAGGAAACCACGTGAACACTGCCCTGGCCAAGATAAAGCTGGATGACTTGGCCGGAAGCCAATTCGTAAAGGAAGCATTTGGCATCAATTAGACGCCATGATCATGCATGGTTCATGTAACGAATACAGTGTGGGATAGGACCATTCTACCTGACCTTTATTTGGTCCTTTTCAAGCAGATACAACTATTTAATACGGAATTATTCACCCCAAGGATTACATTATAAGCTTGGGCTTCACACCTGTAATGAACAACCAATTATTCACAAAAAGCCGTGTTTAAAGAAATAATTATGTAGGCTATATTACGAGTATGTCACCATGTCGTTATAATTAAAAATCCAATTCATTATTACACTTGTGTGCTTATTTTTTCGTGATTTCAGTGAAGATTTGTGTGCCTGTTACTCGTGGCTCTTTGGCATCAGGTAAACACAGAATACCCATCAGTTTCTTGTGACAAACGTTGTAGTCAGTTTTTCAGTGATGTCAGCTACCTGTGCTTCACTTCGTCGATTTTTTATTCATCTAGACATTCTAGAGGAGGTCGTCTGCCACTGCACTGTATTGGTCCAAAGCACTCACAATCATCACTGCAGCAATTTGGACTATTAATGTCTATATTACGCGGAGAACCTTCGCCAGTAAGGAGTATCGCCTCACATCGCGTCTGAGAGGTCATAGAGGTCGGTGAAGGTCAAACACCATTATTGTCAATTTTGCTGCATTCTCATGCGCTAAGGTAAGTTGTAAACCAAGCGTCATGTTTCTAGGTAGAGCAGAAAGAAAATGACTTAATATTAACTTTAGCTGTTATTTTGGAGAGCACTATACCTACCCTCCACAATATTTATATAGAAAGAGGAAAGCTATCCTGGAATTTGAATGCAAAATTCCAAGCACTGATTTCCTCTCCTCATATTATATTAATGTTACCTTCACGATTAATCCCTCCATTAAGACAATTAAGTTCTTCCTGGTTGACTCTTATTTTATTCTAACACATTCAGCTCACAGGCTTTCACGTCACTTCAGCACCCCCCCC
>KZ538004.1:0-12500 GCA_000934665.2 Catajapyx aquilonaris
TTATAGTGCCTATTTAAGAGCCTATTTTGACTGTTTTCAGGGCCTAAATGCCTACCTATTTGAGGGTTTTTTAGAACCTAGAAATCCGTTCTCTAGTCATCAGCCATCCAAGATTGAAACATGCAATGTCGCAAATATTTCAAACCTTCCTCATCGCATATTTAAACATTTTACCTCGCATTTTCGAGACTTCCCAGCATAAGCGTATTTCCACCAGCCCATATAGTGGTCGAGCAAGAGTGACTTCCTGAAGGTTAAGGGTAGACCCAACTATACCACACAATGTGATGTTCCAAGGCCAAACAAACAACCTTCGCCAGTTCCGCTGGATCAACACAGAAAGGTGGTCTGTGGGTGTACAGCTTTTCTCCCCCTCCTATTCACACATCTTTGCTCGATTTACCATCAATATTGGTATGCCAACAGCTCTGTAATATCACCATTTCCGTGCGAATTCTCCACCATTTGGCCCAAAGTGCAGAAAAAGGCTGGCGGGAGAACATCCCTTAATCACGTATAATAAGTCTAGTTGAACCCCCTTCAAATTGTGATGAATGAGAGTGGGTTTTCGGTGTGAGCCATTGGGGTCATCCGCTTCCAACTTCCTCCTATCATGTTTCACTGCCTCCAGTGAATAGGATCGTCATTTTTATAGTGGTGTAACTACTGCTGGCCATCTGCTTCGTGGCACTAAGTAGACAGGAACGTGATTGTGGCTAACTGTCGCGTACGCCTTTTCCTGGTGTGTGGGAACTGTCTCGACGGTAGCGCTTTTAACGTTCAACTAATTTGAAAGTAGGAGTGCATTTGTGCAGTGGGCTGTCACTGTTATAGTCGTTCAACTGGCTAACTTAATACAAAGGATACGGCAACATATTCCCATAGTTATGTGCTCGTATACGCTCGTTCAATTTTGTGCTACTCCTGTTACATGTTACACAGAAATTAAAACATTAGGTCAAGCTCATTTTAATATCCCCTCTTCACTGCTAATTACTCCGTATATGCATTTGACCTTCAGCCAGAAAACGGGTATATGATATTCCCAACATATTGATATTTTATGCAAATATCAATATTTGACCGTCAAGTTTGTAGTGATCAATATATTTGGTGACTAATTTGTCTACTGCGAGTATTGATATTTGGTTGGACACAATTTACGCTTTGAGTTACGCTTAATCCGATATTAACGACCGTTACGTCAGTTACGTGACGTAATTTATAGAACAGCGGCCACGGATTTTGTCAAAGTAATCCAACAGCTCCGAATCTGTTGATTGTCGTCCTTTGTAAGTGGGTAACTGCACGAAGGGCCATAAAAAGGGCAGCCGTGAGCTTCTATTGTAATATTCGTGCTATATTACATTCACATGGGCATTTCAAAACGTACTGGAAAACGTGTCTCGCCTAACTGAAGAATGGACTAGTTTCAGCCGCATTTACATGTTTCACTGTGATTACTATGCTAAGGGTGCCATGTTCACAAAAATTTTAAGCGTCCATCAAAATGACACTCCACATACCATGCATTTTTTAAATAAAAAAAATGCAGCAGTCTATATTTGCGAGATGCCTATACACGGTGCTCCAGAAGGTTTGAACCGCCATTTCAACTAGCTTACTGCGACATTGCAGGACGCAATATTACCTTAGTTGATTTTGGCCAATTCCGCTTCATTTTACGTTTCCTTCATCATATACACGTGGATAATGAGGTTCATCCTGTGCGTTGGGCGACCCCTCTTGCGCGAGTGGTTTGGGGCGGGGAGGGTGGTGGTGGTGAAATAACAGTTATCCATGTGTTCGATAAAAACTACAATTATATCCGCAATAAAGCCAAAATCTCCCAACTCAACCAGAATAACTGTTCTGGAATATCCAAAGAGATCAGAAGGAGCCAGAATCTTACTGACATAATGGAATTCGTAACTTTTTCATGTTGAGACGCTCAATTACCAAATGTGGGTCGTTCCTACTAATTATTCTTACTTTTCTGGTTGCTACAATACACAACACTGTAGAAACTTTGTATGTAGACAAAATAAAACCGCTGCAAAAACCACAAACCGTTAAAAACTGGCTTCCAAAGATACCCCCCAATTTCGACAAGCCTCGCGCACACGAGTAATGGCACCATCCTTTCATCGGATGACAACAAATACTGTAATCTCTAAATACGGAAGCAGTTATAACTAATGATCCGCGATCACGCAGCGATTTTCACCACTGCAATTTGCACTTTTTCTTCGCCGCCCTTTGATATTTCTTCCCCCCCCCCCCCACCTTTTCCGCCATATTACGTTTGTCTATACCCCCTATTCAATAACAATAGGCCGAAGGGTTCCCCCATAACCCTCCAATTTGATTCCGAAACTTCCTCCACCATTCTTCAAGCACAAAGCCCCCCTGCCACAAGTCGGAAATACCTCCCAAAAGTTGTGTCTTGCCCATCTTGCCCCCATAGGAAATTGGCCAAAATATTGACGTACGCGGCGCACTTTCGACGCTAATTGCCACTCCTTATCGTTCCCGCCGAACCTGTCAAAGTTTACACGACCAACACCATTGATCGTTGGTACCTGCTGGTCCTCCGCACGCTCTTCTAATTACGGAAACCAGCGATACAAAGTAAATTATGTCAAGCTGATTTTTTTCAGCCCCCCTCATTTTTACGGGATCTAATTAGAGCCGACTAAATTTTTTTTACACCTACAGTTAACCTAGTTACATGGGGGGTGATGGATAGCCTCGTCTGCTGCGGGTATCGACAGCACTTTGGACCGCATTCGGACGTTCCCCCCTAGCTTAGAGATGGCGCATGAACCACGCGCATACCGGCTCGCGCATTCGATCTGTCCTTTTGTTGAGAAGACCTGGCATGGCTCGTAATCCCGGCATAACACCCCTGCTTGGAGACTGCCAAATGGCCAGAATTATGGCAGAAAAACGCCAAACATGCTACTACAATTTGGGCTGTAACATTCAAGGTTAACGATTCGCCAGGGGGTGGGGGTAGGCTTGGTGGTTGGCGGCTGTACCAGATATCGATTTGTCGAGCCCCCAATTCCACCCCACCTCTATTGTAAAACCCGACTCTCAAACCAATGTCAGAGCTCTTTTCTTTAGCCTCTCCCCCCCCCCCCCCCNCCACCGCTGAAAAAAAAATCTCCCCAAAAAATAAGAGAATTCCAAGAGTTCTCCTCCCCCACGGTGTTTCCTGATATGATTTCAAACTTAGCCGCTGGAATTGAAAAAGCTTTGACACACTTTGAGCCTTAGGGTCTTACCATACTGCAGATAACTTTTTTTTAAGGCATCACCTTTATGCCAACCAGAAACTGGTTCTGGAAAGATGACTATTTTTTCTTCTTCTTCGTCTTCTTAAAGTAATGACCTAACTGTGCTCATGCCGACTCACTGAAATAAAGGCTTTCGCAGACGGGTGGTCTGGAGACTCAGGATTGGCGGAATCGAGCTCCGCGAATTGAATACCAAATGAGACCCGGTATTTTCTGACACACTTTGTGCCAAGCCAGCCCACACCTTGAGCGCAATAAGGCCATCTTATCCTTTGTTCTCAACTCCGCCAGAGGTGAAGCAACGGTGATGACACGAGCCACGTACGGTTGACACACCGCCAATACACCCGAAAATTGCCCACTCATGTTCCAACACAACTGATCATTCTTACAGAAGCTAATAATAATAATAATAATAATAATAATAATAATAATAATAATAATAATAATAATAATAATAATACCAAGGTGTACACCTTGGGAGGAGTTACATCTAATATTTTGATGATGTCATTCGCCTGGTACTGGAAATGACGTCGCTCCTCTGAAGGCCAACCCCTACCTGCATCCGTCCATTTTTTCCCCCCCTCAGTTACATTGTTGCATTTTGAGTACAGTTAGGTAAACGCTCTCTTTTTTATTTTCAGGGTTGCTGAACTTCACCTGGAAACACCCTCTTTATACAAGCCCTATAATGCGGCCTGGACCAAAAAATCGATCCTGCCCCTCGGATTCTGCTGGAAAGCAAGTTCATTGCTCTGCCTACTGCTGGAATGGAAGGGAGGCGGCCGGGGGATGCGTTTCCAAAACGTGCAATATTCGCTACAACTGCTGAAGTTGAGTGGCCTCCCTCAATCCTGCTGGCTGGCTGCATGGGGAGAAACCCCCCGGACTCCTTTCCCTTTCCTTTCAGAGAGGGGCTTCTCCCCTTCCCCTATACCCCCCAGCAGGTTGGAGGGGGGGGGGGGCAGAGCAGGTGCTTGTCATGTAGCTAGTAGCCAATCTGGCTTATCCCAACCTGCTCACTGGGGCATTGGATTACATACCCGGCACATGAAGACAATCGGGTCATACAACGCTCCTTTTTTTTTGTATGAATGAATCATGGTCAGGAAGGACCTTGCCCCCTACCCAGACCTTGCCATATGTCCCCTGGTTGGGAGTGACCATCGATATCAGACCCTAGGAAGAACGGAGGTTCCTCGCAACCTTGGCAGCCCAGCTCCCGTACACTAGGATGAAAATAATAAATCTATTTTTCACCCCCTGGGCTCGCCCACATGGAGAACGAAGCAGGCACTTTTCCAAATGGGGCGCTACACCCCTCCCAAGTCCCCCGCATCCTAAACATTAACCAGTAAGATACGCAAGAGTCGAAAAATTGAAATCAGATTGCATGTGAAGCACGGTAGTTCTCTACAGGGCGTCCCAAACAACCAAAACGGCCACTGGACTGCAACACCTCCCACTATAGGGAGACAAAAAATATGGGAGCCTGCTAGTAAAATAAATGACCAGTCATACTTTCCAGCCTTGGAGTCCTACGCACATCAGACTGGATTTTCTCAGCAATATCAAGTCGGCTAGGGGGGAGCGGCCACAAAGTGACGATGGGAAAGTTCTCATGAGCTGATAGCATTAATAGCTGTGATTAAAGGAAACAAGTTCATTCGCCCATATTCGTCACAGGTGTGATAAAAATCGACGTGTGCATGTGTAACGAGGAGCGAAAGTGAATCATGACGTAGCCGGGGACACGAATCCGTGATGCCAAGCAGGTCGGTTCATGACACTGCACCAATTATTATTTTTTAAATTAAATTTAAAAGGAATTACTTCTCTGGGAACGGCAACTACGTCATTTCAAATTCGACAATTTCTCGAATTTGTCACGTCTGTTACGTCTCAGTATTGCAATATAACAGATATGGCTTTCACTTCCGCCAGCGCTATCACACCAGCCATGTGAAACTGTCACGTCCGTTAACACTTCACAGGCGGGAATGTAACGCAATCTTTATCTCAATCCCATATACAACCGTGCCTACCGATTGGCACGCAATGCCACCAAAACACACATACCTACTAGGTGAGATTTAGGGAGGGGCTGGGGAAGACCCAAAAATATCCGGACGCTCAGGAGCATCACCTACTTGTCATAAATGTGTCATGCAAGGGTGATGCAAAGAAACTTTGTAGTGTGCCTTTTTCCCCCCCTGGCATGCTCCTTGCTCGCCAGCACATGACAACCACCTAAAAGTAACGCCCCTTTACCTCCGTCGTGACAGGATAACCTTGCCTTTTTTTCGCATTGTCTTCACATGACCAATGGACCCCGATCATTTTTAAAAAAGCCAACCCACAGTCTCACGTGGAGCTCATAAATAAATAAATACACAACCCTGCACCCCCATTCCCTTCCCTTTTTTCGTGGGTGAGTAAACGTCGTGGCAAAGCACTGGCCTGCATACAAATGACATCCGGATGTTATGTACACATCACCAGTTCCGGACGCGTAGTTATTCTCAATTACTTAATTTTGAGCCCAGGTATTGTGCTTATGAAGGGATAACAGTTACGCCCTCTGCCTCTGGCACAGGAGCAAAGTGCGTAACAGTAGTCCTCTCACCAGAATGAACCTACCCAGACTTTTCAAGAGACGATAGTACCTATCCGCCGAGATGGCGTCTCAAGCCAAACAAGACAGCAACCTTACGACTTCCCTTCCTCCACCCCCTGGGTATTTATGGTAACTACAAGCCTCTGTGCCGCGTTAACACCTACTGAAAAGCACATTACACGTGACCCCATGCGTCACATACCCTGGGCTCTTTCCAACCCCCCAAATACTCATTCTATGTTCACCCCCAACCCAAACTTTTGACCCTGTTGACCATTTGACCAATAACCCGAGGTGTGGCGCCCGCCTTCTGCACCTATGCACCCTCCACATAACGGGTCCTGTTTGTTTGGAATTAAGAAGTGGCCTGCAACGCCCCGAGGCGCAATGTAACGTGACCTAGCCTACGCAACCACAGTGCCCCGCCATTATTACGCCTTACAAAAAAAAATACACAAACAAAAAAAAAACAAAAACTTAACCCCACCCTTCCGGGCGCCCTCGAAACAGGCGAAAATCCGTCGATTTGCCTAAATGTGCAGGCACCGGCACCCCCCTGTCCACCCACCGCCCCCGCCCTTCCTAATAGCAGACCTGATCTGGTTTCCTGGCTACACTAAGTGGGCACAGCCGGAGCCACGGGTCAATGCCACCATCTTCCAAACCCGACTCCCCAACCACCGCCCAAAAACCACCGATTCATCTCGCATTCCATCTCTTCTCCTCATGTCAATACTATCCTTCCAAGTCAAATTGTTACGCAAAAACACCCCCAACTTCCTCCTCTTATCGGTATCCATGCGGAAGAGGCGGGTCAGAGTGTAGGATGTTTGTATATTTAAAATATGTGCCCATCATTTTTAGTTCGATCACAGGCGGCTCCCTGTTAGGCGGTGCACAGGGTGGTCCAGGATCACTGGATGCGGTAATTAGATATACACATGGGGGCCCCCCTTATGCGTGTGGGTGTCGATCAAAAATATTCCAAGCATCTCGAATAAGTTTTCGGGAACATTCATGCGCAGGAGCATAACGAGTACCAGCAGCAGCAGCAACAACAACAACAAATGGATAATAGTAGTTATTATTGTAACCGTTACATTATAAAACCGTTATTCACCTGCAAGCAACGCAGCTGGCAGACGTCAGGATAGAGCAATGGTGTAACTTGAGGGATAAGTCAGGAGACTCAAAATTATGTTTATCTATGGCGCCAGTTCGAGTAATCCGTTTGTAAATGTACATTGCACCATTCTTGTCTGATAACACTAGCTGCACTGATGAAATATGTATCTGGACTTTTTTATTTCAATTCTTCCCAAGTTGTATCCCAATGCAAAATAATTTTTCTGCAATCACTAAAGTTACTCTAGGATACCTAAAAATAATTCAGGTAATCCAAGACAATCATAGACTATGTGATTGCTCAACATTTTAAAACGCCACATCTTAAGTACATATAGATCTGCTCTTCGTCAACAATTACTCTGTCCGAAATGCATAAGGTGATTTGATCTGCTTTCATCTTCAAGACACCACACTTGAAACATTAAAAGAATTCCCTATTACATTTTCTCTCCAGTTCCCTCGCACTTCTTTATTGATGGTTTTACCTTTGTGAATTGGGAACGTCTCCATGTATTATTTGCACACTGCAATGCAGGCAACGGCAAGATGAAAAAAATTGACAATCTTGCTCCAATTCTCCTCCTAACAAGCTCTCACACTTCAGATCAATTACACATTATACACTATCATCATGCCCACGGTTCACAGAGGCTCACATTCGCCACAAGTGACTAATTTGGTGTTTTTATATTATTGCATTATTCCAGTCTGTCATTCTCTTTCACTTCCCTAGGGCCATCCATCCCCTGTCCATCCCAACTTTTCCATGAGCTAATCAGTTATCACCATGCCAATTTTCAGCACTCTAGGTAGCCTGGAAGAGGGTTAGAATTTTCTAAACATACACAAACTGTGTGCTACACAGAGACATTCCTCAATGCAATTATAATAATGGATACCCCGTGATAGGCCCCTGGGGCCTCTTAGGGGATCATCTTTTGAATAACCGACTTTAATCATTTGCCTGTAATGTGATGGATTGCAATTCTTCTAACCATGCACATGATTTTATCATTAAATATAGGTCCTGCACTCACATGCTGTCAACATTCAGCCCTACTAATAACAAGCATTGTCTCTTTGATCCTGGACCACCCTGTATGACAAGTAAACATGGCCTCACCAGCGAGGTGGCCCCCCTGAGTGCATTTTCCAGACAACTATTTTGGCAGAGCTCATCCGCAATGCCTCGAAAATAGACCCCTGTGGAATTAGCGCACAGGCATTTGGTTCTTTCACCGGGAGTGTTGCTTTTCTGCAACCCAAGTGCCTACACGCTCTGGCTTTGCTTGCATTATGACACTCCACAAAAACTACGCGTCTGCTTGGTTTTGTTTCTGTGAGGAAACATGTCAATCATAAATTCAGGTCAGTTGCCACTATGCCAGCCAATACTGTGCAAGGTTGAAAGAATGCGTGACCTCCAAAGAAGGGTGTGCCCTCAGGTGCTATTGCACCTATCCCATTGCACATATGAAAACAGCATGTATTCATTAGATTGATACCTTGCCCACCACTCAAAATCAAATAGGAAAGCCTAGTTCCTTGGACCGAAGGATATTTGCATGGTGTAGTAGAGGTGGCATAGTTTGGATTGCTCGAGTGTCTTCAGCATTGCATGGGAATCACGCCGAAGAGTTGTGCAGATCTTAGGTCACCTACAGTGCTCTTTGTTTTCCCGCTCTCTCAAAATAGAGACATTCTTTTTCCTTCTTACTAAGAAGTGAGTAACCCAAATGTAATCACATCCAAGTGCTTTTAAATCGAACACTGCTCTAGCTAAAATTTGCCTGTTGGTTATTTCCAGTAGTTACCAATGCATTGTGCTTTAACATTAGAATAGTAATACCTAAACAGGTGTTATCTATCTTTGCACGTCTATAACAGGGTGATCCAAAAGTATGGACACATCGGTAATTGTATTAGACGAGAGGTTCCCAAACTGTGCTCCGCGAAGCTTCTCCAAGTGCTCCACAAAGAGGTTGGGGAAAAAAGGAATTCTTCAATAAGCTACTGTTTACTGTTTTCTTGCAAAAAAAAAACCAAAAACAAAAAACAAAAAAATCATACACCTCATAGCTTTTGAATTATTATCTAATAATGCTTTAGAAATTGTCAACAGCTACTGACAAGTGCAGTCTGGTACATGTTCCTCAGCAAATTTGATTTTCCCATCACAGAATTTTTCCTGATCAGCTGATCTCCAGGGTCTCCCTAGCATACCCAAGAATCCGAGTAGTATAGGCAATATCACACCTGACTAGCTAAACAGGCTCTGTAAATGTATATTTCTATTTAAAGCCTGTCCTTAACTGACATCAGGGTCACAATAGTACCCTTTGAACTGCATTCCTACAGTATTGGTTGTGACTTGTCAATACACAATGAAGCCGAGTTGCCAAGCCAATTCAATCCGATGTCACCCGAGTTAGAGTATAGATTCTTCGCACAACAACATTGCATAACAGAGATGTCTGGCACTCTAAGTCTGTAATCAACTCAGTAACTTGTGCATTGCAATTTAAGGCTATAATGGAAGACATGCAAGCTGCTGCACATTCAGTTTGCCTCTACTTTAGGAGAATACAGTAGCTCTTGGCAAGTACAATCTGGTTATTTTTGACCATATGAAAGCAAATGGCACTTCACTGTTGCCATATGGGGTAAACTACCAGCCTGGGCAACAGGACTGATACATTCAGGTGGTATAAATTGGCGATCCCTAGTAACCCACAAATATTCACATGCAAGTTATGGCAATTAAAAGGAACACTCACCAAATTCGATGAAGTCTGAAACGGTCTTCTCCCTGCGCAAAGATGAGTTGCAGCATTCATCATGGAGAATGAGGGCTACATCCAGCAGCGTCTCGATGCTGAAACATTGTCCGCCAGACAAGAGCGGTCCATTGAGAAAGAGGCCCTCTAGTTCCTTTAGTCTCCACTCGGCAGCCGGTACCTCCCCAGCACTTCCAGACATTTCCCCTCCTCCACTCCCCCCATGACCTAGCATCTCCTCGCTGGACATTGGTAACTTGTTCATTTGGGACCACGGTAACAATCACACCACCCAATGCCTCCCGTACCTCACCCCCACTCTTAAGGGTAAAACCGAGTAGTGCATTTGTCAAGCTGTGCTGATCTCACTCAAAGCTTTAGGAGAATTAGGTTGCTATCAACAGGAGAGTTGCAGAGGCAAGGGTTGCTCACTACCATGCCTCATCCATGGTCACGTGCAGAGTTCCTACACATTCTTGGCTGTTCCTCTTCCCTCCTGTGGAGAAAAAATGTTCACATATCCTACTAAGTGTCCAAATTGTGGCTTTCCACATAAATATTTGCCATGAGCGCCCAAAAATGGTAACAAGAACAACCTTCACTACCTCTGTAGAGAAGCTTGCCACATGAACGTTAAAGCTTTCCAAATTGCCACTTTACACTTTAGGCCAGCAGCTGTCTCTGCAAATGAACCAACTTGATCAAAAAAGTATAAGAAATAGGTGGTGTAGAAAATGACTTTAAAAACCACGCAGCTGGTTCCCTCCTACAAATCATACCCCCAACACCATTTGCGCATGAATAACAACTGCAATACCCATGTGCCTCTGCTGGGAATTGAACCCAGGTCCACACTCATTGAGAGCGTGTGTTCTGCCACTAAACTACAGAGGCTGTATGGTTCTGCTGCACTCGGTTCAACCTGCATTTTCAATACCTACTGCATGCAAGTGTTCTGGGGGGCGATAAAATCATTTTCCCGAATCCCCTTCTTCCTTTCCTAAATCAGAGTTACTTTCAAGCAACACACCAACCTGCCTGACCAAAACCTATACACCGCTCTTCATGGGTCAAAAAAAGGCACCGAGTCTTTTGGTGAAAATTGATCCCCTTTCTCAGCAGTTGATATGACCACACGCCACACTTTCAATGGTCCATTATGCTACTAATGTCCCAACTCATCTTAAGTGACTTGCTATCCCCAAACATAAACTGCATCGACCTGGTACACCCATCAATACAACTAATGAGTAACATTCAGAAATTTTATGCTATGTCAACTTTGGCTCACCCATCTTCACAGCACCTGAGGTCACTACAGCCAGTAACACTACTCCAACTATATCTCCCTAGGCACCTGCTTACACCTGTCAGCGAAACCCTACCAACAACCGGGTCCACACCCCGAAAAGGTGCCAAATTCGGATATAGGTAGACTGCAGCAACAAAGATGGCTCCTTAATGATCGGCTTTTGCTTGCGGGCAAACGGAGACAAGTCCATGGGAGAGCAATATCCTGCCTGGCACGCCACTCTCCAAAGCAAATCCTGGCCAGACGCACCCGGTTTCCCCTGGCTCACACATACACCCACACATGTACATCACAACACAAGCACACAGCAAACCGCATACTTTACCACTGACTGGCGTCGCACCTTTGTTACTACCATTTTGCGCTGTGGGCCCGCACCCCGGCCGCCGCAGCTCGACTCCAACCCCCAGCCTGGGAACACTCCCCAAATGGTCCCAAAAGTGGAAAAGTGCCCGCAATCGGAAGCGGTCGCTGCCCGACAGACCCAGGCCGAGGGAGAGGACGAACACAGCGCCACTGGCGGCATTAAGACTAGGTATAACCATAACCTGAAAACAATGCGGTAAGTTCCAATAGCAATACCGGTACGGTATTTATGCCTACATAATAAGTAAGCACAGCAAAATGTTCTTTGGTGGTCTTAATTCCTTCATACATAGCTGACGGGAACCTACTCTAGCCACTTTGTGTTGGTTATGTCATCATTGGTACCAATAATAATGCTTCGTGTAGGATTATACATGTAGTGAGAAAATCTGTTGGCAACACTCCAAACAACAGGCATTTGTTTAGGAACAATCCAATTGTTTGGTTATTTACATAGTGATGTAGTAGTGAGGAACAGCAAAAAGAAATAGGCCTCCTACCTTTTTGTGCCAAAGGGATGATCGTCTAAATTGAGATATGGCAGAAAGAAATCACGTAAGTTCATGGTGAAAAGACTCGGGATCACTTATACTTGCACTAAATCAAGAAACTCAATTTCGTATTCATTTGTAAACATCATGTAAGGAAGTTGATTTTAACATACCGGTAAAGCCAATCCAACTTGCCACTGACTAATTCTTTGTTTGGAAGGAATTTCTTTGCTTACAACATGCTTATTTCAAAGGCACTTTTCTGTTTACCACATTATAGGAGAGGCCCCAAACTCCACCTGAGGTGTGCGAAATCTTCGGCTTCCCCATTTCTAGCAATGAGGAAGACACCTCTGATGATGGAATGCAGGAAGCTAAGCCGAGGTAAAAACACCTTCAAATTTAATAATAATAGGCCTATTCTTTTGTGAGACTAACGTAAGCCTGGTCATGCTACTTGTCTTGTTATAGTATGAGAAGACAATTCTTCTCTGGTTACACCCT
>KZ538004.1:15000-97404 GCA_000934665.2 Catajapyx aquilonaris
TGAAAAAAAATAATTTAGACACACGAACTCCTATATGAGAGAATGGCTCAGAGCCTGCGAAATTCTGTAATCAATCAAATTCTGTAATCCATTAAGCCATTAAGGAGTCAGCACATTGTGTGTAATAAACTAATAATCAATCCATAGAAAGGGGATGCAGGTGTGAGGAGACCAGCATAATGTAGGTAGGGGATGATGAGATTGAATGGAGATCTTCCAATAAATTCTTCTTAAGAAGGGGAGGTGGAGTGGCACTGCGGTAACGTATGCGCCCACGGATGGAAGGGTCCTGCCTCCTGGGTTCGATCCCAGCCCAGGGTCTCCCCCCTTCATCTTGTGCAGAGTTCGGTCATCTCTGCGCGCCTTCGTCTCAGGTGAAATCTCTGACAGATTAATCCACCCGGGGGAGTTCACAAACTGTACCATATTCAGACATTGCACTGCACATTGCACATCCCCTCCCAGTCACCCTGCCCGTGGGCCCGGGCGCTTCGTTCAAGGTTCCAGTATGTATAGTACTACAACGATATACTCGTAAATAAAGGTCAATGCGACATACCGTACTTCTTAAGGAGGTCAAGCACTACCCCGATTATTAAATATATTAAATCTTCTCTTAAGACATTGCATGCCAAAGGTACACTGGACCAATATACTGTACTCGTATTTCACCATCTGGTGTTGTATCATATTATTTGAAGGGTGTGGTAGAAAAGGTTATATCCCTTATTTTTGTAATTTTTGACCTGAACACCTAGAAACTATGTGAAAGACATGACAAACAGTTTGGTATACTCCAAGTTCACATATCATGCACAAGACAGCAACACACACTTGATGAAAACCAGCATCCCCTACGATTTGTGAAGAGAGTGCAAACTTCAATTTGCTCTCCTGAAAAATTACACTTTTGTGGGTTATCACCTTTTTCCACCACACGCCTCAATTTATTGTGCAGTTTGCTTTCAAATACTTCAAATAATCTCAGAATGCAGAGCAGGAGGTCCCCCATTCTGCATATAGATTGCTGAATTGGGAGACCGAGTTGTGTCTGGAGGCTTTGTTTTAGAATGTTCATTTTTGGCAAGGGCATTTCATTAACCCTTAACTACGTAGGTGGGCGAAACACCTTTAACTACGTAGGTGGAGCCTGAGAGGCTCCAATGGTATATTTAAATTTCTGCTTATCGACTAAATTGTTATATTGGACTTTTCACATACATAAAGTGCAGTTCAGATCATTAGGCTTCCGAAAACGTAAAAATCACATGCTGAGTCAACATATTCCGACAGGGAAAAAGGTTAAAAAAGTTAAAAGGTTACATCATGTTTGAGCCGCTCAGGCTTCACCTGCATAAGTAGAGCCTGAGCGGTTCCAGGAGGGACCTGTTCCTCGTTACGAATTTTTTAAAACCAAACAATAGGGACTAAAAATTCATTTATTTCTTTTTCATGCTTAGGAAGGTTTTTCTGACAAAGTCACGGAAGGACAGGGGAAAATAAAATTCAATGAAAAAGTTACATGCGTTTAAATAGTGCTTGGAGCCTCTCAGGCTCCACCTACGTAGTTAAGGGTTAATTATTATTAAATAGCCTATGGTGGGCTAGGTGGGCAGAGGTGGGGGGTGGGACGGGTTGTTTTTAGGTTTATTCTCATGAGTTTTATTAGTTCATATGTTGGGTTAGCTTGTGTCTCCCTTCATCGCTGACTACCCCTCATAGGGAAATGTTGTGATGTTGTTGTTGTTGTTGTTGTTGTTGTTGTTGTAAATAGCCTATGGTACTTTTCAGATTTAGAAATTTCGTATGGGTTTCATTTAGTTCCAATAATTACAATAAATACTCAGGTCTCTTAGAACCTGTTGCTAGCAGATTCCTGTAAATAAAGTGTGGGTCCTCATCAAATCACGTATCTGATTGGGGCCCCATATCTGAATGGAATAGTAGCATATAAAGGGTATATTTTTTGTTGAGTCATAAAATGGCAAGTTAAAAGACAGTTTTTGGAAGTTCACCCAAATCAATAATATCAGGCAGCTGGCTTTAATAGCACATTAATTTGCCTCTGATTTGTCTTAAGTATTATGAATTAAGAGTTGTTTGCCCAAAAAGGTTTCATGACTTCCAACTTACTCCAGCTTGCTTTTCACAGTGCCTCTTAAAATTGACATCAACTCTTGAAATTAAAGCATTATATGACATGCAGCACTGACTTTCATTAAGAACAGCTGCTTCATAATTATGGGAGATATTGATGGTCTGATGCATAGTATTCGATCAGAAGTATCAGTATTCTTACGTAGTATGAGTACACGTAGGTCATTATCAAAACCAGGCTGCCTTCGAAAATGTGCAATGTGTTAAACCCTGGTTACACTCATGCTCGATTCATAATCTCTATTCCTCATCTATAATTATGACATCTTCAGCTATTTATAGACTATTAGTCTATGTCCCACTATGCAAGGGGACCTGGGTTGTGAAAAGACTCGCTAAACCTGAAATATGATTTCTGAAAGATTCGTTGGGAAACAGAGAGCCTCGTTTTGCTAATGACATGCTCATATACGTTTCGAAATCATGGAACCCTTCTTCTGACTTTTTATCGTCTTTTTATAGAACCGGTCGAGTCATTCAGTGTGCTTGCCTACATCAAGCGTCGACTGCAGAGGAGGCCAGAAAAGACCAGGGAACTCATCAACACACTGATCCAATTAGTCATCGCTAGCCTGGTCTACTTGATCATGCTTTGGCTTGGCATCTTTTAGTAAGCAATTCATGCTTGTCCTGGCTTAGAACAGAAAGATATCTTTTAAAAAAATAAAATAAAGTCATACTCCCAATTTGTGAAATGTTTCTGGAATGATTGATAGGGGGAGGGTGTTAAGTACACAAGACGTTGTCAAAGTGCAATATTTATTCTCTTATAATTTGATTATTTTTAGCTCACCTAACATACTGTTTTCTTCACAATTTAATTCAAATTAGTATTGCTGAAAATTATGTGAACACTCACCTCAATTGCATCACTTTTCACCTTAACTTATTATGATGATATTTGGCATATCTGCAGTGTAATAATGAGCATGCACCTATGTATCGATAACAACAGGTTTTGCCATGTAGTGGTTGTCTACTTATAGGGGCACATACTCATAATTTTGCAATTTTTCAGTAACGCCATATTTTTGAAGTATATTGAAATATATATTGTTTTCAATTGCCTCTGTATAGCCCAACTAAGTGGTATCAGAGGGCACAAAATGTGCCGAGGATTGGACCCATTGTGATATACCATGTGTTTCAGAATAGCGATTTCATGCATGATTGCCCCTATGAACACACTTCAAGTCTGGCATAGAATCACATGCTTTGTTGAAAAGCTCATTAAATGGGCTTTCCAAATGTGTATGTGATTCATTGCCATACATGAAAGCCATGCATGAAAGTGAGGCAATAGGACAGAGTGGATTATTTTTTTTACTGATACGTACAGTCTCCTAAGTTCTACTTGTAAAACATAAGCAGCACAATTTGCTATTGCATTATTTTATCCTTCGCATGGCAGAAAGTCGATTCTTGGGCACTCACAAAAATGGATGCACCAAACCTCCTCCTTTGTTTGCAAGCTGGATTGGGCTATACAGGGTGCTCAAAAACTCGCGGAAAGTCGCCAGGTAGCCTGATAGGACTCGCAAAACTAATATAGGGATGTGGAAGTAGTTTTGGGCTAACTTGCATAGTTTTTGCGTACGACGCCTTCAAGATTTCGGCAGTTTCATGACGTCACATCCGCCTTGAGGCCCCCATTGCGTCATCATACATCTTGTTGTGGCTGTTGCCATTGGCACTGATTATTGTTGCGAATATTGTCAACTGTTATTGTTGAGAAATAAACAGCAATTTCAGTCTGGCAATAGAGGTGTCGACTGGCAACAGATACAAGCTGAAATCGTTGTTTATTTCTCAACAATCACAGTTGACAATATTCGCAACAATAATCAGTGCCAATGGCAACAGCCACAACAACATGTATGATGACGCAATGGGGGCCTCAAGGCGGATGTGACGTCATTAAACTGCCGAAATCTTGAAGGCGTCGTACGCAAAAACTATGCAAGTTAGCCCAAAACTACTTCCACATCCCTATATTAGTTTTGCGAGTCCTATCAGGCTACCTGGCGACTTTCCGCGAGTTTTTGAGCACCCTGTATATTTTTTTATTATTATTATTATTATTATTATTATTATTATTATTATTATTATTATTATTATTATTATTATACCCCATTAGAGGGAGCTGAACCCTTTTAGGGGGGTGGATTACCATCATTTGAATTTTCTCTGAATTTGGTTTTTTTCTTCAAACTCCGGTGCAGGAAAATCACATCAATGGGTAAGGATGGGGATTGTTGGGGAGGGAACGTAGGTGCAAGTGTAATACCGATAAATGGGTCATGTGCTGTTCCCCAGGAGGTTAGGTTACCAGACACCTCCAAGGTGCAGGTCAGAGACCCTCCCGATGCAGGTGAAAGGGAGTTCCCAGGCGGGGATCGAACCTGGGACCTTTCATTCAGCAAGCCGAGACGTTACCATCTCGGCTACCACACCTCCCCGGATTGGGCTATATTCTCTTTTGTAGGAGGATATGGTTACTAATGCATAGGAGAACAATAAAAAATTTGTCATCAAATTGCAGTGAAGGAAAAGGTGAGTGACACACTAGAAAGTCTTCCACAGCCTTGTGATAATGGACGCACAGGTAGTACACTTATTAGTTATTAGTTACCAATGAGACAATTTGCCATGATGAGTACATTTCCAAAAACTCTGAAAGATTAATTTGGGCAGCTAATAATCACAGAATAATTCCAAAGTTGGGAAGCATCACAAGGAGCACTTTATGTGGGGACTGAAAGCTAATCACACAATTAGCCATATAAGATTGCCTTAACGTTTTGACACAGCCTTAGGATGTGCGAGAAATATATTGCTTTGCTCCAGAAATGCACTACAAATTCAGATTTACTCTGCTGTTGTCATTTTTACTTGCATCCCTTATCTCCCTGAATACTTGCTTGCACACCATGCACATTTTTGCTGTTTGCTTTGCTGTGAGGCATTGCCATGCAGGCAGACAGAGAGGAATGTGGTGTGGATATCAACAAGGAGAAGTGTGAAGGCAAAATATTTGGAGAATGGAACAGCACACATTCGTCATTGTGACTGTAGAAACATGCTGCCAAAATGCCGTCCTTTGATCAGTTGATTCCTGGTCCAGATCCTGGCAGGAAAGAAAGTATCCATCACCACAGCTGCATTAAATATTATTAAAATGATGCAGTAAACTTGCATCATTTCCATTCTGTCAAGGATGAGAGTGGCTGAAATATGAAGTCACAATTGAACATAATGGGTGATGTGGACCAGAGCAAAGCAAGATGTTACTGTTAGCATGACATAAAATGGATCTTGAACGAAGTAATTTGATGACTATGTGAAATTGTCACAAGTGACAATGTGGCAACTCTGTACTCACCCCCACGCCCTGCGTGGGCTGGGGGTAGCGAGTAGTAATAAAACAATACTGAGCCTGGACTTGCTTCGTGTTGGTTGGGGATTGGGGGGGCTCTCCTCCATTACCTTGCAGCCTGAAGGTAGGTTCTGGCTTAGGGGGCTTGTAGCCTATCGTCGGGAGACTTTGCTTTTTGCGAAAACTCATCAATAAGTACTGTATGTATTAATATATACCGACGTTACCTGTTTACCTGCACCTATCATTTATGTTAATGGAACAAAAACAAATAACATTATGGACTGATGAGAACAAAATAATCCCTTTCTGGTTGCTCATTTTGCTTGCTCCATATGGAAGTACTATCGGACGCATAAACAATGTCCGGGGAGATTCTTCGTTCAGCCTTGCGGAAGCAACCCATTGCACCTGGGTAGCTAAGGGAGGAGGGAAAAAACTCAGCAGATGAGCACGGACGTACACACAAGTGTGTGTGTGTGCACATCTGTGCAATGGTTTGCCTCCACCAGGCTGAACAAAGACTCTCCCCGGACATTGTTTTTGCGTCCTATAGTACCAGCACACAGTGCAAAGTGGTTAGAATCCCCCGAAAAAACAAGTTCGAAAATAATATTGAGACTTGAACGAACCGCCTATATTAATGAAGATAGTGCTAATATACGCTCAAGGTCCCCTCCCAGTCACTCTGTCCTTAGACAATGGTGTGCATATGCTAAAGTCGGTGCCGGTGGACTAGTGGTTAGCACGCTCGCCTCTGGTCCCAAAGTTGTGGGTTCGAACCAGGCCGAGGTCGGTGACTTTTCTCCGGGTGGTAGAAAAGTGAGAGCGCGCCTTCCTTCGGAGGGGAAGTAAAGCCATCGCGTCGGTCCCATGTGCTTGTGACATTGCTCGAGTACACGTTAAAGATCCCCAGAGTGGCCAAATTTCCAGGAGGAGGACCACCCCCTGGCGTCGGTGTTGAGCCTAGCGGCAGAAATAGGCCGACGTTAAGCCCTCACTAAAGGGTGTGCATATGCTAAATTTTGTAGATTGTT
Organism: Catajapyx aquilonaris; assembly: GCA_000934665.2. Classification (NCBI taxonomy): domain Eukaryota; kingdom Metazoa; phylum Arthropoda; class Diplura; order Dicellurata; family Japygidae; genus Catajapyx; species Catajapyx aquilonaris. The sequence goes on from KZ538004.1 coordinate 21,571, forward strand.
TGCCTTCGATGTATGTTGTTGCAAATGACACCTTACTGGACAGTCTGCCTGTTATACGCAGGTCAGTGAAAATGATGAATTCCTGGGAGTTCCTCCTACTTGAATGCCAATTTGATCCTCAAAGTCTTTTATAATTTGGCGATTCTTACCATTTATTTTTTGGATTTAACCCAAGAGAATTACGGATTACTGATAGTAATAAAATATGTTAACAGACCTACGTAAATGCTATACAGCAGTGGTTCCCAACCCGTGGGTCATGACCCAGACTGAAATCGAAAATAAGGTAAGTAAAAAAGTCTGCTGTTGTGTTCACCATTATTACTGTTATTTTTAATCGTCTGAGATGGGAATACATCATAATTATCTTGCTGTTCACTATGACAACTAACAACTCATTGTTAATCTGTCAAAAGGACGAATTCGACATTCTTGCTAAAATAGGATTAAGGCGTCTGCATCTGGCATTCTGGCCTAGCACCATCAAGTGTTGCATCACATTCTGACAAAACGGTGCACACATGGGACAAGTGGCGTCTGAGTTATAATGGAAAATCAAAATGCCATCCTATGTACAGTATTATTTTGTGTAGCACTTTACAGGTTTCTTATGGCCCTCCTGTAAATTATGAAAATGTTGAGTTCGACCTTTTGTCAGTTTAACGACGAACTATCCATTGTGCCATGGTACAGTCAATACAACCATCATGTCAAGATTCTTCAGCTGACCTAAGAAACGCAAGAATATGCCAGGTCCAAGCAAAAATCAGTAATGGGCAAATCAACTTTACAATCCTGCAATTCATGAGATATGACCTTGTCGCGAGCAGGTTTGGACTGCTCGCCTCTGTTCCCCTCCCTTGTGAAGGGTGGCCCTCTGGGTGTGCCCGTGTCTTCTCTACACCTTTTGCCCTACATCCCACTGCTCAACAGTTTAATGGGCCTCCTGCTTGGGTTGAACCGAGTCTGCAGTGCACACAATAACTGTCAGAAGAGCAAAGTTCATTCTACAAAACCAGCCATATGGTATGGTTCAACTTGTGATTTTCTTCACACAAATGTTACTTTACCAAATGTCACACCAAACATTACATATTTGTGCTGCTTTCATTTACTGGTACTGCCTGACTTTCAGGCATGGTCACTGCAGCAGAAGTATCAGGATGTGGTGCACTGGTGAGTTCATGTCTGGCAACATCGGGTTTCTCTCCATGCAAGGCATGATGATGAGCCAGAGGTTGGCTGCTGCGAAATCCCTGCCCGCACACACTGCATTTGTACGGCTTCTCTCCAGTATGCATCATGGCATGGCATTTTAAAGATTTCCTGTTAATGAAGGCTTTCCCACAAGTGTTGCACACAAAAGGCTTTTCAGATGTGTGCATCCTTTCATGCAAGGTAAGGCCATATGCAGTGGTAAGTATCTTTCCACACCTGACGCACTCGAATATCCTCCCTCTCGCAGTGTGATGCCGATGAACAGATGCAGTTCGCTTGGTCATTTTTCCAGGTGTATCGTGGGCAGCCTTTGTGTGATAAGACTGATGGCGTTTCAAATTACTCTCTTCGGCAAAACCTTTCCCGCATGTGGTGCATGTAAATGGTGCTGCAATCTGCTCCGATGCCTCATCGTCACTGTGGTCTCCGAGATGAAAGTCCAGCATTTGCTTCGTGGCAAACCTCTTCCCGCATATGTCACATTCGTGCGGCTTTTCCACATGTTGGAGTCTCATGTGCTTGTTCAGAAGTGTCCTGACACGAAACTGCTTTTCACACATCTCACACTTCCATGGTTTCTCACCAGTGTGTATCATATGGTGGATTTTTACCGCAGTCCTTGTGTAAAATGCCTTGTCACAGAAGTAACACATGTAACGCTTCTCTCCATCATGCCTCCTGTGATGGCTCACCAGATGACTTCTTAGGATGAACGACATGCCGCAAATATCACATGCATACGGCCGTTCTGTCTTGTGACTCATGCAATGCGTCCTAAGTGAGGAATTCTTCTGGAATATCTTGCCACAGGTTTCACACATGTACCCCTTCAGTTCCGTGTGTGTTGTGAAATGCACTTTCAATAATTTGTTGGTTCGGAATTTCTTCCCGCATGTTTCACATGTGTAGGGCTTCTCGCTGTGCACCACACAATGCTTCTTCAATGACTTTTCACTCCGGAATGTCTTGCCACATTTTTCACACATTGCCAGGTCCATCTGCTGATCCGTCATCAAGTGAGTCTGAAGATGTTGCATGAAGCTGTGCTTCAATAAATATCTTTTCCCACATGTCTGGCATGTGAACATCTTAAAATGTACCCTAGAATGATTGGCCAGTTTTTCTTTGCTTCTAAAACCCTCTCCACATGTTTCACACTTGTGCTTACGATACATTTCAGACACAGAGTCGAGAGTGGGGCATGAGTGATGTACGTGGTTCACCAAGGATAACTTAGACGTCAGTTGTTTGCCGCACTTTTCACACTGGAACACAGGTGTTTTCTTTGGACGTACAGGTACTATTTTCTCTGCAATGCTGAAATTCTGGTCGGTTTTTACACTCTTGTCACAGCTCATATCATTCTCGTTTGAATGCACATTGGCTGAATTCTGATCACTCCTCCTCACCTCTAAGTTCTTATCACTGCTGAAATCACTCTTATTGGAAGGTTTAGCTTGGTGTGTTCCTCCAGATGCAGCTTCATATGTTTTCTTAGTGTTGTGATGAATTTGATGAGTCTTTGGACTCGCACTGGCAAACTGAACAGTCCTTGATGTATTGGCCCAATTTGAATCAACCTTTCTCAACTGTGAGCCACTGCTTCCTCTGCCCTTTGGCACTGCAATTCTTCCGTCCTTGCTGCAGAACTTCTTGTGAGTCTTTAACTTCTGTTCGGTCTGAAACTGCTTCTTGCAATTTTCGCATGGAAATGCAATTACATTGTGAGTCATACACAAGTGCCTCGTGAGGTCTCCGCTTACATTGAAACCCTGGTGACATGTCCGGCACACCCAGGGCAATCCAGACGAATCCACATTGAGGCCGACCATGTGGTCTTTCGCCAACATTTTCACACCATCATTCCCTTTGCTCACCTCTGACACTCCACTACTTGAACCTTCGTAGACAACTTGCACATCATCACTGCCTGACTTCTCACGATCAGCTCTATCGACTTCCATAAAGGCATCTGACATGGTCAGTCTATCACATGCTGACTCATCACTGTCTTCATTCCTGTAACAGAGACATAGGCATTACTGATGTGACCGTACCGGTTTTACTATGTCTAAACTATGTCCTACAGTTCAATGCATTCTGATGCTGCCTTGCATCACCTGTATCTCAGTGCATATTTGATTACCCCATTCGTTTCACTCTATACCTGCTCTATACTTTCTGCCAGCATATGTCATGTGATTTTTCCTTTTGCTTCCACCCATCATGCATTGTACTCTGCTATATAAGGGAGTGAGCTGTTTCACTCCAGGCCTTTTCCCCGGGACAATATCCCGGGGGACTGGTCGTGCCCCACCCCACCTTGATATCCATTTTTCCTTTCACTAAATGTTTGTAAGATAACACATTGAAGAGGATGACAGAACTGAACCCACTGACTATTTACTACTGTGTGTACCTAACCGCTCGGGTCACACTGATGTTTAACTACATTGTTTTATTATGTAAAAGATTCCTTCCCAAATGACTACACAATAATTTTTAGTACAGATCATGTATGGAATTAAATACCTATTTGCTTTGATTCACTTACATTTCTGCTGAGGGTTCAGCGATTTCTTTCCTGTGTAAAACTGAGCTGCCAACAGTGACTGGTTTGCTCATTCTCTTCCTAACCACTGACCATTGTTTTGGAGACCGCTTGGATTTTTCAGTTCCCTCAGACGGTGAACAACTGCTTGAAGGAGTTGGAGTTTCTTCAGAGTGCATCGCTAAAAAGAAGCACAATCAGACTTAGGGTTAGACATATAAGCTGGAAAAACATCATCCTTACTCTCCATCAACTCGTCTGTTGGCTTATGAAAACCAAAGAAATATCAATAATAATAATGAACACAGGAACAGCATCTTCTTGAGCTTGAATGGCTTTGAAATGAAAATAGCAAATCTTAACTAATTTCGAGGTGCTGAATAACACAAAAATGACAATAGAATATGTTGAGAGAGATGGTCATGTACTGTACACTGTACAGTATAAACGCATCACAAGGGAACCTTGTGAATCTCTAGGCGGTTCATGGTCAAATTGGGTTTTTTGGGTTCTGTATCTGCTAAAAAGTAAACACCTTCCCAGAAAAATTCTTTATCACATGCGTTTTTTGAGATAGGGGGGTCGAAAGGTCGAAAATTGATCTACAGTTGCATCCAGATATAGCAGCCTTAGCTGTAACAGACTTTCGGTTATAACAGAATCGAAAGCTTGGTCCCGGCAAATTTCCATAAGGCCCTGTGTATTTTTACTGCTGCTATAACATACTGTAGTGCCCCACGATGAGTACGTCAGAGACCACAGAATAACACACGGGGAAGGGTATAAGAACCAGTTTGGAACTGTATTCAGAACAACTACACAGCGTCCGATCAGGAGAACGGCCAGTATCGAACTACCCAACAACATCAATAACGCAGTGACCAGGCAACCATCAACAGCCAGTTGCCCGGACACTACATTCTTCCCCCCTTAAAAATGGAACGAGAACTATCTCGTTCCAACAATCCTCTTCCTCCAGCCGGGACCACATTTTTCATCTTCTACTTCTTTCTCCAGTTCCTCCAGACTGGCCCTTTCCAGCTGGAGTTTCTTTCTTGCTCCTGTTGCAAGCGATCTTCTGCATCTGATGCTGCTGCTTCCCCACTTGTGAACTCTGCAGCCTCATCCTTGTCACCATCTGCAACGTCCTTCAGCAGCTTCCCAAGGTCACATTCCGTTGTGTCGTTCCACAGCTCGTCTTCTACGGGCTTCTCTGGGTCACCAGCATCTGCATTACTACCAGCATCACCACCAGACTTCTCAAGCTCATCAGCATCAGGTTGACCACCAGACTCTTCATGATCAACATCTGCATCTGCTTGCTCACCAGTCTCTGGGTCCTCCTCGTCCTCCAGACTCTTCTCCTCAGCCTGATGGGCACAGTGCTTCTCCAGTAGGATCTCCTCTCGATCCCCCCAGCATCTTCTTGCCCCCCAACTGGATGGTACAATGCTTCGGCATCCTCTTCCCGGCACCGGACATTCGCCTTCCTCTTCTGTTTCGTAGTACTAGCATCTTCATCTTCACCCTCATCAGCCTGCGTTGGCAACAGCAAACTCACGGGATCATCTGCCTCTGGTCGTTTCTTCCTCGGCCTCAAGGTATTCTCGCCGTCTTCCAGATCTTCCGTCGCTGGCCCCTGGACCTGCATGACATCTGGCTCTCTGCAGCATCTTGACGAATACATCACCAGCACCATCAGCATCACCACAGGTGTGGCAAACATTCCTCGTACCCGGGCCTCGTCTTTACCTTCTGATGGGAAAGTGCAGCATTCTTTCCTGGTAGACACGGCAGCTCCATCTTCGCTGCGATCTCCTGCTTGTCCTGACTCTTGGACTCCCCAGCTTCACGCTTCGGCTGCTCCATCACTAGGTGCAGCATCCCCATGTCGCACCTGGGCATCTCTTTGTCTGCGACGGTAGTCTTCTTTCAGGCTCGGCATCGCCAGCTCCATCTCCGCCGCGATGTCCTGCCTGGTCACACCCCTGGTCTCTCCATAGTCACCTTCTGGCTGCTCCGTCGCTGGCTGTGATGCAGTACCATCGCACCTGGGCCTCTCCTTGCCCTCCATCATGACGATGCAGCTATGTAGCCTTTCTTCTCCAGCACGATTCCCCTGCAGCAAGGCCACCCCGGAAACGAATGGTAAACGTAATCCCGGGATGACCATGTCAGGAATCTTCCTGGGGTTTCCCATCTCTTGGAAACCCCTGCAGCTGGTCTCTTCAACAGTAGAGGTCACCTTCCCCCCGCTGTCAACTCCTTCCCAGCCAGACATCAGCAGCTCCAACTCAGCAGCTCTGTCCTGGCTGGCCCCACACTCGGACGTCCCAGTGTCCCATCTCCACAGCTCCCTTCTGCCGTTGTCTGGCAACGTCGACTCGCCACTAATTATAAGCTTCTTCTGGTGTGTTTGCTCCGTCTCCAAGGCGCCTCCTTCGCCGTCGTGTGGCAACGTCACCTTGTCCCTCATTGTTGGCTCCACGGTTGGCTCCATTGGCTCTTTCCGGTTTGTTTGGAACACAGCAACTCTCGCAAACATCGCCTTCCTTTCTTCCAAGTACTTGCGCGACAACTCGTCTTCCCAGGCCTGCAGCCCCTCGTCGTGGCTCTGACGATCAGCCTCCTCGGCCATCTGCATCCGCACGAACTCGCCTCGCATATCTCTCCGGAGTTTCTCCTCCATGGATGCTCTTCCATGAGGCAGGTGGCCACCTCGCAACGCCTGGTAGTCTCCAACTCGACCCCCCTTGCTTCCCTGCCACCTACCCGGAGTTCTCTCCTCCCTGGTCTCCATCCTGCGCCTCAGTCCTTCCACCAATACATCCTTCCAATGTACTTGGCTGGCTCCACAGCTCTCTTCAGCTTTGGCGCACCTCTCTTCCCCAAGAATGTCTCTCAGCTGATCGAGGAATGCCATCTTCCTCGCAACTTCCGAACCGGCGGTTTCGCTATCCCAAATTCTGACACCAATTTGTAGTGCCCCACGATGAGTACGTCAGAGACACCACAGAATAACACTCGGGGAAGGGTATAAGAACCAGTTTGGAACTGTATTCAGGACAACAACTACACAGCGTCCGATCAGGAGAACGGCCAGTATCGAACTACCCAACAACATCAATAACGCAGTGACCAGGCAACCATCAACAGCCAGTTGCCTGGACACTACAATACCATTTTAGCCCTTGAGGGAAAATATGCTGTTTTTGATTACTCACAAAGGAACCTCTCGAAGTGCTACATGAAATTCATGTAAGGTAAAGTGGGGGAAGTGCACAATCGGGGGAAGTGCATCTCTGGTTGCTAGCTGGGGATGTGTGAAAGGTATTGCTGCGCCATGTGTCGTCCTACTAGTGAATACTATGGTCTTGTAATCTGGCACAAGGGGGGAGGTTTACCTGCCCTTTTTGTCCAGAAGCACATGCTGTTTCGCGAGTTCTGCACTGCCTACTCCTGATGTGAGATACCTGCCAGCAACATCTGAGCGAGTTTTTCCGTTAAGTTTCCATCACCCAGTGTCCCTACTACACAGTTGTGGTGGCGTTCAACAGTATTATATGTATGTACAGTATGAGTGATGGAAGTGGGTAATCATTGAATGTGGCGGGGGGGTATGCACTTCCCCCCGGAAAATGTACGGCTGGGGCAAGTGCACCTCTGCTGCTTGGGGTAAGTGCACTCATGATGTACCACATAATAATTGAGTTCATTTTCTGTGTGAATGTTACATTTTACACTTACGCTACATTTACTTTACAATACATGTTACACTTACTGGCACTAGCTTACTCTGAGCCTTCCGTGTTCCAAAGCAGCAAATGTCAAAATGGGGAGGACTTACTTACTTACTTACGCAGTTATACGCAATGAAGTTCGTATCTCCTGAACAAATTGAGATATCATCATTCTGTAAATGGTATGTTTTAGCTCTGATTTTGATTATGACGCACTGCCCCCATCGCAGCAGAAATATAATTGCATGCAGGAATTGGATGGGGGGGGATACACTTACCCCGGGTGCCGGGGGAAGTGCACACCTCATGCATTGTTCCGCATGATTGTTGCTGCCTTGGAAACACTTCGTTATGAACCATTCTCCTTCTAACAGTGTCTTAGTAATGGACAGGAGTAACTGCAGGCAAAATTTCATTCAGATACAAGGATCAGGTGGGATGCGATAGATGATTTAAAGTGATCTATTACAAAACAGGGGTGCACTTCCCCCACTTTACCTTATAAATAATTTTTTTCAGGTTCCTTTCCTGCTCGAAAGACCGTACCCTTGCGGAGAAATCCTCGATCACAAGCGGTTTGAGATATGGGGGTCAAAAGGTCAAAAATGGGACACTTTATGACAGGGTTGGCTGTTTAAACCATGCAATGGTTTAAATCAAGTGGTTAAAAAAAATAACCATCATGGTTTTTTATGAAAAGTAATCCCAATTACTGCTAAAATTTACTTATCAAGGTGCACGGCAGTGCACCCCGCCAAGTCATCACTCCACACCACTCCACTGTGAACCTTTTACTATACCCCCTTCGTATACTACATTTGACCTCCTTCCAGCTCAGCTCGGGAAAAGGCTGGAGATCCGAGCTTTACAAAATAGAGGGGCTGTTTTTGCTCCCTCTCCAGGAAGATGGAGAGGGGGCGTGGCCTCTCCCCGAGCGTTTTTGGTGCCTCTCCAGAAAGTTGGAGAGGGGGGAAAAGGGGGGTGAAGTGGGCGGAGCTCTCCACAAAATCCCCAAAAGTGTCTTCTCTCCTCGGAGGTGGAAGAGACTTTCTGGAGAGGGGGCTGGAGCGGAGGGAGGGCGGGAAGCGGGTGAAGGTTTAAGAATTAAACGTCACCAAGGATTTGGTTGCAGAATTAAACCTCCTTGGGCCCAGGGTCCTCGCCTCGCGCTCTTCTCAACTGTTTTGAGTGCTTTCTCCCCTAGCTACACCATTCCGCCCGTTTTTGGGTTTAATAGTGGAGAGGGGGGATGTGGGGGATATTCCGGAAGCCCCGCCCTCTTCCACCTCTCCTCTCCATCTTCCTGGAGAGGGACCAAAAACAGCCCCAGAATGGCATGGGCCCAGGGACCCTACAAAAAAATATTCATAATTTTGTGACAAAAGGTTCTAGAGATATAACACCTCAAACAAGGCCATTTTTCTTCCAATAATATATTATACATATATAGGTGGTGATAATCAAATTGATCATGTACTTACAGCTATCATAGAGACACCAAATTTGGCATAAATATAGGTTGCGGTCTGGGACACTAGGGAAAAGTCCTAACTGTGGTATATTATCTTTTTAAAGATGTATTGTAATTGTTTTTGTCTTTCCTCTGCATTTTTGGTGGTATTCAGAGTCATGGATGTTGTAATTCAAATTTACAAGCTAGGTAACAAAATTCAGTACCTTGGGTGTCCATAGTGTCCAAGTCACTGTCTAAAAACTCCTCTTGTTTTCTAGCACTTGAAAATACTGTTTTTAACTCACTTTTTGACTTATCCCATATCCACATCCCTGAGAAGTACCCTTAATGTGAATAATTCACAATTTTGGCTTCATGATTGCATTTCTCATCGCGTGAAATTTCCACGTTGGCTGACTACTGTTGGACTCTCACCAGAGATGAACCCTTGGATGAACCTGAGCAGCTATACAAGCAACAGGCAAAGCAACTTAGGAAGTAAAAGTGGACTTTCACTGGTACATGTCACATGCATGCATTATTTTATAACATAGCTAGGCTACTATTTCGGATTTCTCATAAATCTGAGCCAATTTTGCATATCATTGCCATATTCGTGTTCAGCACCTTGAAATCATTAAGAAATGACTACTTTATTCACAAAATAGTACAATTTGTTGTCCAGCATAATTTTATAAGTAGGCTACCTTTATGTAATATGAAAACAGGAACGGCATCTTCCTTGAGCTTCAGTTGACCTGCTCTATCAGTCCTTTTGTCCAACAAATCCTCCGGTTCAACAATGTCTGTGTTGAGAAAGTGGTCTGAGCAGACCTTGGAGTTTTGTGGGTCAAGAATGATCCTCATCCACTTGTACAAGAGGTTAGTATTGGTTGGAAACGGGAAGTAACACGTCGAGCTGTCAGACCGTCCCGACTCGATGTGATTGGGACAAGCAGATATGCAGCACACGTCTTGGAAGCCTGGTATCATTTTGGCCGTCCGCTGAGCAGTCCCTGCCTCTCACGAACACTGACAGACCTTATCCGTACCAGTCACCACAGAGGCCTGTAACAAAAGAGCCGATATTCAGTCGTTCACTTGTAATATTGTGCTGCAGACGGCCAGGACCAGACCATCCAACATGTCATAAAGTTAGGCCATTCTGCCCATGCTCGACTCACCCCAGTCATAGAGCTGCCCCAGTTCCTCAATCCAGCTCATGAGCTGTGGTTTTGGCAAATTCCGGCAGCGGATAAATATGGCGCAAACATGGTCGTACAGATTTCCTGATACGTTCCCCGGATGACGGTTTATGTACAGTCAGGTCAAGATTACTCGACCCACACCACATTTCTAATCAAGGGGTTAATGGAGTCTAAGAAAATAATAATTATCTACATACAGTATAGACATAACGAATTAAAGATGAAATTAAGAGGTTTTGCCCGTAAGAGTCGATGACTGTGGCTGTCAAGGGCATCACCCAGCCCAGACCCAGCCCTGACACACAACACACCTATAGGCTAATAGAGGCAGCACAAAAAAACGGCCCATGATTGGCACGATATTGGTCCATGGTCGCGAAACTGCCGGTTTACGGCCAATGTCGGCCCTAAAACGGCAGCAAATCTAACCCCGATATGTGACTCCCTCAGAAAGTAGTGTGGCGGTTACAGGTCTATGGCCAATGTCGGCCCTAAAACATACGGCAGCCGATCTAATCTAACCCAGATATAGCCTCTTGGCAGTTTCCCGCGTCGAGATGGCGCTGCCGTCGGATTATCATCGTCTTCTCCGATTTATCCCACAACAATGCGAATTAATTTTGGCACATTTTGGCCATTACACGTGTGAAAAGGTGGCAGGAAACTCCACTGCATGCGGCTCATTTACCCCCGAGGTACTTCATTGTGACATTAATTTGCTAGAGCCGTTCGATGGCAATGCTGTTTGGTGCGAGCAGGAGATACCGCGGTATGGCAAGGCGACTTTTTCTACGAAACTCAACAAGAACAGCCATACACCAACGGCCCTCCAGACGTCACCCGGTCAAAGCTAAATGCTAAAAAAAGCCACTTCCCGTGATTCTGACTACACAGACATTGATGGCCATATCGGGCAGCATCGATGATGATGATGATGATGATGATGATGATGATGATGATGATGATGATGATGATGCGGGGAGGTAAATAGCTAAAAAAAGAGAGAGGCATTTCCACGGGAATGCAAATTGATTTATTGTTATTGATGTAAGCTAATTGTTGAGGCAGGAATATGCGTGTTGTGGGAGTTACTACATTTTCGGAAGCTGAAACATGCGGCGTTAGATTCCTTGGAAAAAGTAACCCCCGATATGCTAATTTAAGTCGGTGTAAGGGCCTTCCCCTGGATTTCTATAAGGGACAAACATCCAAACTCACAAACTAACAACAAGGGAGGGAACCTTTATTTCGTCTTGATGGAACCTTTTTGACGTAGCGCCCGGGCCCACGGGCAGGCTGACTGGAAGGGGATGTGCAAGGTGCAAGTGCAATTCTCAAACGGTATATTTTGTGAACTCCCCCAGGTGGATTAGTCTGAGGAGATTCCACCCGAAACGAAGCCAGAGACGACCCAACTCTGCACGGGATGAAGGAGGGAACCTCGGGCTGGGATCGAACCCGACGTTTCCGCAGCGCCACTTTGTATCCCCTAGGAAATGCCCTTATGCCACAATACCTAGCAAATTAAACCATCTCCGTAAATTCAGCGCATCCACCAATAACGCTAATTGGCCACCTCACGTGACTTCGTATTCTATGGTAATTCCGGGATTTTGTGGGATTTGAAAGTAGACTTCCAGACAAAGTAAATACAATTAAATAATACAGTATTTGCAAAATACTACTCCGTGTTGAAAACAAAATTTCCCATCATACATCTGTACGTACATTTCTAAAGTTATTCAGAGCAAACATATGGAACGAGGTGGGGGTGTGAAGTGGGGTTGGGGGGGGGGGGGGCAAGGGTTCAAAAATGCAGGGGGGAAAAACACATGGCTGTGCAGTCTTTTCCTGGGCCAACTCCATCCGCATTCCTCCTTTTACACACCCAATCAGAATATCCGTGTCGACTGCACGCTATAAGACAAGCAGGTAATCTATCACAGATATGTACGGGATACCCCTATCTTTACCAGCACCCCAACATACCCGTGCAACGCCGGGTAACCTGCTAGTTATCACTATAGCTGCAGTGCTACTCCTTACCAATTACACTTACTTGTTAAAGCCAGTATCCACGTTAGAGTTTCTCTCATAAGAGTCCTCTTACGCGAGAAATCTTGTACGTCGATACGGACTCTTTGTCGCCTCAGGGCCCCTCTTGTCCCTCTATAAAAGGGGATTAAAGTTGAAAATTTGCAACTTTTCCTCTTTCCTCGTATCCGGGCATGCGCAGTTGGCTCCTCTTATGAGAGAAAACTCTTACGTCGGTACCGGCCTTTATGACCCTGATGGAAGTGACTCAAGAGACGAGAGGCTCTGGCGACCTTGATGAAAGTCCAACCGGGGGAAAAATAAAACCAATGTTCTTCCAACAATGCAGTGCAACCACCCATGGGCAAAAATGATCACTACTTTCACTATACAAGCATTAATATAAATAAGGCTCATTTTCGGAATTTTTCGGAATTTCCCATATCTCGGACCTAAAAATCAGCCAGGGGGGAGCAGATCTAGGAGCGGCAAAAACCTAAATACGTCACTGACTGTGAATTTAATGTTTTGGTCCAAAAAACTGACATAGTCCAAATCGGGTAATTTTGGTTAGGTTATTTGTCCCAACCACCTCAACTCTGGTGGTGTTGGTGGTTCAGCTGAGGTCAAACAAACAGATTTATTGGCAAGTTTTGGGTACCTCGTCAGGCCGAGGTACCCAAAACTTGGACTCTTTCGGTTTAAGTGACCTTTCCACGTAATTTGGTAATTAGACAGTATAGACACCGCTAAGACGAATGGTGACCATGACCATGCCTCGTATGTCAGACACGTAATTTAATCCCTATGACGTCATATTTCAAAATGGCCGCACCATAAAGGCTACATGCCCCAGAGGCGCAGGCGAAAGGTAACTCCCCGGGCAGGGATTAGAATCCGGGACCTTTCGCACACAGCAAGCCGAGACGTTACCATCTCGGCCGAGAATGTGCTTTGCTTTCATAGTTATAACCAGCGGCTTGGTTTTCAGTTCATAAATGCTAATTGTTCAGAAGCACGTGCCATCTGACATGTGAAAATATGAACACATTTTGTTGCTGCATTTGAACACAATTCAGCACACAGATTTTTATAACTTTCATAAAAGTAGTTCGTAGGTGTCAATCTTTTTGGCAAGTTGGTTGCAATGTCATCCTGCGTTGACCAATGCACAGAAGTGTAATGTACAAGATGTCATACAAGGTGATTCTCTTGAATCTCAACCCAAACATTCCTCAATAACTTTTAATTATTGGATCGTTTGTACCTCCCACCTTTATAATCCACTCTGCTTTACAAATTCTTGGGGTTATCACTCACACATTCAATGGAGACTGCACATTGCGGGCAAAAAATTTTTTCGCATACGCCAGCCTGGAGAGTCAAGATAATCCTTATAGCTTTACCATTTCCCACCCTATTTTTTACACCCTTCTGGTCAATTATGCATTTCTGAAAGGATTTCTGTGGACCCAGCCAAGCATGAGCAATCAATGTATTGTTTACCTAACAGACTGATCTTTCAATAGGATGATGCCGCGAGGATGATTCAGCATTGTTGGAGCAGCCACTGCATATTATTGTGCTTCTGGTAGTATCGCCGTTGCCCTATCATTGCATGTGATGTACTGTAAGCTAAATTTTGCCAAACTTTCCACAGAATTCCTACTTGAATTACAACTCCTGACTTCAATAGTTCCATATGTTCCCACTTGATTAGGAAGTAGGTACTTGGGGATCAGAAATGATTCTTTCAGCTGCAGCTCATATTGCTGTGGAGAAAGGAGCAGGGGTAGAAATAGAGCTCTCTATTTCTACCCCTTCTCCTTTCTCCACAGCAATATTCACCAAAGGGCAACTTTTATTTAGAGTATGACAGTGGAATTATTATTTCCATGGTACTTTTGTGCCACTGTTATGCTTATGCTGAACAAGATGGAGCTTTCCTTTTTGCACCACAGTTCAAAAGTAGTTACGAGTAATGGAAAGAGTGTCAGAGAGCAGGCAATGTGAAGCCATTGCAGCTACTCACCATAGGGCTAACTACGACCATGTATAACTATGGGTGAATACCATACAACTTTGGTACTTTATATCCATTGTAGCAGTACCTGCAAATTATGGCATTATTCGAGTATTTTGAAAAATTAATACAGAAATGATATTCTTGTCCTTGTTCTTGTCTGGGAAACCTGTACAACATGTGAAACCACAGCACTCAGGACTGTATTTTCCTGCACCCACTCCTTCCTCCCCTCCACTTTTCACCTCACCTTCCACCACATGATAATATATTATTGCACACCCATAGGGATATGTGTAGTTGAGGTAATACTGATATGCCACTGCATATTTACCTGGTCTCTCTGCTATTATGGGGCAGAAAATAACATCGTTAACCATTGAAACACAACTTTTAGAATATTATCCTTTTATTGTTTTTTTGGACCTCCCTCCGGAGGGGGGGTCTGCTGCTGCTGGTGCTGCCGGTTGGCCCCCATCCCTGCAATATACATCCAATATTACACTCTGTAGGTACTGTACACCCGTGCATACCTGCAGGCATCATTCACACTCATGTGTAGTATGTACTCACCCAACAACGTGTCGTCATTGTGGGGGATGCACCGGCAGCACCTGCAGGGGTCCAAATTGGACCATGGCCCCCCCTGGCCTGCGCAAGTACAAGTACAAATTAAGTTAGTATGCGTTGCGGGTGCAAGTCCGAGTGATGACTTGACCAGCATCCTTCTGCCGGGCTGACTTACTTCCGGAGGGAGGCCCGCCTGCTGCTGGTGTACCCTTTTGGTCCATTTTGCGGTGATGCCTCTCTCTCTCTCTCTCTCTCTCTCTCTCTCTCTCTCTCTCTCTCTCTCTCTCTCTCTCTCTCTCTAGTTCCATTGATCCCAACTGGATTGATCCTAGTGTCATGAAATTATATATATATATATATATATATCTAATCTAGTTCCCCCATCTTGTGTTGCATCGACAGTTACATGATAGCAAGTGATGGGCCCCCAAATCCTGCCCCTTCGCCATCAGACCCTTCACAGTGATGGCTCCCTAGCGGCCTAGCTGAACCACCAGGTTCCTCCTCTCATCAAACTGCATCCCCCCCGTAATTGTTACCTTGATAATTATTGCTGTTGAGGAGGATGCCCTGGATGGACGGGGCTGTCGCGCTATAGTACAGTACTTACGCTTATCTTTATACACTTCGGTCCGTTGCTGCTTCGGGCGGATGAAGGGGGGGGGGGGGGGAAGGGAGGGAGGGAGGGAGGCGAGGAGGGAGGGGTCGAGAGGTACAGGGTAGAGGTAGCATAGCTGCGATTTTCCCACCATATAACTTAATAATAGCTGCGTCAATGAAATACACTGTACACTCCTGAATCCTGATTATCCGGGCTAATGGCTGCACGGGTGCAAGACGGGTGTGGTGTCACCAGATAATTAAAAAAACACGGATAATCTGAAAAATAATAGCATATTATCATGAACACGGAATTTAAAACAACGGCTTTGGCGTTACCTGGCAACCGGGCGTGTTCGGGGACCGTAGGAATAACGTCGAATATACATTAATGACTTATCAGAAGATTAAAAGTATTATAACCTTCATCCGGGAAGAAATTAAACTGTTTTCCAATTTTTATTTATTGATATTGGCCTGCTTTTTAGCATTTCGAACCATTAAAAATTGCGCTACAATAGCCTCACCTAAATGATTCCCCATTACATTCTGAGTTTATTGTCTTGCCTTGTTGGGAAACTGCCAACGAACACAATAATCAAGTGTCTTCATTTACTATGTGACTGTAGGCAGCACATTTCGTCCCAAAATAGGTCATAGAAGAAGGAATGTCAAAGAAAACCACAACCCAATAAGTAATAAATAATAATTACTGGAGCATGCAAAGTGCTGTGATGTTTTAAGAACTTACTTGTAAGTGCTTGCCTTAACCCACACCTGATGAATGACACCATACCCAAGGAGCCGGTTAACTTTGTCGTTCAAAAATCCCTGAGGCCGTAAGGTTGCTCTGCATTATACCAGGCTTGTGCGTGTAGCTCTGAGATGATGGCTTTGTGTATCCAGCAGTGCCACAAGTCGTTCGTGTTATTCACCTGTTAATCATGCATTCATGCAGGTTTCACCTCAGTCACATATTCTAAGAATGTACCATATATTCAATGTACCAGCATATTCAATGTACTCCACACTGTACTGGTTACAAAGCAGCAACTCACTTTTGCAAAACGATCCAAGAAAGCTCTCACTGAGGCATTTCTGCAGATAATATCCGTAAGATAAGGCGGCACGCAGTGACGAGGAAGCAACGTTAATTTGCGCCAATGTAGCTGCATTTGCTTCCATGCTTAGCAACTCAGTCGTGAACTCAACGTCGTGTCCAATCTGTGAGATGTTCAGCTGGTACGTTTTAGATGCAAGCCACACAGAAGATTGCGCTTGAAAATACATCAATTGTTGCACTTCAGTTTTCCTGAAGTACAAAAATCTTGATACTTTTTCAAACTGGGAATATCCATGATGTGGGCCACTGGAACTTGAGTATATCCTCCATGCTTATCAATAATTGAGCTGATTAAACCCCACTGGAAGCATCACATCTACTGGCATGCAACTAATTGCTCAAGTGTGGCATCTTCTTCCCTTAGCATCCAACAAGTGACACAAATACTCAGATATCCAGTCAGGATCGTCCCATAATTCACAAGTGATCAAGAGTGTATCAATAAGAGTAACTCCTGATGTAGCATTGACAAGACACTTGCCACCTCTGTGTGTCTGGTTCACTCTCGGGAAGGAAAGTTAGGTCATGGGTTATGTTGGTACAGCGTACCCCTACCCCTGCCACATTCGGTCAGCCGATATTAAAGTCCTTCCGACAAGTCACCTATTTCACATAATGGATGTCTGAAATATGTAGACCAATGCTAAAGATTATGATTTTGCACTCAGAACTAGGCAACAGGTAACTAGTCACCTGCAAGGAGTTATTAGTTACTTTCTCTGGGCCGAGACCTTATTTATAGCTGCTTCACTATAACTCTAAATCTGAATGTGAGGACAAATGTGATCATACTGTGCTCTATCCATGGAAGTGGAACTTGGGTGATTCTAAACCAACCATACCACATGATGCTACATCCTGCCACACATTTCACATCCCATTTGAGCAGATTTCCATTGTTAGGGTGAGAGATCAGAACCTTCTGATCTCTCACCCTCGATATGGAAATGGCAGAATGCTTAACTGACCAGTCAGGTACAGAGCATTTATCATGTAGTAACTGCAAGTGTGGTAGAAGATCACGATTCCCACTTATTCTCCCAAATCATGTTTTCCTTCACCAGGAAACTTGATTCATGATGTTAATATTATGGTTAGTTCTTGAACCACTCAAGAGGGCTTCCAATGGTCTATCAGCTGGACTTGAGAATCACTGCTTTAATGGGAGCACATGTCAGGAAAAAACAACTCTTACACTAAAACCCTATGAAGAATCCTTTTGCAATACAAGTCGATAGGATAATGACATATTGGCAAGTAATAACTCAAAAGAAATGTTACTTCAATGTTACTTTCATTTATCGTGTTGACAAATGCAATTACATGATTTACATACAGCAATGGATCATCATCATCAAATATGGGAAAATCTAATTTTACTTTTCAACTTGTTTTAAAATGTCACCTCACAGCTCTAACCATTTGGTAAATTTCCATTCATTATTAGTACAACAAGCACTATGATGTATGCAATCACCATCATCAGATGAGTATATCCATGTTTCAAGACTCCACTTAGTTCACTGGAAAACTGATGATGTCTATATTCCAACATAATTACACAGCAAAGACTTACGACATACACCATAGCATTGAGACAGAGACATCACAAGTTTTACAGTGAACTCAATGGAGCCAAGCAACATGAGCTAGTGTCACCTTTTTTGGCAATGAGAATACACAGCGGCAACCCATTGCCAAATGAAATTATTTTTATATCCATATTTTTATTTCCATACACAGTGCAACCTACCTACAACCAACGCTGGATGTAGCAGAACCGTCTCTACTGTAAAAAAATTTCATGACCATGGCTACTTTCCAATAAGTATGATGGAGGATAACTGCATTTTGCAGTTTTTTGCTGCACCTGTTAGCACATATTTAGGCTACATCATAGTTGACATTCACGACTTATTCGTGCCACATAACGCAGGCAAGTCTCCCAGGCTTTTCAAAATAAATAGGTTGCCATTTTTTGTCCCCTCTGCATGTTCAGTTTATACTTGGACATCCAAAAGACTGCCACGAGCCCCTAGGTGATGGGCACAGAAATTTTAGGCCTACTGCATTGAAGTTCTTTTTTCTGTATTAGTACTGGCCAGTGTAACATAGCCTTGTTTATCATGGAAAACTTTCTAGAATGGAGCAGTTCTGCTACATACAGCCTTTGCAATTTTAAGACAGGTCCAGCTCCAGCAAAGGGCATGCCTGGGCCATACGACTGTGAGCTCCCACTGCATACACATTATTATTATTATTATTATTATTATTATTATTATTATTATTATTATTATTATTAATGCCTGAAAAAAGTGTTGACTACAGCAGTGGCCCTTGTGTGTACAGTTTACACTGAACCACGCTGATGTCACCTAACTGATATTACTGTGCGTTATTTTTTTCGTGTCAAAGCAATATGAAAACACTCAGAAACAATGGTGATATCTTTGGTTTTCATGCACATTACCACAGAGATTGCATATCCCAACGTATATAAATTACGATATATTTTTGGCTGTTGGAATTGAGCATGCAGTATACAAAACAACTAAATCACCAGTTCACAGTTACAGTTGAAAGACACAATTCATGTGGCCATCACAAGTTTGTTCCCATAAAACATGTGGTGCTCTAGCAATATAACTTAATAATCATGTCATAGCATAAAAAAAGATGTACTCTTTTGGAGAAAATATCTTGTGAAACCCACCTGAATTATGCCATAAAACTCTCAAGGTTATCAACAGTTACAGGTTTGCAGTATTGCAGCAAAACTGAATTCCCTTCCTATGCAGTGTCCATCACTGCAGCACCTTCTAAACTCTTTCAATTAAACGTAATCGTCGCAGATGAAAAAAACATGATTATTATACACAAATGCACAGGTAGTGGATAAAATGGTGCATGCAAGCTTACTTAACCAAGTGAGACAGCCTATTCGCAAGCACGGGTGCCTATAGTTGGCGCTGCAGTCGGCCAAGATGGCGGAGCAAACTGGTTCAAGTGGGAGCGGTTTCCTATAGTACGGTGGCTTATTGAAAGTATTATGTTCGAGCCAAAAGCGATATTATTTTTTCCTGCGCTCCAGGCACCGTATGTAGTGTTTTCAGGGTTGTAGCTGCCAATGAAAGTTTCGATGAATTTTTGTACAGTTGCGCAAGGATTTTAAAAGGGCGTAAAAAAATTGGGTGTTTTCGGCGATGGCCGTTCTAGTGTCATTTCCTACGTTTTCAGGGTCCAGAAATTCAATTATGACATTTCCAAACCCCTCAAAGATAAATATGCATGGTCCGGACTCCGGAGTACTGTACATTATTAGTTCCGATCGGAGCTGGCAGTCTTCTATATATACTGCCGCCCACTTCTTCTGCGATGTCGATGGTGGTTTTTGTATGTTATTGTGTATCTCTAAAATACGGAATATTAAGGTTTCGTAAAAGAGGAGAATCAAGCGCATCATTTATAATTTTAAAATATCTAGGGTGAGACGTGGTAGGCCTATTTGCAACATCGGATGTAACTTTTTTCACACTGTATCTAAAGTACAATATTGCACAATGTGGAATCTAAAATCATCACTAAGGAGATGCTCTTTTCTTTTCAATTTATTTATATGGAAAAAATAGCGGATTAAATTTAAACAAACTTTTTTTCCCGACAAGTGTCGGAATTACCCCGTAGGGGAATGCAATACCATAGGTAGGGGGTCAGTTAGAGATTTATTTACTGCAGATGGGGTAAATGCAACACCTGAACTAATGATGCATTTTGGAAATTTTATAGCAATTTTTAGCCAAATTTAGTCAAGTCCATTCATTATATTGGCTATATTAAAATTGTAAAGTACCAGTACATATTTTCTGGGGGAACATTATCAGCAGTCAGTATGCCAGAAATCTCTAAAATAATAAAACCAACATGAAGTTCAAATACAGGTATTAAATTTCATTGGAATCTGAAATAGGTTAATTCCAACATGCAAAAGCAACACGAAAATTTATGTTTTTAAAAATCTCTCCTGGAGTAGGTCCAATTGTTTTCCCTTTTCACTATTTTGCAGCAGAGATAAGAGCATATTGGTTGTGACTATGTATGCAGATAAGGATTTACTGCAAATATTTTGACAAAGTTCATTTTCAGCATGTCCAGTGTACTTTCAGTCATGTGCAAGTAGGTGTTGGCACATATATTTCCCCATGCGGTTCGATCTCCCATATGCCTCCATCAGGCAAGTAAATACTTCGGAATAAGTGCAGCCGTATTTTTTGGCACGATCATAACGCGACATGCACCCAAAGTTGCAGCAATTCTTCGCTTCGTCCCCATACCCGGCCTGCTTCAAGAACCACTTTCGTCTGCCATGACTGTAACTCCAGCGATCGCCGCTAGGTGCCACCCACTTCACCCGTGCTTGCGAATACTGAAGATGAAACAGGTGTATTGAATTCCACACAGTAAGGGTGAATCACGGGCAGAAAAAAAAATCCCCAGTTTATAGAATTTGGTAAGTCAGTTTGGTCAGTGTTGCCTGCATACCAATTAACTTATAAATGGAGATTTTTTTAAAAATGTTTAGGACAAGGCAATTTCAAATACGGTACAGTTAAATGCAGGGCAGTCACTCCTGCACAAGAATGGGGCTGAGTCTCGAACATTTCTGCAGCAAGACTATGAGCAAATCACTCTATGGTCAAAACAGAGCAGCTTCAATCATCTGAAGCACAAATCATGTCTGCATGACCTTGACCCACTATTTTCTTCCAAAAGTAGCCCTCTACATCTGCAAGTGAGCATGCACACCCACATTTACCATCTAACCATGCATTCGTAAATAATCCTCTACGAAACAAGTTCAATAATTGTCAATGTTTACTTGACAATTATTATCATAAAAGTTACATCTTCTATGTCACTTCACCAGTGTATGGACATTCTTCACCTTCTGGATGTCCAATGCACTCCACTATGGGGGCATGTCCACTGTCCCATATCCCTGGTCCGCAGAGTTCACATAATCCACTCAGAGTGCATGATATACGAGGCATTTTGCGAAATTGATGAAGAAGTCCTCTAGCCTGTCAAGATTACATGGAAATTGTGTCAAGAAGATATTAATTTCTCTGCAATGGCAAGAGTACACAAAAAAATTTACTTATATGAATAGAAGAAAATGAACAGTCCACACCTTGCGAAGGATTAAATCTCCATCCATGTGCATGGCTAAGGAACTGAAGTGTAATAGTGTTTCATCTGTTCTGAGATTCTGGCACACAACATCACCACCATATACACAGATAATAGCCAGGCAGAGGAACAAATGAAAATAGTCAGTCTGGTAATTAGCCCAGCACGCTTCCCACATGGAGAGAGCTTCAGGGTCATCAAATTCCCGTTTGAAGCACCTGAAACACAAGGCTCATATGTATTACAGTTGTTGCATTATTAAAGGCAATTATCATCCACTGCCTTATCTGAATGACATCTTATGTGGAAAGCCATAGGCAATAACTTCTGTTGATAAGAGGCTGAAGTTGTCCTGTATTGCATTTGACACCAGGTACATCAATTGGAAATTACTACATGCAAGGCATGACAAACATGCATTTTGGCAGGCTCTCTTTAACCCCACGCTATCTCCTTTAGCTTTCTGTAGGGGATGCATTTCGGTAAGGCAGTGGGTGGGTGCAGCCTTATGACTAGTAGTACATGTACTATATTGCTCAAAAAGATAGAGATGATTTTGCATTGAAACCTAACGCAAAATCTTCTCCATCTTTTTGAGAGATATAGTACTATGGCCCCCAAAAGTATTGTCTGGAGGTGATGGATAGCCTATACAGTGCCACCCATCGGCACCCAGGAGAAACTGATGTGCTGGTGACGATCCCTGGCCCTTAGAGGCGTGTCAGGAGCCGAGACTGGGAGGGTGGGGTGGAGCAGAGGGATGGGGAGAGCATGCGAAGGAGGGAGACCAGATCAGATGGGGGAGTCGTATGTGTCCGGATGGTTAAATGGGAAAGAGACAGATTATTTGGGCTTCATTGGCTAATAAGCGCAAGGTCACTGGCATTTTTCAGACTCGAAATTTGTGTATCATTACGATTTCGCACAATTATCTGTGATGCACGTTGGCCGCACTGTCAATGTGTCAGTTGTCAGGTCATTATTTTATCGATGCAGTATTCCATGCGACGACGATGCATGAATAATAATGATGATGATGATGATGATGATGATGATGATGATGATGATGATGATGATGATGATGATTCACACTGCAAAACAATGCAATCGGATGTAGGTGTTCATTTTTGACTCGACAATATTAACAACAATGAAAACGATGATCCGACCGTGGTCCAATCGCGATGTTCAAGACCCGCGTGAATGACGCCATTGAGGTGGGCCGTATCTCGGACATCATTGTTGAAAGAAACAATTGTCATTGCCGCTTGCTAGTTTTTCACTTCCAGCAATGAGCCAATGACTTCTGAACAACTTCAACACAAATGCACATTTTTGTATTACTTGATGTGTCAGTTATGAACAAACTCCAATGTTACTGGCCTGAGAGGTGCCAATGAGGGGTGGATGTGCCACCTGATTACTCTTTCTTCTTTTGTTGACTCTCGTCAGGGCAGCTTCTTTTTTCATTTAAAAATTATTGTAAGTGCATAATTTATGCATCCTGACCTTAATTTATGGCCCCTGTTTATCCCACCGTTGCAACGGTGCTGGGCCCGCACAAAAAGAGGTTAGAAACAACGCATTGTTTCTAACCTCTTGTTGTGCGGGCCTCTTGTTGTCGCTGGCTACCTCCTGGATTAGACAATGCCGTGATTGGGAAAGGATGAATCTAATTATTTATAACCAGATAGTCTTAGCTGCTCTGGCTCCTTCCCACTCAAACAAGCACACATTATTCATATCTTAAAACAAATCGTAAATGAAAGTGTCATCCGATTCCATTGCCTTGCTTAGTTTCCTCTCGTTCCCTTTCCTTCCCTTTCTTTCCAAATCATCATGAATAAATATGCTCTGTAAGACAGGTAATTCACAGTGTTGTACCTTGTGGAGTTGATGTAGAATATCCCACCTACATTGGGCCCATTCTGACTATGAGAAATCAATAAATGCATAAATGGAAATGCCATCTGATCCCATGACTTGGTATGGGGTATATTCCACTGACAGGGAATGATCCGCACCAACATGTCACCGATCGGACCGAAAATTACATGGCTGGTCAATTGTAGGCCAGGTATGAATATGTGAAAATGACAACCGTCACTACTCAAGCATTTTCGAGTAATTAGCAATTAAAAGTGGCCCTGTAACCAAGGCGACGGGAATAATTGGCGAATTGGAACGTAATAAACAAGTCTAGGTCGAGTGGCCCAGTTGGTAACGCTGCTGTTTACAGATCAAAGCACGGTCTTAGAAGATTAAAGTGTCGTAGGTTCGAGCCTCGTCGGAGACCCGTTTCCATTTTCGATTTTTTTTTCTCTTCCACCTCCCTCTTTTCTTTCGTCTTTTTCGTGTTTTTATTCGGGTCTTTCTTTTTTACTCCCTTTCTTATGTCTACCAAGTATAATTTCTTGACTCTCGCAAACAACCGACAGAAAATTTGTTAGATTTTTCTTTTCCTTCTCACTCTACATACGTATCTATAGCAGCATAGGCCATCCGGTAACACTTTTTGGCACTCGGGTCGAAATATTACGTCAATTACTGCCGCGGGTAAGCAAGTGCCTGTCCCTCTCCCTATAGTAGCCTACTTTGTTATGGGAAGACGTATTAATTTGTAAGTCCCAACCAAGCAGTCAATGAATGGTACGGCGTACAGGTCTTTCCCTCACAGGTCACAAGGTAGCCGGTCGTAGCAGACGAGTTATAGCTCACTGTTCCTGCCTGATTGTAGTGAGATGTTAATAATAAGCACGAATAAAAGGACGGAAGTCAACTTCAACCTCTTCTCAGGGTTTCTGAACAGCAAATGGCTAAAATTATAATGGATACGCATCAGCGGCTGTAAATGAGACAATGACAAAGTAAATAGTCTTGCTGTGTATTAGCATTTCCTCAATTTCGAATTATCCTATAGTGCGGTTTATTCGCGGGATGCCCAAAACAACAGTGTCACTGGGAGGCGGTGGAAGTTACACAATACATCCATCATTTTCATCTGGTCCACCACGTTTTTGAGTTAATGTATATGGTTTTGCAGTATGGCTCATGCTCTCCACACATATTGTTATGTAACAGGCAGAACTCACTGTATTTCCACTTGCAATTTGGAGATTCGGGGCAGTTGTAGAGATGTGACTCAAAATAAAAGTGTGTGAAGCGCAATACGGCACGACACCTTGTGCACCGAATGTACCTCTGAACTGCACTGCACGAAGGGATGGAGCTGGAGCATCCCTGGTACCATATGAAGAGCACAGGGGAAAAACGGGGAATGTCACAGAAAAAATGTCCATGAAAAATCGAAGCAATAGCTTTATTTCTTCACGTGTCTAAAGAATAATAGGGATATCTTCACGTCATTATATGCAACTGTCACCCTTGTACCCATGGAAAGGCTCCAGGTATAAGTGTCACCTATGCTACTATTGTACTGTGCACTTGGCAGGAACCCCAATGGAATTGGACATTCCCTGTTTTTCCCCTGTGCTCTTCATATACATATTGCATCTCAAAAACGTGGTGGACCACATGAAAATGATGGATATATTGTGTAACTTCCACCGCCTCCCCGTGACACTGTTGTTTTGGTCATCCCGCGAATAAACCGCACTATAGGATAATTCGAAATTGAGGAAATGCTAATACACAGCAAGACTATTTACTTTGTCACTGCCTCATTTACAGCCGCTGATGCGTATCCATTATAATTTTAGCCATTTGCCGTTCAGAAACCCTGAGAAGAGGTTGAAGTTGACTTCCGTCCTTTTATTCGTGCTTATTATTAACATCTCACTACAATCAGGCAGTGAGCTATAACGCGTCTGTGACTGGCTTACTTGTGACCTGTGAAGGAAAGACCCGTACGCCGTACAATTCATTGACTGCTTGGGTGGGACTTACAAATTAATACGTCTTCCCATAACAAAGTAGGCTACTATAGGGAGAGGGACAGGCACTTGCTTACCCGCGGCAGTAATTGACGTAATATTTCGACCCGAGTGCCAAAAAGTGTTACCGGATGGCCTATGCTGCTATAGATATGTAGAGTGAGAAGGAAAAGAAAAATCTAACAAGATTTCTGTCGGTTGTTTGCAAGAGTCAAGAAATTATACTTGGTAGACATAAGAAAGGGAGTAAAAAAGAAAGACACGAATAAAAACACGAAAAAGAGAAAGGAAAAGGGGGAGGTGGAAGAAAAAAAAAATCGAAAATGGAAACGGGTCTCCGACGAGGCTCGAACCTACGACCCTTTGATCTTCTAAGATCGTGCTTTGATCTGTAAACAGCAGCATTACCAACTGGGCCACTCGACCTAGACTTGTTTATTACGTTCCAATTCGCCAATTATCCCCGTCGCCTTGGTTACAGGGCCACTTTTAATTGCTAATTACTCGAAAATGCTTGAGTAGTGACGGTTGTCATTTTCACATATTCATACCTGGCCTACAATTGACCAGCCATGTAATTTTCGGTCAGATCGGTGACATGTTGGTGCGGATCATTCCCTTGTGAGTCAGATGTATGTTTTATGCTTTAAAAAATTCCCTCAAAATAATCGCACTGGATATGTGGCGAAAGAGAAATAATTCTCAAACCTCGCTGGAAACCACAATAATGTGTTAAGTTACCTTCAAAACCTCTCAGGCCAGTAACATTGGAGTTTGTTCATAACCGACCCATCAAGTAATACAAAAATGTGCATTTGTGTTGGAGTTGTTCAGAAGTAATTGCTGGAAGTGAAAAACTAGCAAGCGGCAATGACAATTGTTTCTTTCAACAATGATGTCCGAGATACGGCCCACCTCAATGGCGTCATTCACGCGGGTCTTGAACATCGCGATTGGACCACGGTCGGATCATCGTTTTCATTGTTGTTAATATTGTCGAGTCAAAAATGAACACCTACATCCGATTGGATTGTTTTGCAGTGTGAATCATCATCATCATCATCATCATTATTATTCATGCATCGTCGTCGCATGGAATACTGCATCGATAAAATAATGACCTGACAACTGACACATTGACAGTGCGGCCAACGTGCATCACAGATAATTGTGCGAAATCGTAATGATACACAAATTTCGAGTCTGAAAAATGCCAGTGACCTTGCGCTTATTAGCCAACGAAGCCCAAATAATCTGTCTCTCTTTCCCATTTAACCATCCGGACACATACGACTCCCCCATCTGATCTGGTCTCCCTCCTTCGCATGCTCTCCCCATCCCTCCACCCCACCCCACCCTCCCAGTCTCGGCTCCCGATGCGCCTCTGGGGGGCAGGGATCGTCACCAGCACGTCAGTTTCTCCTGGGTGCCGATGGGCGGCACTATATACCTATCACCTATGGACAATACTATTGGCAGCCATAGTACATCACGGCAACTTTTCATTCAAGTAGCACTTACAATAATATCCATCTATGACAAAAGAGCAGTTCCAAGGCATCAACATGCTTCAGCAAATGTTCATAAAACTGAGGAGCCATTAGAGCAATCAATCCCCGTAAGTATGTCTGGAAGAAATGAAGAAATTAAAGAACGCTAATCAGCCTTAAGTATTATCTGAATACTGTTAAAAGCATTAGTACGTTTAAAAACTACCTGTACAATTTTTATTTTTTTCTGTTTCCCCACAGGCCACGGGCCTTTCAGGGGGGTGGAATACCGCCATTCTATTGTTCTGATTCTTATCTTCAATCACCGGTGCAAGGAGTCATGGACGTAGGGTAAGGATTTTGGATAATTTTCCTGGGAGTTGTTTAGAGTCAAACACAGGGCTCTATATTAAATAAACGGATAGTAGGTGCAAGTGCAATGTCTGAAAAGGGGTAGTGTGCTGTTTCCCAGGAGGTTAGGTTGCCAGACACTTCCAAGGCGGGGGTCTGAGATCCTCCTGACGCAGGCGAAAGGGAATTCCCAGGCGGGGATAGAACCTGGGACCTTTCACTCAGCAAGCCCAGACGTTACCATCTCGGCCACTGCATCTCCCCTCCTCTACTAATTGTAATAGGAGATACAATGCCCCTACACTCCTATAGCCTATGCAAAACTTTTCCGTCAATGAATGTAGCTTGTATCATCTGATGTCATCCTTTGGTGCTAGAGGGCGTTGTTTGGCGGCATTTCATTTGGCTAAAGAGCCAAAATGGGAACAGAGATGGGACCGGTGTTTGCAGTCAGCACAAATTGCATACATCGAACACAGCACATGGAATGTTATACAAGTGAGGAGAGAGCACTGACTCAGAGGAAAACCTTCACTCAAAAATTGCTGTCTCCCAGCTGCTGCTGTTCCCAAAATGCCAGGAATCTTTGAAAACGTAAGTCAATCAATGCTCAGACATTTATTGTACATACAATGCTGTTGTCGGTTGCATCTTTGAGCACCTTCTTTGAACACTTGTTCCCATTCATTTAAGTACCAGCTCGACCAACATGTATCTGTCAGTAGCCTCTAGCACCGAAGGATGATGTCAGCGGACATACATTCATTGACAAAATGAATTTGTCTTGGTGTTCCATAATTATCTCCCATTACAATTTGTACACATAGTTTTAAATACCCTGTATTACCGAAGCAGTTTGGTGGAGTGGATAAGGTGTTCAACTGCTAATCGGGAGGTCCTGGGTTCGAGTCCCGGGGCTGGCAATCCTAACCGTGGTTTTCTGTGGTTTCCCACGGTCCCCCCGGGAGAATTCTGGGATTGCTTCCTAAACAATAGGCCACAGCCAATTCCTTCCATCCCTATCCTATCCCGAAAAGCGAAGTAAAAATGATAGCAAAGAGTTCTAGTCCAAACAAATTTGGGATGGACCCCCCTAAAGAGCCGCCGGCTGATAATGGGGTATGAATTATTATTATTATTAATACCCTGTACTGTTAATAATACTATTGTACTACTATTAAAACATGGTAGCTAAATGTTTAAGCAATTAGATTTGTAAAATCAGTTAGGAGGTTTTGCCATTCATGCTTTTTAAAGGCTAATACTGTAAATTGAGGTGACTTTAGCCAAAGCATTGAATATTCCACCTTTCCATTTCCTCAAAAACTATAATACATGTGATCCAAGTGAAATGTCTGTAGTGGTAAGCAACTTCACTAAGTTGCGTGTTAATAATGAGTTACCTGCAGCAGTTATATTAGCTGGCTGCAGTGGATCTCCACTGGACTAACAACCCAGGGGACTGCATGGAATGACATGGCACTTGTATCTGCACCTGCACATCTCCCCTCCCAGCAAATCCCTACAGAGATCCAGACACCTGGATATTAAGGCCCATTTCCAAAGACGCTTCAGCTTGAAAAAGTGAGCTCTGGAGCTCACCTTAGCCAGTGCTTCACAGCTAGCGCCCTCAGACCAGTTTCCAAAGAAGCTTTGGCTTGCCAGCTTGTCAAAGCCAAGATGGCGATCACTGAGGAATGGAGGAGATTGCTCCTCAGGTTTTTGAGGTTGCTAATCAGTCTGTCTCTCCTCGCTGCCTCCTTGCATCAGCAGGGCCCTCTGCTCAAGCAGCTCCTTCCATGACCTGCGTCCAGTCATCATTTTTTCTCTTCCCTCCTTCTTCACTATGCCCCGGCCTCCCTATCCCGCTCGCCACCCCCCCCCCCCCCCCCCCCCCCCCCNCCCCAGGTCACCTCCCCACCGAGATGGTTCCACGTGACCGCAGGGAGCCGCGCGGATTGGTCAGAAGGAAGCTCCAGCTCCATCGCTAGCTTGAAATATCGACAGGAGTTTGATGTTGAAGCAAGCTGCCTGAATATCAACCCAACGCTAGAAACACATGGCAGCTGGAGCTAAAACGAGCACCAGAGCTCACTTTTTCAAGCTGAAGCTTCTTTGGAAACAGGCCTTTACAGAAGAGGACCATGCTTGTACACCCTAAAGCAAATAAAGGTATTCGTAATGTGACAGATGCCCAATACAGGTTGTGCACTAACACAATATTACAGTATTAGCTGCTGCAGTATGAGTTGAATGCATGTTTTCATTGAAGCCCTAAATTGCTTGAATTTCTGAGTTGGCACTCAGGAATGCTAATTTGATGTAGAAGAGTCCAAGACATTTCAACTGATAGGGATGTAAGCTAAATTATTAAATATGCAGGATAACATGAAACTTTCCAAACTTACAAGGGAACGACCAAGGTCGGTCGCCTCCGATTTGGTTGAAACTCGCTTGAGGGGTCACTCATGTGCGATAGACACAGTGGTGAAAGTCCTAGACAACACTGTCCAGCCATTTCCGAGATATGAGCGACAAAAAATCCGAATTTTTAATGAGCGTACAGGTGTCGGGCGGGAAGGGACAAGTGCAAATCCCAGCAAGGCCCTTATTCTCCTATACGCGCTGCCAAAATTTGAATGTTTCTGTCGGTCGTATCTCGGAAACGTATGGAGAGTGTCATCTAGGACTTCCACCACTGTGTCTATCACACACGCGTGACCCCTCAAGCGAGTTTCAACCAAATCGGAGGCGACCGACCTTGGTCATTCCCTTGTTAGTGTCACTAGTAAGGAACATTGCAAACAGTACAAAATGTGGCTCATAAGTCACCCCAAATTACAAAATACACAATATTAACCCTAATAAGACGGGCGTCACATATGCTGTGACGGTGGCTTAAAAAAATTCTGCTGGCGAAACTATAGCGTTTTCCCACTATGTAACGTGGTTTCTGTGTGGCTTTGTTAATTTTCTCTCGCGTAAAAAATCGCGAGTTTTGGACTACAAAATCGTGCATAAATAAACCGAATTAACCAGATTAACTTGAATGAAATCATCTTTTTGCGGCTGCTGGAAAAAAAAAAATCCGACCTTTACCGGCAAATTTTTGGCATACATAGTTGCCCCCAAACCTCCTCAAGAAATTCCACCCTAAAATTAGTGCAAAAGATGATTCAATAGTTTTAAAATAAATAAATAATGTTCGTAAATGCCAATTAGCGGCTGGCGGGAGTCTGCGCACTTCAACGCCGGCCTCCGTATGGCTGGAGGGCGCATGTCCCCCGCCCTTTTTCAACAGCTGTGGCTGTAGGGATTGTTTACATTCGTGAGGGGTTGTGTGTTGATCAATATAACTCGCCTCGCTGGCCTGTGACGTAATTCATGCCATGTGCTTATGTACTTATTTGTTCAGCGATGCCAAGGCTACATACCGATAATTTTTTGTCAAGCAGGCAGAGTGACAAAAAAATGGAGTAGGTGCGAAACATACCCCTGCGCCACCTTGTTTGTGAGTTTAAGACTTTACATCTCCGTATGGTATGAGAGGAGGGTCACATAGATGGCCTCAGGATCAAGCCTGGACACTAGACGATCTTATTCACGAGTGTTTTCAAGTCTCGTCCCCCAAGTCCCAAAGAAAGCGAATTTTTTGCAGATACTTGCAAAAACGAGAAAAACCACCCGTCTTATTAAGGTTAATTGAAAGTCCATTGCAAAAAAACTGCTTCCACCAACTTTGGGATAAGAGAAGGGTATATTATCTGTGCCATTTTCAGGTTAATCAAATTGACAAAGATCAATATTTACATGAGGTCATATGGAGTGACCTCTTCTGGGAAATTAAGAACCATAGTGATCATTTTCCTCCAAATGTCCTGTAAAAAAAGGGTTTTAAAAACCAAACAGGAAAAATGTAATTTGACACTTATGTATATAGTCTGGTGACCCCGGGTAGCTTGCCCCCTTGGGTAACTGGTTGTTTACTACATGTTGCCATGGTGATTGCCCGCAGGATAGCTTACCCGGGGTCACCAGACTAGGGGCCTTAATGAACAGGCATAACACATGGGAGCAGAGGGAAGGAATAGGCTGATTACCCAAGAAAAAGGCTGCTGGAAGTGCCCATAAAAAATCATAGATGTTGTCTGAGATAAACCTTCTGCCTATGATATGGTACAGTTGGCACTGGATGTTCATGATTGTTTCATCTGCAAAAAACTTTTGTGAAGGGGGTCCTAATGCAAATTATTGGGGTATTTTCGGACATTTCCCTCTGGGGTTTCAGCTAATCAGCTACCAACATGCCAATTTTCAGCTATCTAGGTATAGTCTGGGAGTGGGTTAAAATTCTGGATACGTACATACTGGACATACACAGAAATTCTGTCTTATGTATATAGGGTGTTCCTAGAGAAATGCCCTCAGTGATAAGATTTTTTTTTGGCACTAAAGCTCATATTTAAGCATTGCTTAGGAGTTATTAAAGATCGTTATAATAATTACATTACGTTCAATGATAAACATAATAAATAATGAAGCCCAGTGTCACACCCTCAGGCAATGTTTTCTGGTCCACAAAGAGAGAAAATGGCCCAAATCATATACAGTCTGTTTGTATTTCCCTCTGGTTTCTGTTGCTATGCTCACAAAGGAAGGTTACCCTCACTCCTCAGAAAGCATATATCATGAGGGCAAGGTATTGACTATTAGCAGGGATTAATCTGTTAGTCTATACCTGGTGAAGCCACCTGAAAAGGAATGGCTGTCGCTTGGCCACTTCCCTTTTAACTGGATTCATAATTTGCAATTTTCATTGCAGGACCACATAAGCACTTCCTCTGTGCTCTTACCAGGGAAATGATGACCTTCACTGCTCAAGAAATGGCTTTTTAAAAGTATTGAATTATTTTCCGTCCATGTGCCGCAAAAAGCAATCATGGGCATACACCAATCCTATTGTGACTAAGTGGGCATTCACATTTAAAATGACACACACAATACTCCCCTTACCTTGCAATTGGTGGATCTGTGATTGTGCATTTCACTTTTGACCAATGGTTACCCATTTCTCACATTTCTCACTCTACAGCATGTTCCAAGTATTGGGGGGTCCACTTCTAGTTATCGCATATTTACCCAAAACTGTTATTTTTGTGTAGCTTTTTGTGCCTCAATCAAGGTAGCCAATTATTCCAAGGTGTGGTTGAATATAGCAGTTGCTATATTAGTGGGCACCTTGATCAGAGAGCAAAAAGCAACACAAAATTTACAACTTTGAGTAAATTTTTACTACTAGATCATGAATATTTGGAGCACACTGTATATACCTCACAGAATGGCTAACAAGTCATCTAATCTGCTCTAGGCAGATAATATTTTTGATAACTCCAAAAAGTTACTCTTCCCAGGTAACTGCTTAAACATAACCAGCTTAGTGCCAAAATATTGGCTAACCATTATGGGCCTTTCATTGGAACACCTTGTATGTATAGATATTCTCTAAAGTCACAAAATATTGTAAAAGATACAGGGCAGAGCCCATTGTGTTGTACATAATTGATAGAGAACAACAAGTTCAGCATGATTTTGGGACAGTGACTTCCACAACTCATTCGACTTTAGGGACTGACCACTTACCAAGTTTCGATCCATGTCAGCATCAGTTGGAGAGCTGACAAAAATTGTCTTCTGCATAAGTCCCACAAAGCAACCATATGCATCATGTTCAGTCTGAATCTCAGCTAACACTGGAGCCAAGAGATCTGACATGCCCTGAGTGTAACCAGTGTAAGGATGACCCATGCTTACAGCATAGTTTAAAAGAATATTTCTGAAACAAATGTCATCAAGTCAAAATAAGTCATTGATTGAACAGCTAAGAAATAAAACATTAATAGGTAATTTTTATATTCAGTATACAGCGTCATAGAAAAAGAATGTCCTATTTTAAAAACCCTATAACTCGAAAACTTGCAGACATATCTGAATGATTTAAGTTTTGAAATACTAAGAAAGGTCTACAGTTTTGCTTTCAGCTTAGTGTGTTTCGATATGAGCTTCATTTGTCGCTAGGCAGATAAAAAAGCTGTATTCGGTCTCGCGACAAACCCTCTCAATCACATCTGGAGTTACCGTTGCAATCCTATCCCATAGGTGCTGGATATCTCTGATATTTACACCACAGACATTGTTCTTGATGATTCAAATAAAAAAGTCACCTCATCCATGAAATAAACCTGCCATAGAATTTTTTAATTTGTTCAGCCTCCCAGTGTGAGAAGTCTCGTATGAGAAGTTTCTCCAAGGCTAGCCCCTCCAGAAGCCCAGATTTACCCCAATGGACTTTTTTGTGGAGATACATGTATCGCGAAAAGAATCGGCACCACCATCACCTACGGGAAAAGATTTCAACGGTGACCCCAGACATGCCTGAGCGGGCTAGGCAACCCCCCCCCCCCCCTCCCTTCCATGCTTCTATTGCACTACATCTCTGTCTCCCACCCTTCTGTCCCTCTGGACAAGCAATCACACAAAGGGATAGAACATGAGAGGATGTCTGGGCCAGTCTTAACGCCTGTTTCCACCTGCACAATTTTTGTTCTGGACAAAATGCAAGCCAGAGCAATTTTTGTTCCTTGACGATTTTGTGCAGCACAAATTTAAACATCTGTTCCAACCAGGACAATTTTTATTCTTTTCACAAAAACTTGAGAAAAGAAGGAAGGGAGCACCCAAAGTTCCGAATGTATTTGATTTAAACTGAACCAGCATTGTATAATTTATTTATTATTATTATTTTTTTTTTTGCAATCAACCAAAAAGTTGCTATTGTGTGACATTACATTATAAATCCCAGGGAGGTGGAGTGGTGCTGCGGTAACGTGTGCGCCCACGGATGTTAAGGTCCCGGGTTCAAACCCAACCCAGGGATACCCCCTTCATCTCGTGCAGAGTTAAGTGTCGTCTCTGACTTTGTCTCGGGTGGAATTTCCTTAGACTAATCCACCCGGGGCAGCTCACAAAACGACCACATTTCAGACAAGGCACTGCACTTGCACATCCCCTACTGTCATCCGGCCCGTGGGCCCAGGCGTTGTAATAATAGGATCCCAACTTGTAAAAAAACTTCTCAATAATGGTCTGGTAGAAAACCCCTAGGGGTACGCCTATCACCCAATTAGCATTAGTTATTATTATTATTATTATTATTATTATTATTAGGGGCGACACGGTGGCGGAGTGGTTAGCGCCACAGCCTTCCACCTCTTAGGTCCCGAGTTCGATCCCCGGGTCGGACGAGGATTCTTATGTGGATAGAGTTTCGATGGGTTCTCTCCGTGTTCGCGTGGGTTTTCTCGGGATTCTCCCGTTTCCTCCCGCTATCAAAATCCATCACAGCGCAGGCAATGATTAAAGTCGGTTAAATAAAAGATGATCCCCTAAGAGGCCCAAGGAGGCCTAGCACGGGGTATCCATTATTATTATTATTATTATTATTATTATTATTATTATTATTATTATTATTATTATTATTATTATTATTATTGCGTTATAAATCATGAGAGTGTCTCTGTGTATGGGAGGCCGGGTAAATGGAAATAAAGCATATCATAACATAATTAAACCAAACCCACATATGAAAATCGTTTAGCATAATTTAACCGTCAATTGCGCTTGAGGTATCGCAAAATCATTGCGATAAGTCCACCGTCTCGCGGCCTTGAGCGGTTGGCCATCTTGGATTTCCATTTCGTGCCGGGCACAATTTGTGAAAAGTTCAAAATTTAGTACTTTGGAATAGTTCCAAATTGGGTTTGATTTTGTGCTCATTTTTCTCATTTTCATCCAATTTTGTTTTTGTGCTCGAAAATTATGCCGGTGGAAACAGGCCTTAACCCCTTCAGCCCCAGATCGACCCGAACCACACAGTTTTCGGCTTACGCGTACTCCCAAGATACGGACAAGATATTTTGCAAATCATAACAGCTATACTTACGAGATCTGGGAAAACCATATGAATGTGTCTGGAACCATTTTACTCGTCTAGAAGTCCCTAAATTAATTTCCAAAAAAGGGCTATAATAACTCGAAATTGGACTACTGCCGCCCAACTTTTAGGCTGATTTAATTATGAAATGCGTGAAAATATGCGGAATAACAACTTTGACAACCATACCAGAGGAATTTGCTGAAATCGTCGTGCTTTGCGAGAAATCAATTAATACTTATTTGCAGCTTTCTGGCACTTTGGAAAACTCTGCATAAGGTTCTCCAAGGTTCTCTAGGTACATATTCAGGATATTTTAACATGAAAGATTAAAATTATGAAATATGTTCAAATATCCTGAATACGTACCTAGAGAACCTTGGAGAACCTTATGCGGAGTTTTCCGAAGTGCCAGAAAGCTGCAAATAAGTATTAATTAATTTCTCGCAAAGTACGACGATTTCAGCAAATTCCTCTGGTATGGTTGTCAAAGTTGTTATTCCGCATATTTTCACGCATTTCATAATTAAATCAGCCTAAAAGTTGGGCGACAGTAGTCCAATTTCCAGTTATTATAGCCCTTTTTTGGAAATTAATTTAGGGACTTCTAGACGAGTAAAATGGTTCCAGACACATTCATAGGGTTTTCCCAGATCTCGTAAGTATAGCTGTTATTATTTGCAAAATATCTTGTCCGTATCTTCGGAGTACGCGTAAGCCGAAAACTGTGTGGTTCGGGCCGATCTGGGGCTGAAGGGGTTAAGGCTATAAAATTAACAGGTTGGAATATATTAAAAATTACTCACTTCATTTTTTCAATGTTAGGGTTACCTTCACCAGCAAAAAATGGGTTGTTTCTGTCGGTCCTGATGACATCCTTTTCCACAATACATTCCACATTGTGCCAAAAAACTTCACGTTCACTTGGGCACATTGTTTCCCTTTTGCTCCTGAAACAGTAAAAATAATCATCATACAATTAACCTTCTCTAATGCACATCTCCAAGGTATCAGAACGAGAAAATTCCAAGTTGTACAACACTCACATTAGAGAAGTTCGAAGAAAAAAATTCACAGTATGAAACTAGCATAAGGACACTTACCTTCTTTTCACACTGTTTAATGTGAGATAAACATAAACATGGCCCTTATAATGTTACGCTAGTTAATTTTTTTTGGCAAAAAAATATATGATTGACCTCCAGAAACATGATTATTCTACAGTCACGGGGAGGTGAAGTGGTGCTGCGGTAACGTACGCGCCCACGGATGTTAAGGTCCCGGGATCAAATCCCGCCCGGGGACACCCCCTTCATCTCATGCAGAGTTCAGGGTCACCTCTGGCTTCGTCTCGGGTGGTATTTCCAATAGACTGAACCACCCGGGGGAGTTCACTAAAAATGGCCACACAAGGACATAGTACTGCACCTTGCACATCCCCTCCTGTCATCCTGCCCATGGGCCCGGGCGCTTCAATAATTAGGTTCCAAAAATGTACATGGTACAAATAAAGGTCCGTGCTACATGCCGAGAGGCCAAGCACTACCCGGATATTATTATTATTATTATTATTATTATTATTATTATTATTATTATTCTATAGTCACTACTAATACAAAAACATCACCTAGCACTCCCATTTGTGATACATTATACAGGTTTTTGTCTGCCTTTAACCCTTAGGCCAGGGGTTCCCAACCTTTTTGCATCCCAAATCACCTAAAATTTCTCCATGACCCCCTTGCAAAGTAACATACATAAATCTTTAATGAAGCAGCCAAACAATACAAGAAATATATTTACCAAATATGGTACAATGCCTCTCTCGGCCCCCTTGGGGGGCCACGACTCCCAGGTTGGGAACCCCTACCTTAGGCAGTGCAATGGAAACACCTACCCAAATCTGGCACAAATATTGACTTACAAAGAATTTTAAAATGCCATTTCATTAAAGTTAAGTGATTTGTATTACAATACCTTAATATAATTATATTGATATTATTATTATTATTATATATACAGGGTGTTCCAAGTTCAGGGGTCACTTCTTGATATCACCCAACAGCAGTTATCAAGAAATGACCCCCGAACTTGGAACACCCTGTATAATTCTGTACCTCTAAATAAACTCATCAAGCATAAAGGACCAAGTGCAGTACAAGGTACAGAGGGGCACAAAGAGCATCTGTCATTGCCACACAATCAACTTAGCCAGGATAACTGGGCACAAGGAGTACAGTTACTGTCAACTGCTATAAATAGGGTAAGTCCATGTGAATCCGATCACTTTGGCCTTGGAATTTACCTTACCTCCTCCGATACTGACGCAATTTGGCACAGTTGTAGGTTTCCTCGAGATATGGTATTGGACCAAATTATACGTCAATTCGTTCGACCTGTTCGGCGTGGGAGATCCCGGAAATTGCCGCCCTCAGGCAGCTCTCGCCGCAATTTTTTGAACATTTTCTTGAATAACTTTTTTTCTATGGGTCACATTTGGACAACGACCATATGAACGGGTAGATCATAGTTAGGTGCATCATAATATGTCACTTGTATGAGCGTAATGCTTTAATTTATGCGCGTATAATGGAGTTTCGTGATGTGACCTTTGACCTCATTTTAAAGACATTGATGCATCTTCGATTTTGAAATTTTATGTGCCATGTGAAAGGTCAGATCATGGTCTAAGTTACTGCCAAACATCAGGATGGGAACCCCAGAAGCCGCTGAGAAAATAAATAAAACGTGTTATCACCAGCCGGTGACCCATATGTGTAAAGTAAACAGGCTACCTGAGACCACCTTTGATGGAGAATTGACTCACCTCTTGTGACGAATATTGTTTTGGCTGCCTCTGTTGATGTATTGGCTCCCACATGAGTGGGTTTGTGTGTTGATTCTTGGGGTAGGTGTTCTGAGCTCAGTTCGAAAGTGGCAGTTCCAAGTGACAGGGTCCTTTGGTGTGTGGTCATTATTATTACCGTAAGTACCTGGATGTATTGCACATTTTTGGTTTACTATGTCCGAAATTTCACAAGCAGTCCCTTATGACTATTTTCCAGGTTCATCACTTGCAATGGCATGTTCGGTTGGTTATATCCTGAATAAACCATGCCCAAGTGGTAGTCGTGATGTAGTGTTTCATTAGGTGAGTCAATTCTCCATCAAAGGTGGTCTCAGGTAGCCTGTTTACTTTACACCAGTGGTTTCCAACCTGGGAGTCGCGGGCAGGGTCGCGGGGAGTCGCCAGCTTTCAACTTTTTTTTTTTTTTGCAATTATTTCTGTGTAAATTGGACAATTTTTGCGGCCGTACAGAGTGTATGTTTTCTGGAAATGGGTCAGTTGTAGAAGAGGCCAGAGGGGGGGGGGGGGTCACACATTTATGGAAACATGTTTAGGGGGTCGCAGTTGGTAAAAGGTTGGAAACCACTGCTTTACACATATACGTCACCGGCTGGTGATAAAACGTTTTATTTATTTTCTCAGTGGCTTCTGGAGTCCCCATCCTGATATTTGGCAGTAACTTAGACCATGATCTGACCTTTCACATGGCACATAAAATTTCCAAATCGAAGGTGCATCAATTTCTTTAAAATGAGGTCAAAGGTCACATCACGAAACTCCATTATACGAGCATGAATTAAAGCATTACTCTCATACAAGTGACATATTCTGATGACCTAGCTGTGATCTACCCGTACATATACTCGTTGTCCAAATGTGACCCATAGAAAAAAAGTTATTCAAGAAAATGTCCGAAAAATTGCGCAGAGTGCTGACCGAGAGCGACAATTCCTGTGACCGCTCACGCCGAACAGGTCGAACATATTGACCTATAATGTGGCCCAATAACACATCTACATGAAACCTACAATTCTGCCAAATTTCGTCAAAATCGGATGAGGTAAGGTTTCATGAGTGATCGCCTTGACATGGATTTACCCAATAACCTAATACAATATGGTTACTATACATACAGTACGCGTATATGTATATGAGGAGGTGGCTGCCAAAAGCTACGATCTTTGCCGAAGCTCATTCTGAGAAAATGCCACCTTTTAAGTTTCAAGTAATGTAGCTGAAAATATTTGTGACTGGGTTTGCACTCTCACATACTTGCTTCTCCTTTTCAGTCCACTACTCCTACCCCCACCAGTCTCACTGTCGTTGACAGAACTGCATTTGCGGATCGCAGGGAAACCCCAAGAAAAAACACAAGGAAGTCCTCCATCCAGAACAATGCAACACTACTATTGGCTGAAGATAACCGACTTCGGAAATCATGTTAGACGAAGATAACCAGCTTTGACTAATTTTGCAGATTTCTTCCTCTTGTTATGGTCCCAAGAAAACCGATTTCACCCTGCATCTTAGGCTCATTAGGTGAGCCTTTATTTGATATTTTAATAGCAGTGCCAGCTCAAAAACTACAAAAAAATTAAGATAGCCGCTTTTGGCAGCCACATCCTCATATTAGCTAAAAAAACACAAAATTTTGTAAGCAATGGCCCTTTCTTCTTGGGCCACCCCATATATGTACTGCCATGAGCAAAAGATAGGCACAAGGCAACACAAAGTACTGCAGTAGCACTAATGAGCCAAGAGTGGTTCACACACGTTGCCATATTTGTTTTTTCTGCAGTATATGCCGAAGTTACTCCATTATTGAGCAACTCCCCTGTGCATACCATTTGTTCACATTGCTACAGCAATCAATAGTGACGAATTAATTGAACAAACCTTATTCCTTCATACTCATTACACTTGGCTTCACTTATTTTGTCTCTTTCTTCATATGTTGAGTCATAAGGAAAATAATGAAAAAGAAAAGGCCAAACATCCTTTTTGACTGATGGATCTACACCGGCAAAAAATATTGCCTGAAAAGAGCATCATTCATTAAAATAAACCTTCATATTATTTCAGGCGATACATTATCTAAAATCACCTTGATCTGAGAGACAAAAAGTGATACAAGTAAAAGCAGTAATAACAGTCCATAAGTAATACTAATGACACATGCCCATTTTATACTAGCCCCCTAGTTAACAGCATTTATAAAGGCATGCCACAATATGGCAGGTAATTTTTTTTTAAAGTGTTTTCTGTTAACTTTTCACACAATCATTTTTTTATCCATTACACCAGTGGTTTCCAACCTTTTACCAACTGCGACCCCCTAAACATGTTTCCATAAATGTGCGACCCCCCCCCCCCNCCCCTTCTACAACTGACCCATTTCCAGAAAACATACACTCTGTATGGCCGCAAAAATGGTACAATTTACACAGAAATTGAAGAAGAAAAAAAAGTTGAACAAAGGCTCGCGACCCCCAGGTTGGAAACCACGGCATTACACATTAATAAGTTTAATAAAATACTGTATTATGTATGATGTAACCATTAAGTGTATGTGACCAATAACTTACAATGTGGCATACATCCTACAGTGACAAAATGCATATGGAATTCACTACACTACCTTCCTAAGATAAAAGTCATCCTCTATTTGGCCTTCTTCATTCACTAATTCTGCCAGAAGACTTTCATCTACTGGATACATAGAGCCTTCTTCAGGATGTAGCTCAGCTTCTGTCACCTCAGGTCTGCAAATAATATTGTGATTTCAATGTTATGCAACCATGCAGTCATCAAAATAATCAACAAAATGTATTGGTACATACACCCTTTTTAATGAAAGTTAAGTGATTGGAAATAACAGCCAAGTTGTGCATCAGTTCTACTGTACATTGTGTTGTTGAGGGTCTGCTGTAAACTCGGTGGAAGAAAACTCAAATAATGATCTGGCGACTACCATTGGGCAAAAACTCAATTTGTCCAATGCACTTTTTGGCCATGGGACAAATAGCTGAAAATGCTTTTTGATGAGATGGAAATTAGACACAAAAGAGAATGGAATGACGGATCAGATAGAAATGTAGCATACAATGAGAAAAAAAGGACTGATTTAATTAATCACCAATTAATCATCGTCTTCTGTCATGGCAATTAAATGTTATGGATTACGTAGTATATAAGAATTCTTATTCCAATTATTGTGTAAGTATTCTAATCACAACATGAAGCAGTTTTTCTTTCTTAGATCATTGGGGCCGTCCATAATCCGCGCGGACATGTTTTTTTCACCTCCCCCCTCCCCCTCCCCTTTGCGGACAGAAGCGGACAATATTTTACCCCCCCCCCCTAAAAATTGCACGGACATGCCCCCCTTGACCCCCCCCCCCTGCCCCCGATTCGCCACACTGAAAGTGTTATTTTCAATAATATATTGGTATTTTTTATTTTTCGATATCTACACACAAATTCCTTTTTTCAGAGGCATTACGGTATATTTGAGAGGTCTGACNCCCCCTGTACGGACAAAAGCGGACAAAGTGCAACGCCCCCTCCCCCCCTTCACTTGCCTGCGCGGATTATGGACGGCCCCATTATACATTTTTCACCCTCGTCAGCAGTTGTGTCGATTACATTAATAAGAAATATTATAGGTTATGCTCCTCAAATATGTAGAAGTCAGGCAAATTGGAGGATAAGATGAACAGGACTGACTGACCATTTCCATTGGAAGGATATAGCTGTGTATTCGCTGCTTACATCCCTCCGAAAAGCATTTTTTGCAAATTGTCTTGTTGTCCAAGGGTGCTTTCCCTGAATTGCATTCTTGCCCAATAATAGTCACCAAATCATCCTTTGTCAAGTTTATCAGGAACCGTTTATGAGCTACCAGAGGAGGTAGAGCCTGGGTGACAAGGTATGGTATGACCTCATAATCTGAAGTGAGGGACAGGAGCACTATACAAAGGTGTACAAAGCAGGTTTATCCTGGAAAACGCTAGCTATTTTTGTGAGGTCCTATGCTCTTTTTTTTGTTACATACATGGATTCCTGAGTTCAGCAATGGATTACTGAACCACATAATCTGTGCAGTCAGTATGTATAGGCCTACTGGCCAAGTGTATCCAACTTGGTGCAACTGTGCTTTCAAGTTACTTTGAAAACACTGTTACGTAATTAGGTTAAATTTTTATACAATAAAAAACTATGCCACCTAGTCAATTAAAAGTGCCACCAAATATACTATTCACATAATTATGGAAGCCGCCAATTTTCTTTTTCAATTCATTATTTGGGCAAATTCATGTGCGTCTATGCTGCTGTCCCAAGGGGATTAGTGCAGGACATGTATTTGACTTTCACCCCAACTAGTTTTGGAGTTAGGGTGTTTCTCCTTGGGATGGCAGTATGGTCTAAGACATGATTTAATATTTTTGTGATGTTCCCCAAGTCTTTGAGCACTCTTGCCATGTGCCCCATTCTATGTGCTATACAGGGTGTATCTGAACTCAGTGCCCCGACGTATATGACTGCCTTCCTAGCCACCAGAGGATCGATTTAAGTATAGGGTCATTATGTCTGGCCGCCGCATTACTGAGATAATTGGCCGCAAACATGTAGTACAAAATATCCTGTCGGTTAGGCCACCCATCGAACCCTCCCCCAGTCAGAAGGCTCTGGAAGGTCTGGGGGAGGGACTTTGTTGGTTTGTTGCCCACAGGTGGTAAGGCCTCTTTGGATAGTTACACCAGAAAATTCTATTTAAAAGTCAGAAGGAGCGATTAGGCAAAAATCGCGAAAGAGTGTATCTCAGTAATGAGGCTGCCCAGACATAATGACTCCTCTACATAAGTTGATCCTCTGGTGGCTAGGAAGGCAGTCATATACGTCGGGGCACTGAGTTCAGATACACCCTGTAGAATGGAGCACATGGTTAGGGGCACATGGTTATGGGCACAACAAGCTACAAAAAAATAACTGATATCGGACAATATGTTATCAAAAAGTGACCCACGATTCTGGAACACCCTGTATAAGGTCGCTAACATAATCCCTTTGTGTATGGAAATGTACAATTTTTGTCACTTTAACATGTCATAACTTTTGCAAATATGGGCTTCAGCACGAAATATTTCATTTTTGGTTATCATATATTGTCCTTTATTAGCATATTCTGTTTCATCCTGATTCATTATTATCAC
This sequence comes from Catajapyx aquilonaris, assembly GCA_000934665.2. Lineage (NCBI taxonomy): Eukaryota > Metazoa > Arthropoda > Diplura > Dicellurata > Japygidae > Catajapyx > Catajapyx aquilonaris. The sequence continues at coordinate 65,063 of KZ538004.1, forward strand.
CCATGACATGTCCCTTGTGAGTAATTCTATCAGTATATTAATTAGCTATTAACCCTTTATCTACCGTCATAAGGAATTTCCCGCGTTGGGGGGGGGGGGGGGGNGGGGGGGTGTTATATTATATTTTAAACCTGTGCTTTGTCATCGGCCACATCTGGATGAGTCAGCAGTATTTTTTTCCTCACCGCCAAGGTCACCAAAGCCAACCTTTTAACCAGAGCTAGCTATTGACAATTGGTTATGGGACGACAGTTATTGCATTTTTTCAACAATTCTTCCAATGAATCAGCTGCAATGTGCCAAATTCAAAGTCCAGAAATGTTACATCCATGTTTCATAGTAGTTCACTATCTGTTCTTTGCATTTGTTTTGATGTGTATTCAATACTGAATTGGAAGTCTCATGGTATTATAAAGGAAGGCAAGTACTCTCCGTCAATAGGGAAAAAAACCCAGACGTTAATAAAATATTATTATTATTAGTAGTAGTAGTAGTAGTTCACTATCTGCCCAATGAGCATGAAGAAATTCATGACCATTCATTATAGTTTAGCATGTAGATCGCGAAATTAGGAAATTACACTATTAACCTAATTGCCGTTATCTACTTAGTATAGTAAAGATGGCTGCCATGCCATTGGGTTTTTTCTAATTACTTATTTATTTATTTATTTATTTATTTATACCCCATTGGGAGAATCGGCACTCCATTATGGGGGTGGAGTACCACCATTGGATGGGACCAAGGATAGGGAAGGAAGGAAGCGACTGTGGCCTATTATACGGAAACAACCCCGGAGTTATCCTGGGGGGACCGTGGAAAACCACAGAAAACCACAGTCAGGGTTGCCGGCCCCGGGATTCGAACCCAGGACCTCCCGATTAGCAGTCGGGCTCCTTAACCACTACACCAACTTGCTTCAGTGGTTTTTTCTAATTACTTCCTTTGTTGTGCCTTGTTTTTCACCATAGTGTAACTAAATGATGCCAATAATTACTAGCTTCAACTCCAAAACGTTTTCATCGGTTATTTTAGCATAAGGAAGGAAATATAAGGCAAGGTTGCATTGAATCGGACACGAGTGCAGACAACCGTAACCCGATCCTCAGCCCCTAGATAAGACCTACTAGTAGATATGGCGTTAAATTCAATTTTTTTTTGCCTTTTTTCGCATCACCATTTGATGACCACAGTATTGACTTAAAAATATCAAATATTTGTCAGATGAAGCTTATATTGTAACGATTCCAACGACATCTCAAGCATTAACATCATGACCTTGACACTTGAGGTACAGCGATTTTTTCGCCATCCTGAATTCCAGGATAGAGGGAGATTTAACCCGCATACACAGCCACATGTTACAGGAAAGCCAATTAAGGCATACCGGTACCTGAAGGACCTAACATTACTGCCTCATACTAACAAGTTGAACATGATCCATACAGTGCTTTTTCCCAGCAGCACAAGCAATGTGCAAATTGTACACCAGCTGCATTACAGTACAATATCTGTGATATCTGTAAGTGCAATATTGTATTCACCACCAACAGGTATCCCTTGAGTGATACAATCTCAATTTTCCACCGCCATGAAGTGATCATATCTCCAACCCCTCCCTATTACCACTTTCAATATGATCCTGGGCCAACACTATTTTCTAATCTTTCAGCCCATGACTGGCTGTTTTCCTGCCCAGTGACCCAGGTGGCTTTTATTTCAAGGACCATGTGCTACTGGATACATTGTTTAGACCTACCCCTTCCCCTTCACAACACAATTTCAGTTCAGAGAGGATTATAGCCATCAGGGATCTTCTCACACCTTGCAACCACTTTGATTCCTCAGATTAAAGAATTACACACCTGCACACCATAAACTGCCGATAAGACTTATGACGCTCATTGCACCGTGCTTCCTCACTCTCTCCCTCAGCCTTCATAAGGAAGTTCCAATCTTCAAAAACATGGGCTAGGTGGTCCAAGCCTCCATGGTGGAAATGGAGAATTTTGTACTGACTTTCCATAGAGGCAATGACAAGTTGCCCACAGGTACATTCACGATTGCTGAAGAAGAGTCGCAGTGATCGCATCTTTCCTGCAAGGAAAAGCAACGCCTTCTTGCAATGCAAGCAGCTTTTATAAACTTCACTAAAGTATCACATACCTAAATCTATTGTGAAAACTCCATGTGCTCGACTGCGTCGAATGGGACTAGCAGCTCTAGAAGTGGTCGTGGATGATGCCATGGAAGACGGGCCATCTTGAAATGTAAGGTTGTGGTGCAAGGCCAAGGATTCGGGTGTTTCTTCCAACCAATTGTGACCTAGTCTCTTAGAATATATTGTAGTCTCAATTGTGGGAGATGGTGGGCATGATTCTAAAAATTGATTGGAAGCCAATGATGTTGAGTCAGAATGACCCTGTGATGTTGATGCATGTGCATGACTGCTTCCTTCAACAACTATAGTTGAAAAGTCACTTGTGTATGACTCGGAACAAATGTTACTCTGGTAGCAACTTGACCTTTGATTTTCCATCACTGAACCCTCACCACTTTCAGAATCTCCATCTGAATCCAAGCATTTATCATCGTTGTTAGTGTCACAAGGGAACACTTCTGGAGAAATTGTCAGAGAAGATATATCAATCTCAGTGGCATCTTTTGGTGAAGGAATTTCAGACCTTAATGCTTGAATTGTTTTAGCATCGTCAATTTCTTCACCTTCGTTGTGTGAAGAGCTCACTTTGGACTCAGTTGAAGTAACAACATTTGTAATGCTCTGATTAATTAGTAAGTTTTTGTCTACATGGTCTACTCGATCAGGCACATTAACTTTGGAAATGCTTGCACCATGCAAAGCATCTACGGCCCATAACCTATCTTGCTGAGGACTAGTGTTACTCATCACAGTCTTGGCATTGTACATAGGACTAGAGTTCTGGCACTGACTGTGCACCTCATCATGAGGATTGCTCTGGAAATAAACAACAACAAAATTCATTATCTGTTCAGTTCCTGTCAAATGTCAATCCATCATCACAGTCAATACAGAAAAAGGTGTCATAAAAAGAACCCTGTATTATCACACTTCACCTTTGCACTTCTATCAGCTCAGAACATTATCATTCAAATTGTGTAGCATGTGATACCCAGTTGTGCTTCTTGGGTTATTTTCCAAAAGTTTCTCCTAACCTCAGTTCATGCAAATAATAACCACACAAACAATCAGGCAATCATAACATATAGGATGCTGCAGATAAATTCGTAACATGCAATGCATGTAAATAAGTGCTTTCTACCTTAAGTGATATTCCATCTGATTCATGTCCACTGACCCCAATGCCACTATCAACTTGTGAATGGCTGTCTATGTAGGAAGAACTAGGATCTTTTTCAATACTGCAGCAATCAGAAACAGTTGATGCCATGCTGATGCTATCCTGCCTCTCTGCTTCCCTACAAAGATATACAAGGAAAACATTTTGTATCCACCATACACATCAGTCACCTACTAGCACTCACTTGACAGCAAGTTTGTAACCTTCATCCATCGAAATTTCACTGCTAATAGAAGCACGACGTAAAAATGGGCTACACATAGTCACGTGAGAATGGAATGAGGGTCCAGGAGACCATCGTGGGCTTCCACATCCACTTGTTGATCCACGAGAGCTACATTTAAAGAATGCATAAGTGTCATGACTTCATTTTGTCCTGTAAAATCCATGTAACATGAACAGACCTTGATGGAGAAACATTTTCAAGAGACAATGGATTCTTATGAAGAGTACTATTGGGTATCCAGCTAAGAATAAGAGTGGGACTTCCACCTTCCCATTGATGGCACCGAATTGTCAGATATCCTGGGCGATGAATTGGTTCAGATTCCTGTCTGACGGTACTTGGTGGATGCACGCAAACATTGTTTTTACCTGCAATCATAACATTCTAGATTACTGGCGTGAATAGATTTCCCACATACCAGCCAACTCTTTTCACATGGCTGCAATTACCTTTTTTCCTAATATAATTAAGCAACCCATAGACGGAATGGGTATGTTGTCAAAGCAGCAACAGCATTTTTCAATGTTTTGAGGAGCTTTCACATGATCAGTGTAGGTGGTTTTTACTTACATGGTGCAGGCAGTCTTTAGGAATAAAAAAACACCTAATTTTGAAATCCACTGATTCTGATCAGAGTGGGATGTTAGTTTCAAAACATATATGGATAATTTCTGGAGATTTTTTTGCTACTATTGCTTGTGAGTAGGATGTTTCCTATTCTCATAATTGACATGACACCCAAATAACTTTACTTTTGTACCCAAAAAAACATTTTTATTACTTGGCTTGCGTAATTTGTGCAATCAATCAAATACGAGGTGCATCCAGAAAGTGAGTTCAGTTTCTTATTAGAAAAACTACAATGCACCCCCAGAAGTTGTATTATATACCTCTGAAAGCGTCAACTGTCTACCTTTTTTTTTTTTCAACATAAGTTCCAGCCAAATCGAGGCATTTATCATAAGAGTTACAGAAGATTTTGTATGCCTATGTCATAGTAGTTTGCCGCTAGTCATTTCCACACCGGACTGCAACTCCTTGTCATCGTCAAACCTCTGCTTGGCATGGCATTTCTTCATTCCCATGGACAGGTGGTAATCGCTAGGCTCTAAATCCCGGCTCTAAGGATGGTGATCGAACAATTGTCACTTGAATTGTTGCGGAAGAGTTCCAGGACTCAAAGCAGTATGCTTTCAGGCATTGTCATGAAAGAAAAACACCCTGAAACTCAACATGCCGCTATGTTTCTTTGGAATGGCCATCCTTAACCTCTGTAATGTCTCACAATAAACCTTTGGGTTGAACAAATATAGCGTCATGTTGAGTTTCGGAGTGTTTTTCTTGCGCGACAATGCCTGCAAGCATACTGCCTTGAGTACTGGAACTCTGCCGCAACAATTCAAGTGACAATTGTTTGACCACCATCCTTAGAGCCAGGATTTAGAACCTAGTGATTACCACCTGTCCATGGACATGAAGAAATGGCATGCAAAGGAGTGGTGTCATGATGATGAGGAGTTGCAGTCCAGTGGAGAAATGGCTGGCGGCAAACTTCTATGACACATGCATACAATATCTTCTGTAGCTCTATGACAAATGCCTCAATTTGGCTGGAATCTATGTTGAAAAAAGTAGACAGTTGAAGCTTTCAGAAGTATATAATATACAACTTCTGGGGGTGCATTGTAGTGTTTCTAATAATAAACGGAACTTACGTTCAGGATGAGCCTCGTATTAAAATCTGGTCACCCTTTTAGGAAACCAGAGAACCCCAAGAAATGTGCAGACGTAGCTAATCAATAATTGAAACTCTTTTCGTATTACAGACTGTTGCTGACCTGGGGATAAACCTCGGGACTCTGACGCATTAAGCACCATTAATTCCCATGCTGCGCACCTACTTAGTATTATCACTGCACATTTAGAGAACAAAAACATCATCTAAGCAGTCAGGGCTTTACAACTTAAAACTGATGCTGTTGTTTATGGTATTGATATTGTCATTGTCATCATCATCGTCACTGTTCTTGTTTCCTCATCTTTTGAGCCCCCTTGATCACACCATATTTACTTACAGAACACTATTTCTGAATCCTGAGAAGGTGGTTGTGGATTATCACAGTGGCCAAATCCAAAGAGGTTGGTAGCTCGCTTGAAGAGAGTATTGAGCGCCATCCTGTGTTTCAATATCCACAGGAACCCATTCTCAGCTCTCTCTCTCTCCTGCTCTCTGAAAGAACAAGATTCATTATAATACTGCAAAAACACTAACATCAATTTTAAGTACAGAATATCAGAGTAGACAATTTGTTGAGGATCTCAGAAAGCTATCACCATTTGCACAAACTTCACCATACTACACACAGCAAAATCATCTGGCTGTTTAGTAACTAAATAATCATTAATTTCCTTGAATGCCGAGAGATGCGTAAGTCTGAACCCATAGGATATGTCTGACTCTCATAATGTTAACAAATTTACTCAATCAGTTACTATACAATGTTAACCATATACTGCAACACTGTAATATGAGAAACTCGTATGGGTCCAGACTTGTGGGGCACGCTGTATTCCGCTCAAAAAGATGTGAACAATTTTGCATTGGAACCAAATGTAAAATTATCTCCATCTTTTTGAGTGATAGAGTAGTCTACAATACTGCAATGTCACATCTGAGACCAGTTATGACTTGTGGCGTTAGTAGCTCTTGTTCGTCCAACAAACCACATGAATGAGAAACTTTAAAGTAAATATACTAATCCATCAAATGGCAGGACACACGGCTAAAACTTTAGATTCTAAAATGTTTAATTCATATTGCCCAATTACTGTAAACACAATGGCACATTCTGAACTGTGTTTAGAATATTTAAACATTTTCCTGGTAGTGTACTTCACAAACAGGCCAATGTGAGTCATGAATGCTTGGAAATTCCCAAAAGGAAGTTTCTCCTGTGCTGGTACAAGCTAGGTTGTCACAGCATGATTTCAGTCTACCAAGGTATTCAAAACGCGAAAAAGTGTCTACAACCCGTAAAAGTCGAGGGTAATACCGAAAAAACCAACCCAGTCCACAACTGTCATCAGCTTACAAGTGTCCATCGACACCATATGTTACACTTCGCAAACATCTGGATGGAATCATAACATCTGCAACACCTTATCACCAGTTTCCTTGAGCATTGCTTTCCATCGTTGCTCTGTTGCGCGTAGGATAAAAATCAGGTATGCCACAATTCCCCTTACAATCCAGCCAAACTCGTCTTATCCATGAAGACATTGCTAACGATGTCACGACCTGTCTGCTCTGCTCACATCCACCTGAATATGGGACTAAAGAAAGAGTTACTGAACTGGCCGATGAGGGCGACACTGTCTGGTTGTAATAGCCCGCCATCTTCCAGTCTTCATGGAAATAGAATTTACGGTACTGTATGGTACTGTGTTCCTTCGACCTTCGAAGCTGTGTTCCCAGAACAAGTTCTGTGAATAACGAAGAATCCAAGGACAAATAAAAAACTCGAATCCGAACAAAAACAACAGCATATCCAACTGCCCATTAATATATGTATTTATAATAACATAATGGACTAAAATCGCGCGCTTACTGAAGCGAACGCCGCCACTCGGATTGATGTATAAAACATTGTTTGGCTACTATTCCGTTTGGTGCCGGGCATGCATAAGGAGAGTGGAGAAGGGGACGCTGGATCTCTGGTACGAGATTCACAGGAGGATGGGCGGTTAGCGGAATGGAACAAGTGAACATCTTAGGTCTTGCACAGCAGGTGGTGTTTGCCTCGGATTGAGGCTGCAGTCGGAGCGTCATGTAGGTGTGGATGGGCCAGCCCTGACTCTGCCGCTTTTGTCTCGCCCGTGGTCTCGCCATTCCAACAGGACTTCTGACCTCTAGAGGTGGGTATTATAGAACAAGCCGAACTTGAAGCTGGTCTTTTTGGGCAGGAGTTTATAGGCCCAACTCTCAGTTTTTGTGGGGGGTTTTGCAATGTTGGGGTAGTTTGGATCATCTCTTTGTGATTATCTGTGGTTCAATCTGGGGGCAGATGTGCAGCTGTGCAGGATGTCTGTACATGTGATGCTCATGAGGTGAAGTTTCTTGACATTGACAGAGCTTTTGAAACTTGGAGGTAGCATCACTTTTCTGTCAGCCTGTTTTATTGATGTTGAATGTCAGACGTTATGTTAAAGAATGGTCACATATTTTGCCCTTTTGCCACTAGCAGGAGGTACTGAAGAAAGCCAGTAGTTTACGTATTGTGTCAATGGTATTACGCAGCATCCTCAAAATAGAAGTTGTTGGAACACGTTTGGATAGGGTCTGGTTTGCAAAATTAGGCATACCTCACCTCTACCAGGTTTTTGTTTACTCCTGGACTTTGCCTGTTGGCTTCCATTTTTGCCTATTGTAAGTAGTGCTCCTGCGGAAAGTCAGTGACTTGCACTTGTTGCCATTTATCAGGAGTTGGAAACTGAAACAAGTAGAGCAATAGTTTTGCGTGCATTATTTGCATCCACCATCTTTGAGGTACAAAAGGTCACTTGTCAGTTGGAGTCGAAGGAATCGTGTCTTCTCCCTGTCTTCCACATCTGTGTGATGTGACCTACCTGAAGCTGGTTCACATTGCAAGTGCATCCATTTCAGAAAGGTGCTGTGTAAATGCATGAAAGTGAACCCGTACTGTAATGATTGCAGAACAGGTTCGAAGTTGAGAGTGCAATTTGAATGGCCCCAATTAAAAGATGCACCAAAATAATTATTATTGAACTTTTACACCTGAACATTCCACAGTTCTCAAAGACTCAAATGTCTATATGTAGAAGTTCCACATAACTGGAACTGCTGGCATACATAGGATAAAATTCTGCAGAATTTTATCCTATGTATTTTTAGTTTCATCGATTTGAAATACGTGCCAGATTAAGTTTAGCGTTTCCACCACACTGGCTGAAGGTTCAAGGCAGACAAAAAATTATGGATTGAATTGTGATTGGGAGAAGCAGGTGACCTTTTTTCTTCCCTAGTTACTAAACTCGTTTATTCTGTGAAAAATTTAATATAATTATGTGTTGCCAGAGGTCCATCAGACTTTTTCACCAAACTGGAGTGGTGTAACAATCAAAGGGCCAAGTTTTCGTTTATTGAATGTGAAACTGAGGAAATAGAGGATAGTGTTTTTGTCAAGTTTGGTATTGAAATTTTATTTAGACCTTTCTAAATTGAATCATCCACAGTTCCACAACTCGAAGTTTTTATCCAGGTCCTTGGATATTCAATATATGCATGGTGTTACATAATTCGACCACAAAACTTACTGGGTGAATTTCTGGGCACCAGTTGATTACATTACGTAGAGGTGCCGTTTGGGCTCTACAACCTAGTTGCTGAGATATGAGATATTTATCATGTGGAATGGTCAGTCACTAAGCTGTGGAGACCAGACAGCACCTTCACATAAGTAATCCACTGGTGCCCAGGAGTTCACCCCAGAAGTTTTTCAGTTGACTTATGAAACACCTTGTATAAGTTCCACTGTACCTCTCTTTTTGATAAGGGTGGGGAGGGAAGGTCTTAATACAAGGTCATCAAAAAAGAATGCTTGAATTTTAAAACCCTCTAACTTGAGAAGTTGTAGACTACTGGGTGGCATTTTTGTCCCATTGCTAGTTAAACTGCTAAGTTAGGAGTACCAATGTTGGCACTTGTATTACTAAGTTAGCAGTAACTAGCTGTGGGACACAGGGGAGGCGTGGTGGCTGAGTCGGTAACGACTCAGCTTGCTGATTGAAAGGTCCCAGGTTCAATCCTAACCCAGGAGTTCCCTTTCAACTGCATCAGGAGGGTCTCTGACCCACGCCTTCCAGGTGTCTGGCAACCTACCTCCAGGGAGACTGCACGTGACCCAATATTCCGACAATGCGCCTGTGTCTCCTCCCCAAAAACCCCGATCCTTACCCTACGTCCTCAAGTCTTTTCACGGTGATCTAAGGAAAACTAGAAAAATGGTATTAAATGGTGGCATTCCACCACCACCACCCCCCCCCNCCCCCCCCACCCCGGGCTGACTTCTCTCTAATGGGGTAAAGTAAATAAATAAAATAAATGCCGTATTACCCCTTTAAAGCGGCATGCTGGTATAAAACGAGCTGGTATAACTGGGGGGTGGCCGGCATGCCGCAATACCCAAGGTAGAGTTCCATCATTTTGATCCTTGTCATTTTTTTGGGAATGCATCTGACACTGTACAAAAATAATGTTACGGTGAAAAATGTGCGAGTACAGGGCTGTGAAAATATACAAGTTCATCTGTTTCACAGGGCATAGAGTGTCACCAATCTGAGAGAGGAACCATCCCAAACATTACAAAGGATCTGCAAAGGATCAAGGCAAATTCCTTCAGTGCTTCCTTTTGCTGGTGAGTAACCATAATTTTCATAGAGATCGTAAGAAAACCTCGCCTTATGCTGGCATACCTCGCGTAGACCGGCATGCCGGTATAGCCACCAGATCGTGCATTTCTAAAAACTGGTCGACCTGGACTACACCGGCATGCCGCTTCAAGTGAGGTAATATGGTAAATAAAAAGCTAGCAGTGGGACGAACGTTCCACCTGTGGTATCTAATTGATTTAAGTTTTGAAATGCAAAAAAAATGTCTGAAGTTTTGGTCTTACAATAGTTTGTTTTTATATGAGCTCCATTTGTCGCTCAGCGAATGTAAATACGGTAATCAGTGTGGCCCAATTTTGCCAAAACCCAGTATCTGATATTTGGCGGGAAATTCAAATTTCACCATGTCAAATGTATTAGATGAAATTGGTAACACTTTTTTCTTGGAAGTGGAATTACAAAGTAACATTGGACTTGACGAAATTATGGTATTTTTTGTGTACCATTATGGTAAATGGTACGGACCTGGAAATTATGGTATGAATGCCACAATTATGGTACAGTCGGCACGGAAAAGGTAAGAACACTTTGAAGGTTCCAGAATCCGCCAATACATTGCGCTAGACCCTCAAAGTGTCGTTACCTTTTCCGTGCCGATTGTACATCTGGCACCCTTGCTCGCAGCACCCCTGGTTAAGAACCGCTGCTGTACATCTACAGCCATATCACAAATGGAAAAATGTTTCAACCGGTCCTGCCTAAGATAGGCCTTTGACCCTTTCTGTACATGTTTTCACTTCCAAGAAATGACCCCTACTTGGTCGGACCCGTCCCTAGAAAAGGGGTAGGCTCCCATATGGGATCAATTTACTGGCCCACTACTGAGAAAGGACGGAAATTATCAGCCGAATTTCCTTGTATCTCATTCTTCCCGAATTTTGGTTCTACCCTGGTGCTTCTCAGAGGTCTTGGTGCAGATAGTTGCTGGTTTTTCAAGTGATCAGTTCTTGTGTGGCGTGAGTCGAAAAGGTAGTTTGGGGCCTTGTCTTGGGGAATTTGTCTGTGAGTGACTGACCACTTCTCCAGATATTTTTCCCATTGGTCTTTATGAGATGGTCAAGAGAACCTCTAGTTGATGAAACTCAATGTCTAGAAATGCATCCTTTGTTGTAAAAAGGACATCTAATGTCTATTTGTTTGTCAGACTTGAGTGTCGCCCTGTAAGCACTGCCTTCATTTATTCCAGTGTAAACTCTGGTGTTACACCAGTGAAGCACTGGTTGCACACTTGAAATTGAACATGCAATGCCATTGTGATGTCATTACACTCTGGAGTCATTGCATTGCCCCTACCCTACACAGGTCGATAAACGTATAGCACTATCATTTGCGTAATACTTCTGCACCCTGGAGGTATTCTTTCAAGCAGGGTATTACAATGGGCAGCCTCATCAATTTTATAAATTCATTATTGGAACAAGATGCAGCTCAAAAAATTGGGCCTCATATGCTAGAAACATGTAACCAAAATTTGTGCATCCTCCAATCTCTTCTTGAAGCTATTTGAAGTCTGACAAAATTGTAATAATATTTTGACCCCTGTATCTCACTTGGTTGTCACTCTTTTGCAATTACAGTGGAACCTCGTACTTCTAACGCCCCTAACTTCAAACTTTCAGAAGTTCGAACACTAATTTTGGGATAAATTTGATCAGGAGTTCGAACGATTCTTCTAAGTTCGAACTACCCGTGCAGTGAAAAAATTCACTCTCTACATGAATGCCATATTTTGTGCGCCCAAGTCGTCTCTCGCTCTCGCTGTGAAAGCATCTCTTGCATTACGCTCATGTGTTTTCAGTGATTTTTTTGATTAATTTTTGATGTACAGTATTTAATTGACTATACAAAGATGACTCTACTTTCAAACAGTAACCTTTCTTCTCCTCTCCACCTTCCTTTCCACATGGTGCATATCTACTACTCACTGGAGCAGTAAATTCCATTTTCATTTTGTTCTACAGTGTTTACGTATTTTATTTATTGTTTTCATGTGTTAATTTATTATTTCAGGCATTTGATCATGTAATGGTTGCCTTAAATGATATGTATTTGCTGTTTAGGTTTATCAAAATGGGTATTGTCTAGGGTCTGGGAACTGATTAATTATTCACTTTCCATGATTTCTTATGGGGAAAACTGATTCGGACTTCAGACAATTCCGAGTTCGAAAGTCCTCCTGGAACGAATTAAGTTCAAAGAACAAGGCACCACTGTATTCCACCTTTAACTTTTTTCATGGACACTATTTTGTACCAAAAGGCTTGATGCCAAGAGACAAATAATCATCCTACATATTCCCTAACTAATTTACTAGCATCCTTTCAAAGATGAGGTCACACACCTTGATGTGGTGCCTTGTACAAAGTCTAGATGCCCAACCTAACTAAACAATCCTGAAAAAAACACTAAATATTTACCATGCCAAATAAGTTCTAGTGGATTTGGCCAAACATGAAGTTCTGCAGAGAAGCCATGCAAGTAGTGTACAGTTGGGTAAAGGAGTATCTTTCCAGACCAGACCAAAAAATTAGCCTCCAACAGAGGTGCTGCCTGGGGGAGTGCAAGTTATTGCATCAGGGGGAGGCAGCACCTCTGTTGGAGGCTAATTTCTTGATCTGGTCTGGAGAAATACTCCTTTAACTGTGTGTGCAGTATGATTGTCAATAGAAACTGTACCACTAATGTGTCAGATCGTTCTCTCATTTTCCATACATTGGAGTAGTGGTTGCCAACCTTTTTCAGGTCACAACCCCCTTTAATGATAGTCAAGTAACCTGTGCCCCCCCCCCCCCCCCCCCCCCNNNNCCCCCCCCCCCCCCCCCCCCCAAATGGAGTGTAGAAATGATTAAGCATGTACCTGTGCGTAAATATTTTTAAAAGTCTTCGTGGTGAAATTTCCTATAAAATTTATTGCAAGTAAAAATAACTGCGGGCCCCAGAAAAGGCTTTGCAACCCCCAGGTTGGGAACCACTGCACTAGAGTATTGTTGAGAAAGTATTCCAGCAACTAGTGTTATCATATTAAGGCCGGTTCTCAAAGCAGCGGGTTGGAGCAAAGCGTGCGCTTGCAAGCGCCTTGGAGCGGGTGGTTTGGCCGCTCTGACGTCATTCGAAAGTGGGTAAAGATTCACTTGCCCGCTGCTAGGAGCTAGCGGGTGCGATCTGCTCCGGGTTGATTTCTACCCACTTTGGCCCACCACCCGCTCCATGGGGACCAATCCGGTGGACCTGTGGGAGTCACGTGGTCACGTGACGTAATCACGTGGGCTCCGATTCGAATGTTTTGGAATATGTCACGTGACGTGGTCTTTATTTACTTGAAAATAGTTTACAAAATTGCAGGTGTATTTGGTAGTAAATGTCACTATTATGTCATATAAGTTCATAGGCAAACGTAATTATTTAAAATATTTTAATTAGCCCGCCGCCGAAAATGGTCTACGCGCTTACTCTAGCACGCACCAGCTACACACACCAGCTACTTCGTGAAGACCAGAATATTCTCGAGCTGCCAAACCACCTGTTCCAAGGCGCTTGCAAGCGCACGCTTTGCTCCAACCCACTGCTTTGAGAACCGGCCTTTAATGTTAAAGTGTTAACATTGAACTTCTGCCGGTAGCCTTTTACTAATTTTAATTACAGTACTTGTCTTACTAATGAGCTTGTCTTCTTTTTTACTCCCTGCAGGTCACTACCATCGTGCCAAGATGAATTTTACACCATTTGGGAGCCATTTCCCTTCAGCTCTACCTTCCATTCATCAGTTTGCAGCCAAATTCACCCATGATCCACCCACAACTACGCTTTCCGGTCATCATCAAGTGATGACATCTCCCGTAATGACTACCGCTATCGATGGTGCGCGGTTTTTACGTCCCGAACATGTCACCCTTCAAGTAGCACACCTGGGCAGTCACGCAACATCAACGTCTGTGCCCATAAGTGTTCCAGACGCCATCAAGTACACCCGTAGTGGAAGTGTTTCTGCATCGCACCAGTTGCAGACTTTAGGAATTGCTGCTTTGGGCTCAAAGTACTCTATTGTGCCTAGTACAAACATTCATACTTTCACCCGAGTTAGTGATGAGGAAGCTATCCGCAGCTTGGTTTATTCACAAGAAAATGGCATTCTCCCACCTACTACCAGCCAGCCATCAGCTGCTAAGCAGCCAAAAAAGGGGTTCGCATCTTCAGAGCAAGATCTGCAACCACAGGACCTATGTGAAACCATCCTTAAAGACTCGGAAAAAAGTCGGCCACAACCAGAGCATGAAAAAGACAACCCAAATGAAGGAGGTTCCAGTGAGAGGCCTACGAGTGAGGATGGAAACCAAGATTCAAGCAGTGACAATCCACCTGCAGCCTTGTCACCTGTTCCATGGGGTCTCTCTACCCAAGCAGTCCCTGTGTCTGATTATCTGACACGATTTCCTTCAAACGCACTAAGCCTTCATCAGTTTTTGAAATTTTCGGCTGAGAGCATGAAAAAAGTTGAGACGCAGTTCTTGCCAACATTGACTCCTCCAATTGGAGTAGAGCCTTTAAAACCTCTGAAGAAGAAGAAGAAGAAGAAGAAGACTAAGAAAAGGCCACGGCCCAAGCCAGGGGAAATCCAGATCACGACAGCTCTGGATGGTACGACTCTGTATTGTTGCCCACAGTGTCATGTAGCCTATACAGATAAAGACCAGCTAGATCAGCACATGATTGGACACAAGCTGGAACGTCCATATGCATGTGACTTGTGTGGTGCACGTCTCAAAAGAAAGGAGCATCTGGACAGGCATAAACTAGGCCACTCAGATGAGAGGCCATATGTGTGCAGTGTCTGCCTTAAGGCATTCAAACGCAGCGAGCATATGAGCCGGCACTTTACTATACACTCGGGAGAAAAGAAGCATGTCTGTGCCGAATGTGGGAAAGCATTCAGTCGCAAGGATCATCTAAACAAACATGTACGCTCCCACCTTACTAAGAGGATGAAGGCAGAGTACGCACAACAGAGGGGCACTAATGCTGATGTGCATGCCCCACCCACCCCATCTGTAATGTCTTGACTAGCTGCTGGAGAGAGGGGGGGCACCAATACCACAGGTAAGATTATGGATATTCAGATGATAGACATATGTTGTTGCAATATACTGCATCTCAACATACATAGGATATCCTATGTATACACAGGAGTTTCTTTCAATTTATTAGATTATAATAAATTCAGAATTGGTGAATTAGATGTACTTTCTTTCACAGTTTCAGCTACAGTGGATGCTGCCTACCTAGGTCACATTGCAAACATAGTGGTGGGCAATGTAGATTTTTCTGCCACAGTCCCCCAACCTCTCCTGTCGGGAACCAGCGTGCCACCAGTACCAGTGAACAAAAGGAAAGCGTCACCTGTGCGGCCAAAGAGGACCCAATTGCAGGAGCGGCCAGAAGAGCGGCGGCACATATGCAATATTTGTTCTAAGGGTTTCAAGCGCAATGACCACTTGGCTCGCCACTACATAATACACTCGGGAGACAAGAGCTACCATTGCCGAGAATGTGGGAAAGGGTTCAGCCGAAAAGATCATCTGGGAAAACACGAGAAGTCGCACATTGCCAGGCGGGTGAGGGCTGAGTTTTCTCAGGTGCAGCGTGGAACTCCTGTGAGTGTGGCGGTACCTAAGTGTGTGGCTTAGCAGAGACTTATCTGTGTTTGTTAGTAAGTACACTTTTTATATTTATGACTGGTGGACACATACCCAGTGTTTATGCTTTTTGTCACAGGTTTTGCCTGCTTTTGTTTATTGCACCTTCTAAACTCATGTATGGCTAGCAAATGTTGCCATTACATTTTTTTGTGACAGAGGAAAGTACTTGTTGATGAGGATTGTGCCTTGTTTTTTGGTTAATTTTTTCTTGCAAAGGATCAGCATAATGGCACTGTGATGAGGAAGAGCAGCTCAAACTGATGATTAGTGATATCATTCCCATGTGTTCCTTGAGTTTTTAAAATGCCATTTCTTCGTAGCCATTTTGGCTTTTGATTTAACTTGATTTGCCATGTATAGTGTGTGTGCCATTTTTGCTTATTTCTGTGGGTCTTAATGTGTTCTTCATTGACTGCTTTATGCAGCTATGTTGATTTAAAATTTTATTTGTGCTGATTCAGAATAGAAGAAAACAGATGATATGAAATGTTGTACACTTACACAAAGGATTTATCATAATTGGAAATGTACAAAGATCATGTAATACTATGAAATATGAACTAGTCATTGTAAGTCAAACTGTTTGAAGTGAACATTAATATTTGGTTTTTTATTCATAATAGAGCATAATATTGTGTAAGTAAGTAGTGTTGTGTTAGTTAAGTGGGAGGAAAGATGATTCTATGGCAACTGCACATTAAGTCAATGTCTGATTAATCTGAAATTGATCTTACTCTGGAGATATTCTTGGGAGTGTTTTGAGGAGCACTTGTCAAATACTTGCATGGTGGGGTGCAGAAAGGCCTTGGTAACAACACAAAACTGCAAACTCATGACCAACCAATTTTAATGGGACTTAGAAGATATCAGTATGGAGTGATTGGCTAGGAATAGTGTGGAACAGTAAACTGAGTTTTTTAATGAGACTAATTCCGTGCTCCTACTTTACTAAATTTTAACCCATATTCCCATTGTTCAGGCAACATGTGGCTGAGCAATCAGAATAGGTAACCAGGGAGAGCTGTCCCAGGCACAGGGTGGAGAGAGGCAAGGAGGCAGTGGGAACTAGGCCGAGTGTCATCCCCAACTCACCTCACTTGAATAGTATGATTAGAGTCTCATGCAGTCAGTATGGCTGGAAAAAGTCAGGCTGCAGCAATATTTTAAAATCAACTGAAACCAGCTGACCTTACAGTGTCCCACTACCATGCCACCTCCATGTCCAGACTACCATAATGAATGAGATAGGCATTGCTTTACAATAATTGGAGTACAGTGAAACCTCATTATAACGCTCCTGCATATAATGCTATTCCCCTCATAACACCCCTTTTTTCTGGTCCTTTGATCATCCCCATGCGGGCCCGCTTATTGATTTGGCAAATATGTCAATTTTAGTTCACATACGCATACGGTTATTTGCAGTCACACATGTCGGTACTACCCTAGAGAACACAATTTGTCATGTAAGCATGTGGACAATGTCTATAGCAGCGGTTTTCAAACTGGGGTATGCGAACGATTTCGTGCAATGGCGTCCGTTGTCTACATTTGTGGGGAAAATTTTAAAGAAAAAAAAAAATATGGGAAAAACAAACCTGGGATCTAAGGATATCCGATAAGTGGAAAACATGTGGAAATATCGGAAGGTGAGATGGGAGGGAGGATTTGGTGGGGGGGGATACGACTTGAAATGAGCAGCCTAAATGTATTACTTCCATATAGGGTCAATATGCAGGACCGTGGAACTGCAAATTACACACATCTCCCTAGGTGCAAATACTGCAAAACAACTGCCCACTTATTCCCAGATGTTAGTGATTAGTGCACCAACTGGCGCAGCAGTATACGAGAGTACAGGATCGAGAAAAAATTATCGACGTTTCAACAGATGGAAACAGGATTTAAAACAGGAATTTGGACATAAAAATCCTCGGCACCTTTTGGGCGGAAAGCATTGACGATTATCCTGGCATGGCCCCAAGCTGTGCTTTGAAACACTTGATTCCATTATTTTGCCACAACCTATTTACATGTGGAGCTGGCTTTTCATCAAAACAATACCGGAATTGACTGACTGTGGAAAAAAACGACTTGAGACTCAAATTGACGTCACTTGTCACAAACATTGACCACTTGTGCGCAAGCAAGTAGACCCATCACACTAACTGGTAATTAGTGCTCACAATTACTACGTATTATAATTATGGTAGCATGAGAATGGGGGTACAAACTGTCTGGGCAAATTTGAAAAGGGGTACGCAGCGAAAAAAGTTCGGGAAGCCCTGGTCTATAGCAATAAGAGAAAACTGGAGCTACAACTCTCTGCTTCTGAGCTTGCTGGGGTGTTGTCAAGAAGAACCATATTGGACTACAGTAAAACCTCGATATAATACGCCTGCATATGCAGGGTGAAGGGATTTTGGGGCATAATAGCCAGGTCAGACTGATAGTACTTGCAAAACTAATATAGGGATGTGCAGTTAGTTTTGGGAGCCATTGCATAGTTAACGCGTCCTGTTTTTTTTTTGTGTCTCAGAGCTGCTGACAGACTAGGGCAGTGGTTTCCAAACTTTTACCAACTGCGAACCCCTAAACATGTTTCCATAAATGTGCGACCCCCCCCCCCCCCCCCNCCCGGCCCCTTCTACAACTGACCCATTTCCAGAAAACATACACTCTGTACGGCCGCAAGAATGGTCCAATTTACACAGAAATTGCAAAAATAAAAACAGTTGCACAAAGGCTCGCGACCCCGAGGTTGGAAACCACTGGATTAGGGGGCACACCTCGGCCTCTCTTCGGGGGTTAGTACACTGTGTGCACCCCTCTTCCTATGGACTGGGGTGGGAAATGATGACCATGGCCAGTACGGATGGTTTAAGAGCTCTTATGGGCTAGTTAATCTGCCTTAAAACCATCTGACCCACGTAACGCATCCTGCTCCTTCTAAGTTTCGTGACGTCACACCCACTCCACCAGCTTCAAAGGAGAAAAAGTCAGCTGGAGGGCCTCCGAATAATCCGGCCTTAGGTCCATAAGCGCATCGTCCATGTGCAATAGGTGATCAAATCCCATGCAAGTAAGAATCCGGGTGCGACGCCCGTGCACTTTGTCGTTGTTTACCTCATATTCTACCATCTGACACTATACTTTAAAGGCTCCGTATGCATTAACTTATCCGTGGGGCTTAACGTCGGCCTATTTATGCTGCTAATAAGGCTCAACACCGACGCCAGGGGGTGGTGGTCCTCCTGGAAATTTGGCCACTCTGGGGATCTTTAATGTGCACTCGTGCAATGTCACAATCACACGGGACCGACGGCTTTACTTCCCCCTCTGAAGGAAGGCGCACTCTCACTTTTGTACCACCCGGAGAAAAGTCACCGACCTCGGCTGGGTTCGAACCCACAACTTTGGGACTGAGGCGAGCGGGCTAACCACCAGACCACCAGCGCTGGCCGTATGCATTAACTACACAACAGCGCCAAAAACTACTTGCACGTCCCTATACAGGGTGTATCAGAACTCTACCGTAAGCCATATGCCAATGGCGTAATGGTCAGCAGATGATCATTTACAATATCGGAATCATAGGCCTGGGCCGCCGCATGACCGAGATAATTGACCTCAACCAATAGGTATAAAATATCCTGGCAGGTATGCAAACCTTCAGCCGCCAATCGCATCACAGGTGATGTCGCAGCTATTTTCTGGGGGGCTACTGCCACACTGCTATGGGGGTAGTCACTAAGGGCTCTTAGAATGCAGTTCCCCCCAGATGCACTGCTATTCTACAATCACGCTTAAGCGCAATCGCTACTTCGCAAATGATAAATTATCTACGTGATGTGGCTGCCTAGACATGATGACCCCTCTACATATAATGATGCTCTGGTGCCCCTTATGCCATTGGCACATGGCTTACGGTAGAGTTCTGATACACCCTGTATAAGTTTTGCGGGTACTATCAGTCTACCTGGTGATTATGCGTGAAAATCCCTTCACCCTGTATAACGCTATCCCATTTTTAACACCTTTATTTTTGCCAGTCTCTTGATCAGGCCCATAAGGGCCAATGGTAGATTTTCCCACTCACAACACTTTCCTGCCTATAACCCTCAATTTCCCTGGTCTATCCCACGTATAATGTCGAAAGGCCCATATTGGGTACAGCAGGGTTTGAAATTCACCTTGGCGGTTGGTTTGGGGAGAGAGAAGCCATCCCGGGCAGCTGGTGGACATGAGATGGGGTGGTGAGTGATGTGTCAATGGTCAGGAGGCTCTGCTGAGCTGATAGGCTTGCTGAGACCCATGGGGGAAGTGCAGGGGGGGGGGGGGGNGGGGGCTGGAAAGCAGGCTGGCAGTATGGGAGCAATTATTAGCAATTGACAAGTGATGAATAACAGGGGTTTTATTTTCCATACACCTTGGAGGTATTAGGGCCAATGTGGGATGGTGTAAAGGCCCATTTACATCATCACTTTCCATGTAAGTAGGAGCAGTCAGCCAATCAGAAGTTCCCCGCTCCTAGGAAGTGTAGCAACAGGGAACATTCTGGTTGGCTGACCATTCCTACTTACGTTAGGAAAGTAATTGTGTTAACCATTTGCAGCATAGGGTTTGCAATGGCAAACACCCAGAAATATTTTTCCCCACCGTAACGGATGATGTTTGCAAAATAAAAACACCATGAATGTCTGCTACCTACTTCCCTCTATACAGGGCCGGCGCTAGGGGTGTGCGACCAGTGCTACCGCACAGGGTGCAGATGTGTATGGGGCGCGAAAGAAGCGTGGTGAGCCCTTTCCAAATAATATAAAAATGTCGTTAAATTTTTCTTTCTTAATGGCGCACACAAGGCCCCGGCCCATTGTAATGGCGCACTCTTTGACGTCTGTGCAGGTTTTTCCCCTGGGTGTCCCTCGAGTCTGAAACTAGAGGACTTTCCTGTAACATGGTGGTAGTATTTTTTAATTTTTGAAATTTATTTTACCCCATTGGGAGAATTGGCGCTCCATTAGGGGGATAGAATACCACCATTGGAAGGAGCCAAGGATAGGGAAGGAAGGAAGCGGCTGTGGCCTATTATACGGAAACAACCCCGGAATTGTCCTGGGGGGACCGTGGAAAACCACAGAAAACCAAGGTCAGGAATGCTGGCCCCGGGATTCAAACCCAGGACCTCCCGATTAGCAGTCGGACACCTTAACCAGCACACCAACCTGCTTCAGTATTTCATGGTTGCAATATATGTTTACCATATACAGGGTGAAGGGAAACTCCCAGATAATCACCAGGTAGACTGATAGTACTTGCAAAACTAATACAGGGATGTGCAATTAGTTTTGGGCTCTGTTGCGTAGTTAATGCGTACGGCGCCGTCAAAGTTTCGTGACGTCACATCCGTTCCGCCCGCTTCTGCAAAGTAAAAGTCAGCTCGAGGGGCTCCAGTCCCTTGCCTTGGTCCCTTAACACATCATCCATGTGCAATAGGTGATCAAATCTCATCAGAGTAAGAATCCGGGTACGACAACTGTGCACTTTGTCGTTTTTGCCTCATATTACACCATCCGGCCCTCTACACTTTAAGGGCGCCGTACACAATGGAGCCAAAAACTAATTGCACATCCCTATAGTATTAGTTTTGCGAGTACTATCAGCCTACCTGGCGATTGTCCGTGAGTTTCCCTTCACCCTGTATACATGTATACAGTATGTAACCATATAGTAACTATACACTACAACAATGCAACAGGAAATTCCTATGGTTCCATACTTTGTGGGGCACCCTGTACATCGAAGCCTTCGATAAGTAATTGTGCCATTTTCTCATTCAGAACAGTTTATCAGTTCAGGGCAAAATGGAAACGGGCAGTAATTTGTTTTTGTAAAGCCAACAACTTGTAATATTACAGGTGTTTCCATTTGGGTACATTATTGTGAGACAATAATGGCACAACAACGATTGTGCACAGATTCAGGTAGCCATGCTCTACGGCCTACAGGCAATGTTGCACTGTGCTGCTGAAAATTATTTTTTTAAAGTGTGCTACAGAGTCAAATAAATAGTTTGGGAGTGGTAATTTGTTACTGTTTTCAAAGATTCGCTCAATGTGCCATGGTGATGGCGAGATGAAAACACCTCATAACTACATAAGCAGGGAGCATATACTACATAAGAGGCGCAAACATTCGATTTTTGCGTCTCTCTGTTTATAGGCCGTCAAGGTCCGCGGGGGTCCGCCATCTTTGATGGTTTTGGCTGCCATGGCAATACATGGCAACAATAATTTACTTACCCATTCCAATATCGAATTCAAATTCGCGCGTGTTCTTGCAGTGTAGTTGCCATGGCCGCCAAAACCATCAAAGATGGCAGACCTTATTTTTGCCTGTACCCTATTTATACCTCGTTGGCATACCACACACTTCAAAATGGCCGCCAGCCTTGGCAACGCCCTATAAACAGAGATACGCGAACATCAAAGGCGCCGACAGAAGTTTGCGCCTCTTATGTAGTATATGCTCCCTGACATAAGTATGTGAGGAATCACTTTGTTATATTTTTTTCTTGCCTAACTGATGCCCAGTGACCATGTCACATGACTTTTCAAAGGGAAATATTAGCATCTAAGGAGGTGTCTCAAAGGGTTAACAGGCCTTAAGGAGGTGGGCCTTGTCGCCAAGAGTTGCACATGTGAACATTGTGAAGAGGTGGCTTGTGTAAACTATGATCCTGGTTGGTGACTCTTGTTTTGGGTTCTTCTGGGGATATTTTTGGGGTCTATGTAGTACGTGGGCAGGTTAGGTTAGCATTAGGTCAGGTCAGGTAAATGTGGTTTATAGGCATCTACCTGCATAGCAACACTGAAGGCATCCGTTTCCCTAAGTCAAGGGTCAATTAAAATGCTTATTCCGCATACGACGAATTCCTGATTATAATGCTACTTTGGGTCAGTCCCTTGAAAAGCATTATACTGAGGTTTTACTGTATTTGGCTACTCAGGTGTTTTATCTGGTACCTAGATTTTTATATAACATCCTCACTAATGAGAGTAATGACACACCAAAGTTGGCATGGCTTGCTGCACACTGGCACAGTACAGCCACTTCCACCATTGAAAGTCCAATTGATTTATCTATCAGGTACCTAGATCTGGATTTAAAACCCATGTTAGATTGGAATCCTGTATCTGACTTGAATTCCATTTCAGATCCAGGTACCCATTGGGATTCAGATCCAGATTTGAATCTGCTAACACTAGAACATATTGTGCCTGTAGTCAGTTTTGGGTACAAGTTATTTCCCCATGCCGCATGTGGAAAGTAAAGTAAGAGAAGGGATACATTTTAGTTGTTAGCATGCATTTAAACATGTCCATCCCAATATGCCCTTTTTAAACACATTGCATATGAATATCTCACAGCCCTGACATCACATGCAATATGCATACTTGGTTTTTCCATTTATGCAGGATGAGAGTGTTATTTTCAAAATCCCATGATTTTGTTCTCCATGGTGTTCCTGCCTTAAAATTTTGGTTGTAAGCGTGTGCATTTTCTTCTCCTTATCCGGTATACTTGATGTGATTACCAATGGCATAGGTTTCATTGAGGGTCTCCATTTACTGTTTTGTACCATTTGTGTGTTAGTAGCACAATCATCTGTGCACTAACACGATTTTAAAACATTTTTAAAGCTGGTTTATGCCAGCAGAATAATTTTTTACATTTACAGTTGATGTGCCACAGTTTTTAAAAAATGTCTAACAATACAGGGTGTTTCAGAGTCATGGGTCAAGCGCATGCGAGGGGGTGGGGAAAAATCGGAGTTGGCGACAACCCCGGTCAGTTTTATAAAACAAGTAGAAATACGGCCGTATTTATTTATTTATTATGGCCGTGCGGCGTGACGTCACATCCTTTCTGTTCGAATTGACTGGCGCGGACTGGCAGGTGCAGTAGTAATAATAATAATAATAATAATAATAATAATAATAATAATAATAATAATAATAATAATATCTTACCCCGTTATCATCCTTTTTCGGCTCTTTAGGGGGGATTTTTTGTTTTGTCTGGAACTCTTGCTTACATGTTTACTTTTTGGGATGGGATAGGGGAGGAAGGAGGCGGCTGTGGCCTTTTTAATTAGGAAGCAACCCCGGAATTCTCCTGGAGGGACCATGGGAAACCACAGAAAACCACGGTTAGAGTTGCCGGCCCCGGGGCTCGAACCCAGGACCTCCCGATTAGCAGTCAGACCCTATAGCCACTCCACCAACCCTGCTTCGGTGCAGGTGCAGTAGTAAAAAACCGTTAAACCAGGTTCAACCCACTGCACCTGCCAGTCCGTGCCAGTCAATTCGAACAGAAAGGATGTGTAATAAAATAATTGATTACTGCCGTATTTCTAATTGTTTTATAAAACCGACCAGGGTTGTCGCCACCTACGATTTTTCCCCACCCCCTCATGCATGCTTGACCCGTGACTCTGAAACACCCCGTATTAACATTGGTACTCAAAGATGAGCACCATTCATTTATTTCTTTTCCATTTGTGAGCACTTGTAACACATACTGCTCCATTCCATTCAACATCCATTTGTTAACCATGCCATTCACTTCGTTCCCTTCATTTCATACCGTTCAATTTCATTTGTGTCAATTTCACTTACACTAATTCACCATTAATTTCCTGTTTGCAGTATTTGTCTCATTTTGCAATTAAATTCAAGTCTGAATTTAACCCTGTACCGCGCATTGTGTCTTGAGGGCGACAGTTAATTTGCACAGGCGCCATAAGCTTCCAAAGTTGGTCCTGGAAACCACAGTGAGGCTTGATGTCACAGTTAGTTTGTTAACTTCCGCTAGATGACAAGCAATGCCAACAAATGACACGGTCAGGATACGATATGAAGCGGAGAAGCCAAGGTCATTGAAAATGGCGCGAAATTTGAATTTGCTGAAGCAGCAATTGTTTCTAGAGCTGATTAGATATAGGTGCAGATATTAAATATCCAATTACATGTGTAAACTGCAAAGAGGAGCTCTGTCGTCGCCGTTTGCGGCCATTCTAATTTTGTCAGCACAATTTCATCACAATTTTATGGCGGCGCAGGCACAATATTGTTTGAGGATTGAGTCCCAGGTCATTGTGCGTATTTTTATTCAAAAATGGTAACATGTACAGATTTGACCACTACTACGTATTTAAGGTCCAGCGATTACAATTTGGACTGGAATATAGATGGGCCCAGAGATCTCAAGGGGAGCCGGTTAATGAAAGAGGATCATGACCCCCACCCTGAGCTGCATGCAACGGTGGAATGGTGGGGGTTATGGTCACTTTTAGTTTTCTGGCTCCCCTTGCGATATGGATGCCATCTATATATCAGATCAAATTGTAATCGCCGGACCTTCAAAACTTAGCAAAGGTCATCTCTGTATGTGTTACCGTTTTTGAATAAAAAAATACTCGCCATGACTTTTGATTCAGCCCATGTAACTTCAAAGTCATTGGGTCAGGGATGACCAAAACATAATAAAAACCATCCTTACGTCGACTATGATGAGAAAAAGGCGTTAGATTTTTTTTCTTCCCGAAATCCTAAATGTGTGCAGTACAGGGTTAATATAAGCCATTGCTGAACCCATTTGTTTCTTGTCATTTTCCAGTCATCCTGGGCAGTTCATGTCCATTCACTTGCCAATCATCAGTATGTCAATTTACTGTTCACTTTCCTATTAATCCCATTCTTTGCCACCCATTTCCATATACCTCCATTTATCACTCACTTGTATTATCTCCCATTCCATTCATTTCAATCCACTACAATGATTTCATAAATTATTGCCATTCCAAATTGAATGATGCTCATCGTTATACAACAGTTTCCGCAAATGATTTAAAAAGATGGCGAAAAAAAACATCAAGGCTGCTAGCAGTCCAAGCTTTGATGAATCAATATGCATGACAGTTCCATGTGCTCCTACTGGATCTCCTGTAGAACACTGAGTGAACCATGCCTGGAGGGTCATTGTCATGTTATCACGTGGTATTAAGTTGCACCCACACTCTAATTATTTTTCTAATTCCTAATTATTCCTAATGTAGAAATATACAGTAGAATGCTATATGAAACAGGTCTAAAAATAAACATTGAATGTAGGGGAGAGAAAGCAAGAAGGAGGAAAAATTAACCAACTCTGCATCTACTGTCATAAAAAGTCCAGGTGGATACCAAGTTACAAGGGCCATACTTTGGATGGACAATGATAATGGCTAGAACTTGTCCCAAACTGTCATATTCTTGCTGTTTAATCATGGAACTACAAATTGTCCTAACTAGATGATGTACAGCCAACTAAACATATATTAGATCAAAAACTTTCCCTTCAGTAAAAAAAAGAGAAGTAAGACCTCCGCGGCGGAATAAAAGTACTGAAACAAGGCAGGCGCACATAAGACCTTCACCAATTGATTTAAGCTGTACCATAGGTCTTACTCAAGCAATTTCCAATTTACTACTCATGAAATCTCCTTTCTGAAAACAAATTTGTGGAATTTCTGTCGTACTACTAGTTACTTCTAACTTAGCAGTACCAGTGTAGTGCAATGGTACTGCTAAGTTAATAGTAACTACAGACCTATAGTTAATAGTAGTACGACGAAAATTCCGCCCATTAATTTTCCATGAGCCACTCCATATTAGTGTTTTATGAAATTAGGAACTTCAATATTAAGCACATTGAATTTCTATGCGATTAGTGAGAATTATTGCCATGAAACATTCATGCACAATCGTCACCTCTTTTAGATGCTGATTTTAACTCTAACGTTTAATTTTTCACATATACGTAGACTAAACGTTAATTGGTGAATTTGAGAGGGTCTTTTTCGATTGGTTCGATCTGTTAGAATGGGTTTAGTTTTTCCCCCATTTTTTTTCTTTTCATAATAAAATACTACCTATACTGCTCTGAGTAGTTTGCAGCAGTCGTTTTACGAGCCGTTCCATACCGTACTTGAGAATTGCTTGAGTAAGACCTATGGTACAGCTTAAATCAATTGGTGAAGGTCTTACGTGCGCCTGCCTTGTTTCAGTACTTTTATTCCGCCGCGGAGGTCTTACTTCTCTTTTTTTTACTGAAGGGAAAGTTTTTGATCTAATTTCAGTTCTTTTTTGACAGTACGCATAACTTATGCTCTACACTATACAGTCTTCACTATGAATGCATTGGAGACGATTTTCGTCGCTTAGAAGTCCCTAAAATTATTTTCACAGAGATAGTCGTAAAAAAACGAAAGTCGAGTGCTACCAGCCAACGGTTAGTCTGATTTAATTATTATGAAATAGCCTATACGCTAAAATATACGGAATATATACATTGAGAACTGTACCAGACGAATTTTCTGAAATCGTGGTACTTTGCAACAATTCAATCAATACTTATCTGCGGCTTGCCTCCGTCACATCTGAAAACTCCCAACCGTACTTAATTTTCGCGAAATGCGACGATTTCAGCAAATCAGTTCGTCTGGCACGTTATAATAAAATACGCAAGTACATGTCTGCAAAACCTGCGTAACGAACGGACAGTATGTCTGTGTATATGCCCAGGACATGTATCCGCTTTTCCAATTCCCGGACCCGCGGAAACCAAAACTAGACAACTGTCACTAATGTCACTTACAACATTATTCGGGGCAACCCTTCAATTATCTACATTGAGAACCATACCAGACGAATTTACTGAAATCGTGGAACTTTCCAAGAATTAAATCAATACTATATGATTGTGTGGCTTGCCTCTGTCACATCTGAAAACTCTCAAACTACTTATTTCATTTTCGCGAAATGCAACGATTGCAGCAAATATTAGTCTGGCACATTTCTCAAGGTAGATATTCCGCATACTGTAACATAATTTCATAATTAAATTAGCTTAAGAGTTGACCGATATTACCTGGTGATGGCGATATAGCAGGGAGCGAACGGGGTTAATAGTAGGCCCTACAGTTGAATCCGGATACAACAAACTTCAAGAGACTGCGGAAAAAGTCTGTTATAACCGAGGTCTGTTATAGCCGAATCGTCACGCAACGAAAACATAAATTTCTGCTTTCAATGTGGCTGTACTATGCACTACTAGACTACATACCGATTAATGAAATCTGTCACAAATGCAATATTGATGGCTCACCCGAAAATTATGCAGGACCAAGATATCCGAAATTTCCTTCTGCCGTCTCCCTTTTGCAAATTGTATACCTGTAAACCAATATTTTCCCACCGAGGGTCCAAGAAATGGTCCGTTATACCCGAGGTGAGGTGAAAATGAGTCTGTTATATCAGGAGTGAAAATCCACAGTGCCTAATGGAAGCATGCCGGGACAGCCTTTATAACCAAGTATGTTATAGCCGAGGCTGTTATATCCGGATTCAACTGTAAATCTGTAATACGTGCAATGCGTTCACACCAGCGCAGCGGCAGGGTAACATTTGGCTAATAACAATATGGCGAGGTGGTAAATAAGTATTGACGTTTCTAGGTGATGGCATTATGAACAAATGAAGTAATGACAGAAAAAATAAGAGGTAAAAAAATCACAGCTCCAATCCTGCAGCAGTGGGAACTGCGAGATTTTGAACATAGATCCGCACCATCCCACTGCACCTTCGGCCCTTTGGCGAAGAAACCGAATTCCGAATAGTTATTGAGCAAAAAAACTGAGACGTGTTTTTTGGTGGTTTTAAATTTTTTGCGGCGTTTTGAAGAGGAATTAAGTAAAAGTGTAAATGGTAGGAAATCAAGTCACAACGGTGGGGATCTGTGTTCAAAATTTGGAAGCTCTACCTACAGCAGAACTTGAGTTAGGGCGAATTAAAAAAACGTAACAAGAACAAGTAGGAAAAATTCATTGTTGAAACATTGTTGAAATCTATGCTACGGTCTTACTTAAGGGCTATCGCCCTTAAAATACAGGGTGAAGGGAAATTCGCGCCCAGTCGCCCGGTAGACTTATAGTACTCGTAAAACTAATCTAGGGATGTGCAATTAGTTTTGGGTGCTGTTGCATAGTTAATGCGTACAGTGCCGTCAAAGTTTTGTGACGTCACATCCTTTCTGCCAGCTGTAAAGAAGCTAAAGCCAGCTCGAGGGCCTCCAAACAATCCAGCCTTGGGTTCGTAACACATCGTCCATGTGCAATAGGTGATCAAATCCCGTCAGACTAAGAATCTGAGTACGACACCCATGCACTTTGTCATTTTCACCTCATACTTTACCACCTGGCCCTCTATACTTTAACCCTGTACTGCACACATTTAGGATTGTGGGAAGAAAAAAATTCTAACGCCTTTTTCTCATCATATGCGACGTAAGGATGGTTTTTATTATATTTTGATCATCTCTGACCCAATGACTTTGAAGTTACACCGGGTGAGTCAAAAGTCATGGCGAGTATTTTTTTATTCAAAAATGGTAACACATACAGAGATGACCTTTGCTAAGTTTTGAAGGTCCGGCGATCACAATTTCATCTGATAAATAGATGGCATCCATATCGCAAAGGGGACCAGAAAACTAAAGGCGATCATAACCCCCACCCTTCCACCGTCTCATGCAGCTCGGGGTGGGGGGTCACGATCCCCTTTCGTTTACCGGCTCCCCTTGAGATCTCGGGGCCATCTATTTATCAGATGAAATTGTCATCGCCGGACCTTAAAAACGTAGTAATGGTCATATCTGTAAATGTTTCCGTTTTTGAATAAAAATAGTACAATGACTTGGGACTCAAGCCTCAAGCAATATTGCGCCTGCGCCGCCAAAAAATTGTGATGAAATTGTGCTGGCAAAATTAGAATGGCCTCAAATGGCGACGAGAGAGCTACTCTTGCAGTGTTACACATGCAATTCGATATTTAATATCTGCACCTATATCTAATCAGCTCCAGAAACAATGGCTGCTTCAGCAAATTCAAATTTCGCGCCATTTTCAACGACCTTGGCTCCTCTCCGCTTCATACCTTATCCCGATCGTAACATTGTCGACATTGCATGTCATCTAGCGGAAGCTAAGAAACTAATTGTGACATCAAGCCACACTGTGGTTTCCAGGACCAATGTTGAAGCTTATGGCGCCTGCGCAAATTAATTGTTGCCCTCAGGCAACAATGCCCGCTACAGGGTTAAAGGCGCTGTACACATTAACTACGCACCAGTGCCCAAAACTAATTGCCAATCCCTATATTCGATTTCTGAGTACTATCAGTCTACCAGGCGATTGGGCGTGAGTTTCCCTTCACCCTGTATATGACATTTACAGACTACTGAATCAAAAAAGAATGCACTTATTTAAAAACCCTATAACTCAAAAACCTGTAGATATATCTTAATGATTTAAGTGTTGAAATGCTAAGAAAGATCTAAAGTTTTGGTCTCACTTTAGTTTGTTTCAATATGAGCTTTATTTGTGGCTCGGCAGATTTTAAAAGGCAGTATTCGCCCTCGTGCCAAACCCTCTTAATCATATCTGTAGTTACCGTTGCAATCCTATCCCGTATGTGCTGGAGGTGATTGGTCTTTACACCACACACATTGTTCTTGATGATGCACACAAAAAGTCGCCTCATCCATGAAACAAACCTGAAGTAAGAAAGTTTCATTTTTTCAGCGTCCCAGTGTGTGAAGTCTTGAATGAGAGTTTCCCAATGCCTAACCCTCTCAAAAGCCCAGATCTTACACCCATAATACCCCGATTGACTTTTTTTTTGTGGCGACACATGCATGGTGAAAAGATTCGGCATCTCCAGCACCTACGGGAAAAGATTGCAAACGTAACGCCAGACATGTCTGACCTGTTAGGCACAACACCAATTACCGTATTTGCATTTTTCGAGCGACAAATGGAGGTCATATCGAAACAAACTATGGTAAGACCAAAACGTTGGACCTTTCTTAGCAATTCAAAACTTAAATCATATAGATATGTCTACAAGTTTTCGAGTTATAGGATTTTAAAATCTGCTAATTCTTTTTCGATGACCCTCTGCATTCAGAAGGTCAGCCATTTCGTCCCTACATTTCAGCAGACATTGACTTAAACATAAGCCTCTTGAGATAATATATTCTGTTGCAAAAGCATGATTTGATGTGTGCAGTCAGCTTTTACCCAAGCAGTGCAGTGGTTAAATTTTGGAACAGCTGGTGGGAGGTCTCTCTCGTCTCAACATGGCAGCCTGAGGAAATTGGGGAGGCAGGGGACATGACAGCCTCATTTGTAGAAGAAAAAAACAACAACTAAAAACTAAAAGCAACCTGATTCAAGGAATAATGCTGATCTTGTGTACCTTTGCCTTTCCAAGGAAGAATGCAATGTGAAAGAAACATGGTGCCATGTCTTTTTTTATTTGATAATATTTGTATTTTTGACATGCAAAGTTATTGTTAGTATGTAAAACACACTATCTGTTGATAGAAGAGTTTTTTATTCATTAAAAAAAATTATTTCAAAAGTGATTAAGTCCTTTTGAGCTTTGAGCTTTTGAGCCTTTGGATCTTATGGCTGATACAGTGTGATCCTATTTAAATGTCTTGATTAGTTTTTAAAATTTTGGCATTAGCTGCTTGTTTTAAGTAACAGCTTGTTGGGGGCTAACCAAAATATTAGTTACTCACATTAGATTGTTTTGATGCATCCATTTTCTTTCTGAATTACAATGATTGATGAGTTTAAGACATTGAGAATGTTCCATGTGGGACATTAGCATCTGAGGTCAAGTGTTGAACCCATGTTTTACAAGCTAACCACCACTACCCCCTGTCAGTGCAGTTATATGAATCTAGACTTAACCTGGTCAGAATTTGAGTCATTGTAACTACATAATAATAGGAAATTACAAGTTTCAAGCTCAGAATCAGATGTCAACAATTGCAAAAAGTGATTGAACATTTTTTTTGGTCCATTAATGCCATAATAGGCATGTCCAGGGGGTTTGTGGGGTCTCCAGTGTAGTATGCACTGCAAAATCATAATGTGTCAAGCATTATTGGGGTAGGGGGGAGAGGGTGGAGGGGGCACACATCACTGATTTGTGCCATAGGGTTGGTGCACCAACTTAATCCAGGTAAATCTGGCCAAAATTTTATGTTTTGGAATATATGAAGACCTCAGGGGAAGAACGATCAAGGTCCACCTCAAGTGTAACTGAGATATTCCAATTTTAAATTTCCAAATCCCATAAGGTTCCATTGTAAATCCCACTTTTGGGGCCTTCCATTGGGACCTGTGATCATTACTCCACAACCATGACCAAACAATCATATTCTAGGCTAGTGAAAGCATCTTCTAAGATAATAATATGTAACTCACTTTTAACAAAAAGTCGACCTTTACCAAAGTGGACCACATCAGCTGCCTCTCCGCAACATTCACATGTGAAATTATTCGTGGCAAGGCCCACCTCCTTACACCATCCCACAATGGCCCTCATGCCACCAAGGTGTATGAAAAAAATGCCCTGTTATTCATCGCTTGTTGTCAATAGCTCATTTCTCCCATACTCCCAGCCTGAAAGATGCTGCCATACCGGTACTGCTAGGCTG